>JASKGM010000014.1:1945373-1974569 GCA_034509205.1 Ceratonia siliqua
AAAAAGAAAATAAAGGGGAAAAAGAAAAGGAAACAGCGCAAAAGAAGAAAAAAAAAGGCCTGCTTAGTTTTGTGCCACAGTAGCATTAATTGCATAAAATAATTGCAAATTTGCCAAACCCCATTAAGTCCTCTATTTTGAAGAAGAAAGAGAACTTAATACAGGAACTATGAAGGGATAGAAGGTTCTGTTCAATTAGTAACAGTGTTTGAATATAAAATTCTTCATAATTGATATTTAATGATTCGCAAGAGTAAGCAACTCCTTTCTTTAAAGGACAAGTGTCTAGTAGGTTTTTGTTATAACTTTTGGCTCTTCTATCTGCCATGAAAGTTTAGGCTGTAACCTAATTCATTAGAATGGGCTTGAGCTGTAACTTTTTGTGGCTTTTCTTCAACATTAGTCATCTAGTCACTCAAAACAGTTGGACTTCAAGTCGATTTACTTGTTTATTTTTAATGCTACGCATTCATAAAGCTTGAGAACTTAATGCAAAGGATTACTTGAGTATGTGTCATCACAGTTAATTTTTGCCTGTGGATGACGGTTTACTAATTATCCTTTTATATATTTGATCAGCCGTGAAATGTTTAATAAATGGCAAGCTCAAAGGTGGTGGACAGAGAATTATGACAAGGTCACGGAGTTGTACAATGTTCAAAGGTTCAATCAACAAGGAGTTCCTTTTCCAACCCCACCTAGATCTGAAGATGAGGTGAGCACTTACCTTTTCTAAGACGATGATCAGAACTGCAGGTTTAAACTTCTATTCCCAATCAATATTAGTTTGTCATCACAAGTTCCATCAAACTCATACTTAAGGCCTGAATTAAGATATTTCAGTTAGGAACTGGGTCTTGAATGATTGGGAAATGCGTGAACTCTGGCTTCCTACTTAATATCTGACGTATATATTAACTGTGGTACTGGATTGTTCCCTTTTTTTTCAAAAAAAAAAAGAAATTTACGTGAGCAATTCATATGAAATTTTCTATTTTAGGGAATGGGCTAGAATGATATGCATTACATGGTGTTTAAAGAACCTTCCTTTTCTTTTCAGAGCTCAAAGATTGAATCTGCTAGGGACAGCCCTGTCACTCCTCCTCTTAGTAAAGAGCGCCCACCCCATCGTTTTCACCAACAAATGGGAATGGGCTACTCCTCATCAGATTCACTTGATCACCACCCATTGCAACCAAGCGGTCTAGCTTCAACGCCTAAGCTTTCTGGCATCAGTGCGGCAAAGACTGAAACATCATCCTTAGATGGTTCCGTGAGGACAAGTACATCAAGAGAAGATCAGTCAGGTGAGCTTTCAATCAGCAATGCCAGTGATATGGAGACTGAGTGGGTTGAACAGGATGAACCAGGAGTATACATCACAATCAGAGCACTGCCAGGTGGAACCAGAGAACTTAGGCGTGTCAGATTCAGGTAAGTAAAAATTATTAGCATGGACAATAAATTACTTCAACTGGGACAGCACTAATTACCTTCACTGGTGTTCTGTATGTGGTAGCTCCATATAACTCTAGTTTATCAAGCTCAATGGGTCTTATAAAAGCCATTTTTAGATGTATCTTTTGAGTTGGGTGTCAAACTATTGTTGATACCTGACTTTTTAACTGTTGGGTTCCCTAGTCATCAAGTTTAATCTGTTAAAAAATACCAGTATCATGGAAAATCAAGATCATTTAAATTTAACTTTCTGTATTCTTTTCACAGCCGAGAGAGGTTTGGAGAAATGCATGCCAGATTGTGGTGGGAAGAGAACCGTACAAGGATTCAAGAACAATATTTGTGACTATAGCAAGCCTTTTCGTTGAAAACTGCTTCAGCAGGCTAACACCAGTACAGCTGAAAGCTTTCATAAGACAACTCACTGCAGCCACTTATCTTGGTTGGATAGAGTTCTGTGCATTCTAGATTCAGTTCCTTCTTTCCGGTGGATAATGTGCAAATGACTGCAGCTTTGGTTGCGGAAAGATGTAGATGATTGGAAATATTACGTTATCAGTCTGAAATTTAGTTCATTTGTTAATGCTGGCCTTTTGAGGGAATGATTGAATGCTTTCTTTCCATGTTATATAAACTTTGAACTGCTCTCGGCGGGTGCTTATTAAAATGCTTCATAATGTATGGTTTTTGTCAATGTAGTTTTAATTAAACTGAAAATTTACTGCGACAGATTAAATTTCAACTCAACCAATTACTGAGTAATACTAGAAAAAATATATTTGAAGGCTTTTTTCCTGTGACACTGTTGTACAAAATAAATTTATAGTCACCTCTGGATTATAGAAAGATAATAAACTGCCTGTTTTGATGAATCAATTAATCATTTGATCAACAATCAATGTACTTTATTGCTTCTCATCAATCACTAGCTGATTGGTCAAGGATCCAACTAAAAGTATATGAAGCATCTCTATCTTGGTTTTACTTAATATGGAACTTCTGTCCTTTACATCAACTCACTCACATATCAATTCTTCTTTTACGATAACGTACTAAAATTAGAACCAACATGACGTAAAAAGCTTCAGATGACGAGTCAATGGCTTGTCTAAATATATGCACCAAATCTCTCTTTTTCTATGTAATAAAAGATTAAATGTACTCACCCACGTGAATATTCTAACAAAATGGAGACTGAAAACTACTCTTGATAACAGAACTTTTTAGCTTGCCTCAACTAAAACAAGATAAGGGATTCCTCTCACATTCTATCAACTTCCACCCCCTAAAACCCATTCTCCAATAGGTGTGTTCTCTTGTAGAATCATGACCTAGGGATAATGCCAATGGTTGCTAATGTGATGCGTCTCATTGGAGAAGTTGACTTAAAATTCATTAGTTTACTAGTTTCTAGAGGTGGTAAAGTCGTTATATCCCATCTCATCCTTACACTTTAATTATACTAAAAAAAAGGAGTTATTATCATTTGATATATTGTTATATTTAATTATTTATTTTGATATACATATATCAATGATGATATGACATCTAACATATTTAATGGTATTCAAAATACAATAAGACCACAGATTCCATTATTTTGAAAAATAATTTGTTACTAAAAGATTATGAAAATCTCACTTGTAGTTAAAAATATAAAATCATCTTCATTGATTGACTAATTTAGAAGGCTCATGTGGAAAGAGAGGCTATGGTATATATATATATATATATATATATATATATATATATATATATATGTATAAAATATATTGGTCTCTACTAGATTAAAAAAATTACAGTTTGCTTGTGCCAAGAGGATTTGCTGGTTAATAGCCACGTGTCCGCTTCATATTATTGGTAAATCCTCACTAATCATTTGCTTTTTGTTATTAAGTATTTATATCCCCCCTAAATAATGCAAAGGAAGGACATTTTCGTAGTTTAGGCGAAATGCCAAGGGCATATCAACCAATCAAATTTATGATTTTCGCTCTGAAGTCTGAGGGGTAAAAACGTTTTCAAAACCCTCGCCCCTTCGCTCCCAAACCCCTTCGCTCTGAAGCCGCTTTCTGCTCTTTCTCTCTCGAATGCGAACCCCACCCTTCTCTTTTTTCTCATCCTTAACTGCGTCAAGGTTTCATCTTTAGATATATACATAGTATTCTTCAGTAGATTTTTTTGGGTATTGCCTGCAATGGTCCCTAGCTCTAGAATGGATGGTGGCACACAGGTATTCTCTGCCAGAGTGCGCAAAACCATCCAATCCATCAAAGAAATCGTGGGTAATCATTCTGATGCTGATATCTATGTGGCCCTTAAGGAAACCAACATGGATCCTAATGAAACAGCCCAGAAATTGCTCAACCAAGGTGGGGAAGAGACTTCGGCCTTTTTTTTCCCCATGTGGTTTGCCTTTCATTTATTTCGTTCGTGATTTTGGGTCAATGGGGTTCTTTTGTTTCTCTTGTTTTTTCTTGCCTGCTAGTGGGCTTTTGGATTGTGGAAGTAGTTAGTTTTCTGTATCCTGAGGCTATTATGTTCGAATACTCCATATATGGGCTACATTTTGCAGTTCAAGTTACTGAGGTAACAATTCTTATATGAGGAGTAGGGAATGATATACCATAGTTTAATTCTTGATAGTCTAGTTAAGAATTAGTGCAGGCAAAATTTGCTTCAGTCTGCATAATCAATATTCTTCGACTGCTTGATTTCTTGTAGATACTTGACTGCTCTTGTTTATGTTTTAATTTTGCACCCCTAATTTAGTTTAGGGACTGAAATTGGCAATGCTAGCATCCTGTTTGTCTAACCTGATGTAATTGTGAGTCCACCAATTTTCTATTAGGAAGCATTTGATTCATACAATCTAGTCACTTTTTGACTTCATCATTTAATTGACGTTTCAAGTCAAAGATTAAGGCATGTGCTCTCAGTTCCCCTTCCCTTTTTAAGATCTTAGAAGGAAAATTGAATAATATTATTCACGAACATGGTTATCAGAATCTCAATTTAAAGTTTGATATCTTATGATTTTGCAATTTTACTCATACCAAACGTTGCAGGTTATACTCAAAAAAGGTTTTTGGTGGAAGCACTTGAAACTGCGCTTACATTTAATCCTTGAAATTGCTAAAGTCACCCATTTTGGCTTTCTAATTTCGTACTGTTTTGGGATGAATTTTGGATCTATTTCTTTTGGTGCTGGGCTTTTGAAACCCATTTATCCAATCCAAAATGAGGAAAAAACATGAAAAAAATAGTATGGAAGATTTTAATATTTTTTTCTTCTAATTTTGTTCATGTTATTAACTTGGAAACTCAAATATTTTATTTTTTCAAATTGTGATTGAATCCTTGAATATTAAGACTTGAAAGTATTATCCAGATGCCATATTAAGTTATTTTACATCTATAAGATTGGAAATAATTGACTATATTGTTCAATTTCGACAGAATATATATATTATGAACTGTTTTATATATATGTAACTTTTTGGATGACATTTATATATAGTATGTAAAGTATTTTTTATGCTTCGCATTTACATGCTGACAAGCCTTTTTATGGGAAAACTCACTTTTGATGACCTTGTTCATCAATATTACATTCCATCTTGCATCTCCCTGTCCTGCTGCCTGGTGTCCCTGTTCGTGTAAGTTTAGTTTCACATAATTACTACTTTTGCCTATGAGCCTTAAATCTCAACGCGTGGGGAAGACCAAAAATAATATTTGATATAGAATAAATTTTCAGAGGGCCAAGAGCAGTTTGGTAGAGTGATATTTGACTTATTTCATATTTATATCGTACAGTGATTCATTGATGCTTGTATCTCTAGTCAGGTCTAACTATATGCTTGTTTCAAGCATCTGTCGTGATATATATAATGCAAATTTATGGATTATCTCTCATCAACATTTTATTTTTTGGGAGTCATATGGGGTTGTTTTGTATTGTAAATGGTGTGGGTGGAGGTACACTTCATGTTATTTTAAGTTCTGGGCGTTATATGATCTTATATAATTTCTTTAAATTATTATATCTTTCATTAGCCTTCATAAATAGCTATGATTGTGCAAAATGTGATTGCTCATGGGTGTGCACTGCCATAATTAGGTTGTGCTACACTGAATCTTCTATGCATCAGTTGATAAGTGCATCTTATATCATACTGTTTATCCTATTTTAATTGTATTCTGGCTATGATTTGGAGTAATAATTGATTCAAAAGAAAATAAAAAAGGAAAAGCTATATTCTCCTAATTTACATTGGGATTTCATGATTCAGATCCATTCCATGAGGTGAAGAGGAGGAGAGACAGAAAAAAAGAGGTATCATCCCTTGTATACCTTTCTTGCTGACTTATCATATGCTGGAAACACATTAAAGAGTACTGGCTTTTAATGACTAATTTATTAACACGTATCTGTTATTGCAGCCTCAGAGTGTTGGGTACAAGGCTTCAGCTGACCCACAAAGAACTTCTGAGAATGTTGGTCAAGGAATGAAATTTCATGCTCCTTCTGAACGTAATGTTCAAAGAACAAGCAATTCTCGAAGTACTTTAGCTGGTAATTTTCGTAGTTCATACCTTCTTGGAGGGTTTAAAATGTGATGCACTGATTAGTGATTAGTATCTTTGTCAAAACCACTGTTCACTTTGTACTCATAGGTTATGAATGGAAAGGTGAACTTCTTTAAGGTTTTGTTTTTCACAGTAATATTTTTTTTAATTATTTCTTTTTTTGTTCTAGAGTAAGACTTATTCTAACCAACAATGTCTGGGTGAAGACCTGAAATATAAATTATATTGCACTCTTGTTTCACTTGGTTAATTTAGACATGCTTTTGTCCGTCCAAGACAGTGGTTTTGATGCTAATTTCCATCTTTTTTATTCTTTTGTTCTTTCTTGGGGAGGGGGAGGTTTTAGTTTTTTATTTCTTTTAATCTCAAAACCAATGGATTAGGTAAACGTTTTAGTAGTCCGTCCATCACAAAACTTAAATTTACTACAGATATTTTAATCGTAATTTTCTACTTTAAAACACCATTTGTATATCTTTTCATATAACTAAATGGATCTTTAGCATTACAATATAGTTTTAGGCTAGCTAATGATTAAATTCTTACTAACTGTTCAGGCATCAGCAGAGAGTTCCGTGTTGTCAGAGACAATAGAGCAAATCGTTACATATATAAAGAAGTGAAGCCTCCTTCGCTGCAATGTTCAACGTCCACCAATGAGAAGTTAGTTTTAAATGCACCTGAAAAGGGGCATGTTCTGATTTTTAAATTATCTGGATTATGTAGTTTAGATGGGCTTGATTGCCTATCCAGTTTTAGCAGTTGTACATATATGAATCACTTGCCTTGTGGTTTACAATTACATTTGGTTAAGGTTTTGTTGTTCAGAGCTATGAGTCTATGACGATGTTGGTGCCTTGGAGGTTAAAGAAAAACTCACCTGTGTTGGGAGAAAAACTTTAACAGGAGAAAATTACTTAAATTTGAAAGAGACATGACAGGATTTATTAATTTAAAATCTGGATCAAAATGTATATAAACCTCAAACCTTTTTCTTATGCAAGGTATATTGCAGCAGATAGAACGGTAGAAATTTATGTAGGCAGGAAGGAATTAGACATGTTGAGAAGTAATATATCTGTTGTGGTAGGGACAATAGTAGAGTAAACAAAATATTTTAGTAATTTATACAATAGCTTCTCGTAAAGAAAATTTCCTAAGTATAAGGGTCTATTGGGAAAGTGGAAACCTTGACCTTTTGCTGGTGAGAAAGGAGCAACATTCTCATTGTGAAAGTTTGAAACTTTGGAAATGATATAACTATAAAGACCTTTTTTTTTAATTATTTTTAATTATAAACTTTAAAAATATATTTGTAGCTTTGGAGTAAACAAAATCCAGTGAACTAGGCATGGTGATTTTACTCATTTCTGATTTGGATCTATTCTCTTCTTTATATAGATTAAATGAGGCTGAAGCCGGAAGAAATTGTCTTCTTTAGTACTGCATGTGCCCTTTGAGGATAGACTAGAAAGATATATTTTGTAGACAGTATTCTTCAGGGATTACTGTCTTAATTAGTTTTAGTTAGTTATTGGATCATTAGATGTCAATATTCTTTTCTTTTTTTATGTCTTCTACGACATGTGCATGCAGGATTTTAGTTTTTTACTATATAAGGAAGAGATTTGTGCATGATTTGTGTATTATGTTTGTTACAGCTCGACGGTTGCTTCTAGCAATCAAAGGTCATCTGTTGCTAGAAATTCATCTGAGGTTCTAAATGGTCCTTCTGAATCACATGCTAGATACTCGGGAGATGCTGTTTCACATGGCAGCGACAGAAAAGGTATATCTGAGGAGAAGCAAGGTATGACTCTGGATGCAGCAGTTCAAGTGCAACCAATCAAACCCAATAACGTCCATCAAAATTCTGCTACAGTGGCATCAGCTGGTTCTGCTGTTGGGGTTTATTCATCCTCAACAGATCCAGTTCATTTTCCCTCTCCTGATTCCAGATCATCAGGTGTTGTTGGAGCCATTAAGCGTGAAGTAGGAATTGTTGGTGTTCGGCGACATTCTTCAGACAACTCACTGAAACAATCTTCTGTTCCTAGTAGTTCTTATGCTAATTCACTTATGGGAAAGGATGGTACCCCTACAAATTCATTTCAATCATTTAGTACTATCTCGAAGACTGAACATCAAACTAATGTAACTGAACCTTCATTCCCCGGCATGCCAGTTAGCAGACCATTCTTGAACAATCAGTATAACAGTAGGCCACATCAACTTGTGGGACATCAAAGAGGTATATTTCTGAGTGGAGATTCCACATTATGGTGCTTTTGATTTTGGTTTTAATCTTGCCGTCCCCCCCCCAAAAAAAAAGATCTTTAGTAATAGCAGAATTTTTAATGGAACTCTTGCAGTATGCGTTAAGGTCTGTATTTTTTTTGGCATATGAAGAATAAGAAAGATTACGTTAGCAGTATCAAATTATTGATTTGAAGACTATCTTAGATTTTCCACCCACATTTTTTTTCTGGTCGCAATATTCTGCTTAGTGCATTGTCTAATATCAAATTATAGTAACATTTTGAATGTTTTTCTCTGTATATTTATTTGAATATATAGTTCTCATAATTGGCATAAGCAGCCATTTTTTAATTCTCATCAATGAGATAGTTTCACAATATTTATTGAAGTATTATTATCCTTTTCCTCTTACTGTTTTTGTTAGGTACAATAATCTGTTTTTTTGTTAGGCCTTATTAATCCAGGGATACAGATCTGATGTTGAATTTGTCTTGAGTTTTGATGCAGTATCCCAGCAAAATAAAGAGTGGAAACCTAAATCGAGCCAGAAATTGAATGGGAATGGTCCTGGAGTGATTGGAGCGCCTAAAAAACATGCTTCACCTCCTGCTGAAAAATCTAAAGATATAGAATCGGACACAGCAAAGCTTCAAGATAAACTTTCACAAGTAAATATATATGAGAACCAAAATGTTATCATAGCAAAGCATATTCGAGTACCAGAGACCGATCGCTGTCAGCTCACCTTTGGCACCATTGGGACTGAACTTGATTCTTCTAGGCACCAATCTAAATTTCAATCAATAGGAACTACTGAAAAATCAAATGAAGAATCTACTGCAAGGTTTGCATTCTTTTATTTTTCTTCCAGCATCAATCTAATAAGTGAAAGAGTATAACATTTGGGGGGATAGCTGTAGAATTGGGATTTGGAAGGTATGATACATAGAGTTTCTATGAAGTTTGTTGTTTTCAAAGTCATATGGTCATGTAGTTGAGAAAAAATTTCTTGAGACATGAGGCTGTAAATTCAATATCCTATTCTCAAATAAGCAAACAAGTAATAAAATTGAGAATCTAATGGGCAGAAGTTGTATATCATTAATTATACACTGAGGAAGAACGTGCTTACTAGAATATCAGTATGCATTTTCCATGAACTAGATGTAATGTGATTTGACTTATGATCTCAGATTGTCAGTACCTGCTCCAGAGTTGTCCAATGATGATGTTTCTGGCAGCAAGCAGGTGGATATACAGGATGACCACATTAGAAATACCAGGTCTGAGTCGTCTGACTCTCCAGCATCTGGTGCTATGTCGGAGCAACAATTGCCAGATAACAAAGAATCTTCAAGCTCTCAGATTGACAATTATGCAGATATTGGATTGGTACATGACACTAGTCTGTCTTATGCACCTTCAGAGTCACAACAGCAGCCAGATTCTCATGATATGCCAGGCTTCTCGGTGAGCGCTTCCTTTTAGTTTTGCCAGCCAAATTGACTGATGAATGGAATTTCCTTTGATGTTGTATGCAAAGTTATTAATGGTCTTCAACAAGGGGTTATGCATGGCACATGATGCTTGTATATTGTGTTGAACATGCACAATATTGAAACCAGAGATGGTCACATTGGGTGTAGCTAGAAAAGGTTGGTTCTGGTCACATATTGCCGGAACATTCTGGGTCATGCCATGGTCTGTGAAAATGATGGTTTGCTGTGTTGTCTTTCTTTTTGCCATATTTAGTGTGTTGTATTTCTTTTGGAATATTTGATGTTTTATATTTCCTTTATTTCCTTTTGCATATTTAGAATGAATTGTGCTTTGACTTTTGAGTATGAGTTTTTCTATATTTTAATTGTTTTATTTGTGCATTATTGTTATTTTGGATAATATTAAATATATGTGCGCTTTGCTTCAACATTGCAATGTGGGCTCCGGGAGCCCTTTTTTAACAGTGCGCTGTACACCATTAACTATTGGTAAAGTGGGTTTACACAATCTAATGACTGGTTGAATTAGAAACTCTCATTATGTATCATGGTCACTAGGATGAAGTACTTAATGATACTTGATTAATATAAAGTACCATGTACATTATTGATAAAATAGAAGTTTATATTCTGGCAGGATTTTATTAACTTGTGCTACAATAAAAAGATATTTAATGGTATAACTAAGATTGGCAGTCTTACACATACTGGTGTCAATTCATCCTACCTCGTCACACTCACTCCAGAATCTGCTGTGTATATAGTATCTGTTGCATGATATGTAACGAAATATGTTTGTCTTATTGTCTTTCGGTTCTCACATTTGTGTTTTCAGAGAGGCGTATGATCCTCCGAGGTAGGATGAATTGACACCAGTATGTGCAAGACTGCCAATCTTATAGTTATACCATTAAATATCTTTTTATTGTGGCACGAGCTAATAAAATCCTGCCAGAATGAATCTGCTGTGTATAGAGTATCTGCTTCATGATATGTCACGAAATATGGTTGTCTTATTGTCTTTCCATTCACACACTTGTGTTTGCAAATAGGTGTATGATCCTCCGAGTGGTTATGACATACCTTATTTCAGACCCACAATGGATGAAACTGTACGAGGGCAGGGTCTACCATTTCCTCAGGAGGTATGCTTAAATTATTAGAGTATTTAAAGTCATTGACTTGATTAGTTTTTTCTGTATTTGTGTGCATGGACTATATATATTTTGTTATATCATGTATTTCAGGGAAGCAAGTAAATACTAACTGTTGAGGTGACATATATTTGTATTCTTTTTGTTATCTTTGTGAAGTTCATGTTAAAACCAAATTAGTGTTTCTTGTTTATCCCTATGCATGTTTTGCAGAATGATAAAGCTTTCAGTTAAATTAGGTTATTTTATGGAATTTTGAATCTTTTTTTAAAACAGCTGAGGTATAGTTTATAAATTTTATAAGTAGTCTGTCTTGACTTCTATGAACATGAAACATAAAACAACCTTAAGTATCCAAGGAAACCTTTACTATTGATTGTTCTGAAAACATGTTTTTAAGAATAATTTGAACGAGCATTTCCTTAGGTTTCTGCTTTCTATAATTTTGGGTTCAAACTGGCTTTGGTTTTGTGGATGATAATAAGTAATACTTTTCATGTCTTCATATGCAGTAGTCCAAGTGTTCTTTCCTCTCTTACATGCAACACCAACTGGCATAATATTGTGATCCTATTCAAACTTATAATAATTATTAATTTGTTTTAATATTACCTCTTTGACATGTTTTTTGGTGAGTTCAGGGTTTAAACTCCCATGCAGCCACTAGTATTTCTGCTTCCTCAATTGCCATGGTGCAACACCAACAATCTCCAGTGGCACAGATATATCCACAAGTTCATGTTTCACATTTTAATAATCTTATGCCATTTCGTCAGTTTCTATCCCCAGTCTATGTTCCACCAATGCCCATGCCTGGATATTCAAGTAATCCTCCCTATCCTCACCCATCAAATGGCAGCAGTTACTTGTTAATGCCTGGAGGTGGTTCTCATCTCAATGCCAACAGCATTAAATATGGCGTTCAGCAGTTCAAGCCTGTTCCTGCTGGCAGTCCTACAGGGTTTGGAAATTTTACAAATCCAGCTGGATATGCCATGAATGCCCCTGGTATGGTTGGGGGTGCAGCTGCTCTAGAAGATTCATCTCGAGTCAAGTACAAAGATAATCTTTATGTTCCTAATCCTCAGGTAATGTGCTTTTGTATATTGTTTTTATTTTTTAGTAGAGAAAAAGCAAAATGTGGTGTATGCGCAAAGTAAAACATAAGCTAGCAAGTCAGCAAATCCTTGGCTGTGATGTTTGAATTCCCCTTCAATCAACCGCTGCACTTAAAAAGCAAAAGGATTTGATAGGATATGAATTTAATTAATCATTTAAACTTGCATTTGAGATAAGAAAGAAATATGCTTTTCATCCGTCAAAGACGGCGGGATCTGTACACTAGAGTAGAGTCTAATTGACAATCTTGGAGAGTCTTGAATTCTGCCTAGTGTTCAAATAGAGCTGTATAATTCTTTTCGACGAAGTTATAAATCCTGGTTAGTTGGTTTGGAAACCTATTTAAATTAGTTTATATTATGATATAATCATATAAGTATGGACACCAACGCAGACTTGGGATCTGAAACATGCACGGGCACCCCGATATGATAAAATTTGAAGTGTTCAGATGCGATTTGAAATGTTGCGTTGTGTTTGATATAAGTGTCTAACATATGTTAGACATGGACACAACTCCTAGTTTAAGTGTTGTTGCTTCATGGATCCTGATAATCTTGTGCTGTTGCATAAATGTTAATTCTCTTGTTAGTTCTATTTCTTCCTTGTTCACAGTAGGATCATACCTTTTGGCACCTTCTTACAGTTGAAGATGAAAAAGGGAAGGAGAAATAACAAACATAAAGTTCCAACAAATAGACTAAAAAACATATTGAGGAACAAATCGCTATTGCTATATATTCTAAATACTATCACAGTCAAGAATCAAGATTTAAACATCAGTATGGGAGGAATCCATGTCCCTTTATCCGTTTGCCCATGCTTTCAGTGGAAGTTGCACCAAATTAATTATATAAAAAAGGGAAGTAGAATGTAGCTAGGGAAGGATTAGTGGAGCTCCTCCAATGAGCCGCATGTTGTCGTAGACATCTTTTCATCTCCACATACATTATCCTGTATCAATAAGATTATTTGTTGATTCCAAACTTCCTTTCATCTTGATTACTTTTTATCAAGGGACTGGAATATAGTTAGTCAATTTTTCTTTTTTCCTTTCACAGGCTGAGACATCAGAACTTTGGATACAGAACCCACGGGAGCTTCCTGGCATGCAATCTCCATACTATAACTTGCCGGGGCAATCGCCTCATGCTGCTTACATGCCATCGCACACTGGTCATGCTTCCTTCAATGCAGCTGCAGCTCAATCTTCTCACATGCAGTTCCAGGGTATGTATCATGCTTCTCCACAGCCAGCTGCTATGGGTAGTCCTCATCATTTAGGACCAGCTATGGGCAATAATGTTGGAGTCGGGGTGGCTGCAGCTGCTCCTGGAGCACCGGTTGGTGCATATCAGCAATCCCAATTGAGCCACCTCAATTGGACAACAAATTTCTGAAAAGAAAATGTGAATCTAACCCTTTGCGTGTAAGGGACTGAAGTAGATATAGAAAAATCTCAGTTTTCGTTACTGAAATCTTTTTTCCCAATGCATTATGATGCATTCAATTTTTAATCTACATCTGCGGTAGCTTTGGGAATTGTTCTTGAGTTTTGACTTCAGAAAGTAAAATTTCAGTGATACTCAGCTCCTTATCTTTCTCTCGGTTATTGACTCAATGTTTGGCGAAAATGACCCGTAAGACAAAATAATTAAGATACTCTGAACAACAACTTCACAATTGTCTATAAATTCTGTCTGTTGGACAGATACTCTGAAGTGAGAAAATTTGTATTAAAATTAACAGTAAGACTGATACTATATACTATACATTCTTTTGTTACTGCCACATGGTATCGGGCTTCAATTCCCCACCGCGTCTTGTAAGGGATTTGATTATATTAGCTGATTGTATCTCGTGCACCAGCATACTATTTTGATGCAGCAATTGACTTTTTATTATTTAGTTTTCCTTGTTGATTAGAGTTAGAAAGTTGGAGTAGATTAATTTAAATATAATTACTTGTAACATTTGTGTGTTAATAGCATTTTTCATCAGTATTAACTCCTCTCTTTCCAAGAGAAAAAGAGAGGAAATTCCATGGTTTTTTCCAGATCAACCTTTGTTAGCATAAAGCTAACAAAAGCAGACTGTATGGGGCTTTATTCTGTGGCTTTGTTTCGCTTTTGGGGAGAGAGAGAGAGAGAGAGAGGACGGAGGGGACTATGGTAGCTTTGTTGTGGCATAGGGTTTCACTTTAAATTTATGTTACTATGCTATTGTTCCTCGGGATCGCTGTATCTTTTCTTTTTGTGTATTATCAGTATCGCACCTTTTGTTCGAAGTCTGAAATCCCAAGTAACCCCACCTTCGCTGCTCATAGCTACAACCTTCTTTTAATTTTAGACATTTAGTATTAACTTTCCAACTCATTCTTAGGAGATGCTTTGTTCTGCTATTCTATCAAGAAACTCGTACAAAAATTCAGTACCATACCGTTCATTAGTACGACTGATGTTTTCCTTTAAAAGAAAGAGTAATGTTACATTCAAATGGTTAAGGTGGTTGTATTTATTTCAAGTTATCACACTTGAATTTTCTTATGTTGAATTCAAAAATAGTGATCTAAGTAATTAAGTTGTGTGGATTATATGATAATTATACTGTTATATTCAAAAAGAGATAGATATAATGTGTGAAATTCGATTTTTAATTAGTAAGTCTTACTTATATTATTTGTAACTTTGCCTATTTTACTATATCTCTTTGAATATAATAGTATAAGAAGATTTAAATTTAATTGTGGACACGTGATAAATAAAATATGTATAAACAACATTTTTCCATAAAAGAATCTAGAATGATGCACGCTTGCACTTTTTATCTTCTTTACAGCTCTCTTTGCAAGTAACTACTAATATAGTAACTTTTAAAAAGTTACTATTATAAGTTTAGAAATAAACGTAAAGAAGCTACTAGATATAATTTAATAACGAAGGATTTGAGTAATTTAGATGTGGTCTTAAGTTTAATCTTCAATTGAGTTGTAGACTATCTTGTGGTATTGAAGTTAGAGAATTTTCATGACCTTAATTAACAGATCAGAGCCTATACACAAGCAAAGTATGGTTTGAAGGTTCATCATTAAACCCTTCTATATACATACTAAAATTTGATGATGATATAACCAAAAAGACGTCTGAGTTTTACGTTTTAAGTGGCATTTCGTAAACCCTTTTAGTGGGTAAGCAATTTTACAGAAACAAACAGTGAAGCATGAAATGTTTCCATAATTCTGAATCATTTTCTCTGTGAAAACCGTGCAGTAATAGTTAAACAGATAGGAATAAAGAAGCAGCTAGCCATGCATGCTTGATTTATAGCTAGCTAGCAAGTGCTGTTTAATGCGGAAACCATCAAAATGGGCCAAACCAATAATCTATGGTTTTGATGGAAGCTAAGGTTATGGAGGTGACCCACGATTTGAAATATCAAGTTTGAGGAACAAATGATGGAAGCATGGCCCTGCCTTTGCAAATGCCTACGTACCAACCATCTTTTCTAACTCAGAAATTTTCTTGCATAGATTCGGTCTATAAAATATTAATAAATTAAGCTAATAACAAAGAAATATACATATAGAAGTAAATTTCAATGAATCTCTTCTTCTATAATTGACTTAATTTATTAAGTTTTTTATATATGGAGTCTATTTAAGAATTTATGAGAAAGTGAAGAGGTGTGACATGAGATGAGGTTGATGCATCTTTTTCAAAAAGGAAGAAGGAAATGATAATTGGATGCCACCAAAATGTGATATAGTGTACTAGACTTGTTGGTTTCATGTCGTAGCATGATTATAAACAGAACAAAGTGTCATGCAATCCCATCTGTCTGTGTTTCTTCAATCTTTAGAAATTTTGTTGAGGGTATCCTACAAATAGTTTTTATAATTATTAGCCTATTGAAACTAAAGTTATGTATATTTTACTCTTTCAAATTGGCATTCATGCTAGAAGAAGAAGATATACTTATTAAATTCTCATGCTCTCAACCACCTAAGTTAACATGAGGTAACTATATATTAAGGTATATATATCAAAGTATTTAAGATTTTAATATTTGATATTTTATAGATATTAACAATTCAAAAATGTAATATTCTCATATCTTTTTATAGGTATCTTATGTCATGGTATGTCTTGATATGTGATACCATGACATAAGATGTTATGATATCTATAATATATGGCGAGTGGTGGTATGTAACATTTTTATGGATATAAGATGTGATCATGTTCACGTACCATCATAATTTTATAACAATTTATCAAATGTGAGTATTAAATTTAAAATATAAAAAAATATGAGATATTAAGATCAAAATATCGTTGTACTCAACTCCTAGATGTTAGTGTTATAATTCCAATTGCATTCAAGTACTGAAGATATTCAGATATACCAAACGCATTCTAAGATTTGGACAATTCATACTTCACTAATGTGCTAGAAAACAAAAGTAATTTGAAAAAGGTAAAAACATTTAAACAAACTCATTATGTGAAAGAGGAATGGTATGATCATATTGATGAAGAAATAGATAGCAAAACCTAGTGATACCTTTATATCTCCCAGTTTAATGCATTAATAGCAATGTAGTGGTATGTGACTGATCTAAAGGGATGGTGTTGGTGGAGACTGAAGTGTACATTCACAAAGAATATTACTTTGATACGTTCTTAGGAGGGATGATGGCAAAGGAAACATGGGGAGCAAAATCACCTTTTTCTTAATTTGGTGACTATTTATAGGCCTTGTCGATGTGGTATATTACTGGACTTTGGGGGTCCCCATAATGGTCATTGGCAATGATCTGAATGGAATCTCAATTCCCACAACTATTTTCTTGTGCCAACTGCCAAACCCATCATCTGAAAGGAATCTTAGGGTTACTTTAGATTCCCTATTCTAGAGTTTAACCATGTGTAGTACTCTAACCTATTGTGCATAACCCATACCAGTAATCTAACAAGATTCGACCTACTTGCAAGTGGCTCATGTCCCAACCATCTATAAGAACGAAAGTGCTCATCCTCAATTGTCATAATTACAGGAATGTCACTCTTTCCTCCTACAAAATTTACCTCCCACATAGGTATAGGTACTTTATTTCTTAGCACTCTTTCAGCTCATATTAAACTAACTTGATTATTAGAGTTTGGGTATTGCTTACGTATACTGTTGTGCAAGATTGATCAAAGGACTAACTGACTCAACATACTTTTGTAACATGATTTGTTTTGACTTGACATCAACACAGATATCGTCACTTATCAAGTTATACACTGATATTTTGCTTAATTAGTATTACTATAATTATTAAATGAATCTAAATATAATGATTTGATAGTTAATATTATCATTGTTTTCTCTTCCATACCAAGTATAATTAATAGCCACTGATATAATAAGATTATTTACTGTTGAATGAGAAAATACATAATTATCTAATGATAACTTTGTCACATTAGTAGAGCATTAGTATTATGTAGGTACCTAAACATTCTTCATATTATATCTAAATATCATAATTTTTTTTGTAATGATGAGAGCACGAGTGGAAGTAATGTTGATTGGTAACACATCATGTAGATATAAATCCATTGGATATAGTTATACTAATTTCTAATTGAGAATGGAAGAGAAAAGAGGCAGTTATTATTGGTTTCTTTGATTAATTTATACTCCTCAAAAAGTAAACATTCCAATAATATGGCCAGAAATTGTAGCATACATAAGAACAGTGTCAAAACCATAGCTTCACTTAAGAAAGATATCATTGGTTTCCCCTTCTCGAAATAATATAATCATACTTAGCAAGCTTTTTTCTCACTTCATTTGCTAGAGTTTGTACTTGACTTACATTATGCATATATACTTAAACAAGAAGGATTAATTAATGTTTGGATCAGGGATAGCCCACTTATTTTACCATCAATTTCTCTCATAAATGAGAATCTCCATTTTTGTTTTAGATGACAAAATTTTTGTGGGAAGATCATTTACCTAACTAGCTAAATACTTCATTCATTATATGTACTCAATAATTAATTGATTTCTTACATGGAACTCATTGAAAGTTGGGAGACTCGTGCATAATCATAGCATCCCATGATTGTTAAATGTCTTGTATATTAGTTGCTTCTGTGTAATTAAAGAAGCTAGACACTCGGTGGCTGTTATATTATAGGGGTTTTCTTGGGTATTATAATTTTTTTGTGTGAATATTGACGTGATGTTATTTTTAACTTGATAGTACATTAATTTGATGAATGATTGAAAACTGTCCACTTGTACCAGTAGCTTATTAGGGTTTGTCACCTATGATAAACTTAATAATAAGAATAAAAATATATCTCTTTTAACTATTACAATTATAAGAATATTATTCTAACATCCACATAAAAGTTGTTTTTCACGTAAGTATATATAGTATTTATTACATTCTTAATTTAGATAAAATTAAATTAATCATTAGAGTCTAAATGTTGACTTGATTCTTAATTCACGTATATTATTATACATGACTAATTCAAACATCGATCTAACTCTCTAACTCTTTAACTTGACTTGATCTCAACACAAACATTCATAAATATAAAGTCATGTAAAACTAAATATTTAAACAAAGAACAAAAATTTAACAAATAACGTGTTAAACATAATTTACAATTAACATTAATTAATATTTTATTTAATAACTAAAAATTAATCTATCTCATAGTGATACTTAGATAGTTTCATACCAAAAAAACTACATTTGGATCCAAACTTTTTTGACTTAAATCTTTTCTTAATTTTTTTACCACATGACAGAATCATACTCCTCCTATGTCATTTTTGCTTTTTTCTTTCATGTTATATGTCCATTGATTCTAAGAAAAATTAGGAAAAGATCCAGGTCCCAAAAAATCCTCTTTAGTATATTAATATGGTAGGCTAGCTCGGAGGTTGAATTCATTATGAAGATTGATGTTTTCTTGAGGGGGAAGAAAAGATATGAGAGGATTACATGTGAAGCCAAAAGAGAAGAGCAGACTGTTTTTGTTGCTTATCAGCTTAATTAATCTCACTTCTATTTGCTTTCTATACCCTCATTCTCTTAGCTTGTCCTCATCCCTTCTCAGTGTTAATCAAATTTCTTGCACCTTTCTGCTTTGTTTCAATCTGTTTCTATTTATTTCTCTTTCTCATCATATAAAGTTTAGGATCCACGAGAGCAATCATTGTGGAAATAACCACACATGCACCCACTATCTCTCTCTCTCTAGATCTCTTTCATAGTCCCACAAAATCAGACACTTAGGTAATGACACGTACCACTTTGATGATTAACGTAAGAAAATTATGTCTTAATAAGTAAAATATATATACACATTAATAATACTTTTTAATATATTTAATTAACATATATTAAAAGTTTATTAAAGGTTTCCAAGCTCTCTCTGTGTACTTTTATACACCATACTTATTGTATAGATATATATAATCTAATTGATCCAATAAAATGATGTTAAATCTATATAAAATATTTACATAAATAATTATGAGTCACACAATTATGAACAATATAACTTCACGTAAATATTTTCTGCTAAATTAATATGTAAGTACGAATTGAATTTAGATATTCTTACATCTTACGTGATGTGATGGTCAAATAAAGTAAATATAAAATTAGTCTTTTTATACTTATTTTCATTTTATATAATTATTATATGAATGAAAAAAATTTCAATTATTATTAAAATTTTCATAAAAATAAATTTATTTAATATTTTTAAATATATCATATTTTAAAATATTTTTATAAAGCATGTTTTTCAATAATATTATTAAGCATCATTTTAAAATGAAGTGAGACATAAAAAAAATTCATAAAACAATTTTAAATTATAATATTTTTTAAAAAACCTAAATAAAATTAATCATTTTAAGAATTGTGACTCACTATTTATATTATTATCTACACAACATTATTGGATTGGGGTTTAAATTAGTCAGTGATACACATATTGTATAATATAATAATTTAGTTATGGAGCCGCATTACTTGACTCTGCCAAACAGAGCATAATGCCTCGTAATACACAGTAAAGAGCAGAGGTATGTTGACTTTTGGTAATCTATTTTTCAAATTATAATCATAATATTAATATCATCGATGATATTATGTCTCAATAATATGATTTATTTATAGACTTCCAAGAAATTCATCCTTTCAATTATTCTGCTATATAATATCCTATTGGAAGTACTCTCCAATTTCATATTCCGATTTACTAGTCCTCTGCGACACTTTAACATGACTAGAGAGATAAATTACTTGAAGCACTAAATTATGTTAACACTATTTAATTATAATAAAAAAATTCAAAATTCAAAAATTCACATTAAAGTTAAGGAAAATTCTTCCATATCTTTACTGTTAGTTGATATACTAAATGGAAAGGAATTGTCTCTGCATTCATATTAACATGAGCAATCTCTGTTCATGGTGTATAACATTAAAGTGATATCAATAAACTGATCAAGCAGAAGTGGAATCTTTTTTGGCAGGATCAGACCCCATGTGGATTATGCATGGAAATTCAAGGAAAATAACATTAAATAATATAATTGAAATGGAAAACAAAACATATGGACCCAAGGGCAAAATAGGCTGTGCTGTTAGCATCAATATCTGCTTTGCATGGTCCTACCACATTAATAAATTTCCTTTCTTTTCTTATAAAAGAGAAAGTAAGGATCTAATGTCACTTCATGAGAATGAAGAAAAAATGTAGACGAGAGAATAAGTAGGTAAATTGAATAATTAAAGAATCCAAATTATGAAAAAAGAAATTCCACATCATCGTTGACAGCCTGGCTGGCTCTCTCTCCCCCAACCATTATAAGAGCATCCAAAAGAAAACACTTTAAAAAACTCTCTCTCTCAATCATCCTTTGTTCTCTCTTCTCTTCTCAGGCGTGGAATTTAGCTTTCATTACTGTCTCTCTCTAAGCCACAAAACACCCATCAATGCCCATGTCTGCTTTCTTTCTACCTCTTTCCTCTTAAATCCTTCCACAGTGATTTCCAAACAGAGTACACCAGAGTCCTCTGTTTTGAAAAAATGGCCATGGCCATAGCCTTGTCCTTTTGCACAATCATGCTTTGCTTTCCTTCACTTCTCTCACTCTATATCTTTTCCTCTCACAGCTCTCAAGAGTCCACTAAAGCTTTTTGCAGTACTATTTGAAGCAGACAACAAAGGCGAAGTAATTGATAACGTTCAAATTTCCCTGTTGTCCATCTCTGTTTTTCTCTGTTCTCTTTCATCCTCATAGCTTCTATATAAAAAGTGAAAATCAATGGACAAATGGGATAAATTGCAACGAGACCACCGGCAACGGCACCATAGAGAAAACCCATCTTTCTCTTCCTCTCTTCTCGACGCCATTTACCGATCAATTGACGAAGGCCAAACAGAGGAAAAAGAAGATCAACTCATATTCTACAGGGAAACCATGAGGAAGCAGAAACAGAGCAACTGCTTCAGGGACAACGTTGAAGCTGGAGTACCCAACTTTCGTCGAGCCCGAACGGTAGAAAATTGGATGGAAAAAAGGGTAAGCGACAAAGTTGTATCTAGCAGAAATTCCTTGACGGAATTTGATCGGAGAACGAGGAGCAATTCCATTGCCCTCTCAATGCATTCGAGCTCAAGCTCCTCAGATTCTAGCTCTGGTGGTGGGTTTTCGTCTTCAGAGTCAGAATCCTTCAATGGAATGCAGAGGCCAAAGCCTATTCGAACCAGCGTTTCATCAGTTCGGTCTGAAAAATCTGACTTTGATGCTCTTAATGGGTATAGGAACCATTCTGCACAGACCCAGAAGCCAAAGCATGAAAATGGCTTCGGGAAAACGAAATCCAAAGCTCTGAGAATCTTATACGGTGACTTAAAGAAAGCAAAGCAACCCATTTCTCCAGGTGCTCGACTCGCAAGCTTCCTCAATTCTCTTTTCACATCTGGTGGAAACGCCAAAAAGGCGAAGGTATCAAATTCTTTGAGTAGAAATGAGGCTAAATCAGCACAAGCTTCTACGTGTTCATCAGCATCTTCGTTTTCAAGGTCTTGCTTAAGCAAAACCCCATCATCAAGATCAGGTGCTAAAAGGTCTGTGAGATTTTGCCCAGTTAGTGTAATAGTAGATGAAGATTGCAGGCCATGTGGGCAGAAAAATCTGCATGAAAGTGATCAAGGTTTGGTGGCTACCTCTACTTTACAGAGCTCCTATGGGAAGAACAGTAACGAGGAGCTTAGGTTCCATGTGCTGCAAGAGAGTCGTCGAGTGGAGGAGTTTGCCAGAGACTTGTTAAAGAATTATCAGAAAAAGAGGGAAGAGGACTTTGACATGCATTCTGAAGAGGATGAAGATGATGCCGCTAGTTGTTCAAGCTCTGATCTTTTTGAATTGGATAATCTATCAGCTATTGGGATTCAAAGGTATAGGGAAGAACTGCCTGTGTATGAAACTACCCATTTCGATACCAATCGAGCCATTGCCAATGGCTTCATGCTGTAATTTTTAGGGAAAAAAAGAAGTTTTTCTGGGGGTTTACATTAGATAATAAGATCTCTCTTTCGGTTTTGTTAGTTATTAATTTAATATCTTTTTTTTTCTCTGATATATTTATCAATATTTCAAGGGTGTGACTGTGAAGGTAAAGAGGGAGAGAATATTTACATGAGAAATGAGGAAAAACAAAAAAGGACAATGAATTGAGTGAAGAAGATGAAGATGAAGTTGAAAGGCAAGGCAGAATTTCTACCTTCATTAATGGCAAGAGAAAGAAGGGCTTTTGCTTTCCCTCTCTGTGTGGGGGCCTCTTTTTGCTTGAAATTAACACTATCTTATGCACCACATATGCGTGGGAGCAATAGTCAAAAAGTGGCTATGTTAATCTAATGTGGTTTTGTTTCTTTTAATTTTTCAAATTTTTAGTTACTTATCCCCAGGCACTGGTAAGTGGTAACTGATCTCCTTATTATGTTATTCATTTTCAAACAATTCAAATTTGTAATTTTTAAATTTAAACAATCATGGCTAAAATATTAGCCATGATTCACTGGAATTTGCAATGGAGGCAGCAAAAAGAGGTCAAATGATGTGGTTAATGGAAAGAAAGGGTAGAGATATAAGGGTATGGTCTCCAAAGAAGTGGACAAAAGATCCATTCTTGGATTCTCAAAAACCTTCTAAGCCGAAGAGCTTCTAAATTATTTGAAAATGGTAGTCCAATTTGATGAATATTGCTTATGATCTTACCTAAGTTATGCCCTTTTTTTTTTTTGTAAAAGAAACTCTTGGAACTTTTTCTCATTGCCTGTCTCATTCTCTTGAATGCAAGCGAAGTTTTGTCTTTTTACCTTTAAATGCTTCATGCTCATCATCAACATTTCTGCCACTGATCTTAATGTTTTTCCTTTTGCCCCCTCTTCGATGTTTTTTGGTGAAAAGTCTAAGCCTAGGGAATGCATATGTTGTAAAAAATATCTACTACTAACTAGCTAGCTCTTTGTTATCTGCTAAAGTACTTGTTTAGGCTGTTTAGCTCACTTAGACTTCAGTTTTCATGGCTAAAGACTATAAAGTACATTCTACGAGAAATAAAGAAAAGAAAAGAAGAAAAAAAAAACTAAACTTTATGGGGATTCTCACATAATTTTTTTGAATCTAACAATGGAAACTCGAGGAAATTAGACATAAACGTTCAGAGACCAATTGTTATTTACTTTGTCTGTTTATATTTTAATTTCATAGTGCTTTGATTTTCCAGCAATCAATTACAATTACTATTCTCTTTTTATTATCTTATTTCCCCTCTCATTCCGTAAAAACTAGCATATCTCTTTAGTTAATATTCAATACAGCACAATAAGCAATATTTTAATTAGGGGTTATTATAAGTTTTAATTTTAATTTTTAATTTTTAAAGATTAAATTACAATTTTTTTGTTATAAATGTTTTAATTTGAAATAAATTCATGTTGGCCCTTTCACCCAAAGAAAATTGTTATATTATCTTTTCACAATAAAAAAAATAAATTACTCTTCTCTAATTATATAATCCTCTTTTTTATTATAAAAATGTAAATAGATCTTCTTCAAAAATTAAGAAAATACAATAATTTAACTTAATTTTGAATCTAAATTTAATTAAATAATTTATATGTATAAAATATTTATTAAAAAATTTTAAATTTATCTATTATTATAAAAAAATTTTTAAAAAATTTAATATATTTTTATTTTTTTAGGTTAATCAATGTTATTAAAAGAAAATTAATAAACAAATTATTTAAATGTTACAAGCTTTTTTTCTTTTTTTTAAAAAAATATTTTAAACATATAAATAATTTAATTAAGATTAAATTTAAAAATATGTTAAGTTATAATATTTTTTTAAAAAATTTGTGTATATATTTATAATAAAATAAATGATCAAATAATTAAGGTGACTTTTAAAAAGACAAAGTAATTTACTTTTAAAAAAATAACAAATATATAACACCATCCATTTGATAATTTAGATAAAGTGAAACAATGGTAAGAAAAAATTGAAAACGTTCTAATAACATTATAAACTTTGGAAATCCACTAAATCATAACAGTGTGAAAAGGTGATTAAGTTGGATATATATTCTTAAGCAACATATATTTTAAAGGTAATTAAATTAAAACATTCAAAGCTGGCTAGGATGGACAGTATGTAGGAAAAGAAAAGGCTATGGTGGCTATGTTCAAAAAGCGTCATAGGTCGAGAATGGCTATGTAGGGCGTGGCAATGTCGGGGACAAGTGATCCCCTTAACATCAAATGATAAAACAATTAAGATTTGATTAGTTAAGGTAACTTTGCAACTACGAAATTATTATTGGCTTAATTAGAAATCACTTTGCAATCTAATCAAAATAATTTTATTTATAGAAAGGCCATAGTTTTGTTACTGTTTAAATCTATACGGTTGGTGAAAGTGGGTAGGTTGACAACAATAATGCATGAGAATATTTATTAGATGGACATTCTGTGTTATTCTCATAATTTAGGTAGAATTATAAAAATAATTATCCAACCTTTAATTTAAAAATTATATTTATAATTTAATTATTGAATATAAAAGTTAGTTGTTACACTTATCCCCTATTTATAATTTAACTATTGGTTGAATAATAGGTCTGAGACCACCTACTCATCCTTGTCATTGTTCCTTGGATTAGATATGAGTTTAGTGGGCGGGCGAGAATTATTTTACACCAACAAAATTTTTGAGTTTTGAATTTAGATATTTTAAAATTAAGTTTACAACTCAGTTATATCAAAGTCTAGATATTTTCTTTCTGCTAAATTCAGTCTTTTAAGAAAAAAAAAAAATATCCCAATTGTTTTTTTGAGTTTCCCATGAGAAACTGAGTTTCATATTGGATGCCCTAAAAGTACAGAGAAGTAGTACAGTGAAAAATGAATAGGACAATAATATTTTTTTTGTCAAAACAATAATATTTATCTTAATAATAATATTTATATCTGAATTGTCATACTTAAATTTTTTTATCAAATTCAAATGTAGTTATTTCAGATTGAATCTGTATATAACAAATAAAATATTTGTAAATGGCATTACTCTATTTATCTTGATGGCTTTTACACAAATTAAATTACATAGTTAAATCATACTATAACTTGTCTTTATTGGCATCCTCCTATGATTTGTTTTATGCCTGAACTACCATTTTGTTGCATATAATATACACTATTTAACAGAGTTGTGCTGTCAAACACCGGTAGAATACGTAGCTGTGAGCATTCCCTTGCTGGGCATGCATGTCACTCACCTACCATGCACAAACCACTGGTGCTTCAAGGACCGGTAAGCCTACAGTTAACACTAAGTAGGACCTCCTCCTGGTTAAGGCTCGAGTCTAATCCACAGGTGGCTCGATCACTGGCTTGACCTTGTCTAACCAGAGGGGTGCAGAGATGGTCAAGTCAATAGCAGATGTTTATCTCAGCTTAGTGACAGATTTGTCATCTCTAAGTGTTGGCTAATCTCTTCAATAATTGGCTGCTACTTTGAAATGGGAAAAATTCAAAGAACGGTTGTTATGTGCTTACTCATATATTTGGCTGTCAACTTTGTTTTCATGCATGTTTCTTTTTCCTGCCATATTCTTTCCAATCAACATGCATTATTATATTCAGAAGAACTGTATATTTCAAATAATATTATGAGATTTCATTTCCTTCATCATAGTATCAATTTGAGACAGTACCGAAAAATAAAATAAATCTCATGAATTATCATTTTGAAATACACTGTCATCAAGACATTTGAATAAAATTATCATTATATTATATATATTCATAAGGTATTTTTGTGGGATATTGTATTTAAGCATGTATTATTATTCAATTTCTCCACTTTACAGCTTTTCATTCCATTTGAATGATCAACTTGTTTTCTTGCTGCTTGTTTAGAATTTAATAATATGGATATATGCAATTCATTATCCAAAGATATGATCGGATGTTTAATGAATATTTATATATAGACACAAAAAATCAGTAACACAACGTACTTTTCTCTTCTTTCATTCCCTTATTTTATAATATCACAGATATATATGTGTGTGCATGCATGCATGTAAAAATATTTTAGAAACAGAATAATATATATGTCCCTCATTATTTTAATTAGTAGATTTCAATTTTTTTAATAATTTCAATGTTAGTTACATGATTAATTGAGTTTTTTTTGTTAACGGTGTAACACACGAACCTAGAACCCGTAAGAATACACTGATTGGATAAACCCGCAAAAGTGCATTTGGTTAACATATCTACAATACAACAATGCACTTATTATTTATTTATCATAATAGTAAGCCTATAAGAGATCTAACTGGTTGCTAGGAGAGCCAATAAATAAATTCTTTAATAATATGTCATGGATTCGAACTTGAGGACGTCTACTATTGTGACAAATAAACTATAAGTTCGTTATTGTACTGTAAACACCTTACCCAAGTGCACTCTTACACATTTATCTAGTCAGTGCATTCTTGCAATCCCCGGATCGTGTGTTACAACAATAACATTTGAAACATTTCTCATTCAAAATTTCAATTATACAATTATTCTGTTAATTCTTTCTATAATCGTGTCTCTTTTTATCGTTTTGCGGAAATGTTCTTTCTCTTTTCCTGACCTATTAATTCTTCTTGACACCCATTTCCAATACCTGCAGGATGGACGCACCCAGCACCCAAAGCCTGTCATACATACAATTTGGATTTATTTAAAACTTGAAAGCCATCCCCAAAATATTAATATACAGAGACATAATACGGACATTAATATTGCGATGTGATAAAATATAAAACATTTTGATACAAAAGTATGATATTATGCCTGATATAAATATTTGACACACGTCATTCTTCTTATCTTGATAGCTAAGCCAACCCGTAAGCCATAGTATTCTCTTTTTGTGTTCCTTTTTTCCTTCTCCCACCCACACGTGAAGGGCTGGTCCTACATGTCCCAGAACTGTCGCGCACGCACACGTGTGTTCTCTACTTCACAGATCCCCTTAAGATCCTCTGCCAAAGCAACAGCAGGATAGAAATACCAATTATACATAGTTCATCATCATCCATATTCATATTCACATTCATTCTCAGATCAGTACTGAAGGGTGAAGGTGGGGGGGACCTTCTCTTTGATTAACTTTGCTCCCCCTCTGCCTAGCAAGAAAATCCCACCACACAGCCTCTGACACCCGTCCTAAGTCACCATGGTTGGTATAAGAACCTAGGGTGATGTAATGAAAAGCTTGACATTTGAACATACTGAATTCTCTCATTGTTAGATGCACTTCGAGATTCTAAGTTTTTTAAGTTATTCAATGAAGAGGTTAAACTCTTGGTAACATTATTTAAAATCTTATTTGACCTTAAAGGTTGATGCAAAGAAGGGTGTGGGTGGGGTTTTGAATTTGGAATGGCTAGTAGTGTTGGAAAAGAGAAAGTGGTAGGGTTTTAAAGAGAGGATGGAGAAGGCAGCTTTAGTAAAAGAAAGTAAAAGGGAAAATAAGGGGGGGATTGTGGATTTGGATGTGTATGTTGTGTCTATGTAGGAAATGGAAAATAGAGAAAGTGATCAAAGGGAATTTTGGTGATCCCAAGAAGATTGCTTGTCTTCAAACAGTTAATAGTTGTAGCTGCAGCTTTTCTTTTTCTCTTTGGAAAGACAATGACTTGTGGGAGAGGCTCTATAAGAGATTCTCCTTGCTCTTACAAAAGTGTTTAGGTTCCTTCTCCTTTTCTATTTTTCCTTCTCTTGGTTTAAAGTGCAATAAGTTCTAGTGTCTATGCAAATTCATTATATTGATTTCAAAGTGTAAGAGAAGTTGCGTTTTGTTTTCCTCCCTGATTAATCTCCTAGGAAAAGCAAAAGCCCTAGCTACTCATATAATATTGTTGAATATCATTGGCCTATCAGTACGTATATATCTCATAAACTAAAAGATTAATTTTATTCTCTTTTTTAGTTTTTTATTTGTCAGAAAATGAATTATATGTGTAATGCATTGAAAGAAAATATGATCATAGATGAAGCTGCAAATCTAATTTTTATTAATCTTTAAAAAAGCTAAACTTAAAACTCGATAAAGATTAAAATAGTGGTTTTATTTAATCTAAGTTAGCTCATTTCAAAAGCAACTAGTTATGTGGAGATTAGAAAGAATCATTATTTGAATAATACAATCTTTGCTTGTCATGCAGGTTAATACTTAACCATAGAGTGATCCTAATGATGACATAATTAAGCAAGAACTTATTTAAATTGGATGCTAAAAGTGACAAGAGTTACTCCTATAGAAATCTACATGTAATCAGAAAATCTTGAAACTGCTGAAAGTTAGAATCTGCAGTCTTTATGTTCTTCTGCTTCCAGTTCAATACAGCAATAGCAATCATTTATCCTCGATCTACAATTGCATGCAGTTCTCTCTCTCTCTCTCTCTCTCTCTCTCTCTCTCTCTCTCTCTCTCTCTCTCTCTC
>JASKGM010000014.1:1974769-2001587 GCA_034509205.1 Ceratonia siliqua
ACATTTTAAAAAGATTACTAATTTTATTTAATTTTAAAAATTAAACATGACTTTATATGATATAAGTTTCAAGTTAATTATTAATCCTACAAACTCTACAAAAAAAAAATTTAATGGATAAAATTTAACCAAATGAATGTAAATAAAAATTTTAATAAATAATAAAATAAATAATAAAAATTTTAACAAGGCGTGTGTCCTTGGCTGCGAGCCTGCGAGGGTGTATTTTTAAAATCATTTTCCATTTATGTTTAAAAAAATAATGTTATCGTATACAAAAATAGTTTATAAAGTCTAATATGACTAATTCAAATATTTCAATTAAATTTTTATTTTCATTCAAATAAAAATAATTAATTCTCAATTTCTCATTGTGTGGCCTATATTATTAGTTAAAAAAGTTAACTATATTAACTTGTTTTTTTAAGTAAAGTATTACGTTATCTTATTATACACTTTACTCTAAAATAGTATTATATTTTTCTCAATATTATTATAATATAATTTTAAAATTATGTAATAATAAAGAGAAAATTAAAGTTTATGAAACACATTTAAAATAAAAAATCATTTTTATTTTCGTGTGATAATAAATAATATAATAATTTATACAATTTTTAGTTTTCAAAAATTTTCAATTCTTTTATGAAAAGTATAAATATATTAATTTATTATTATTATTTAATAATGTTTATAATTGGTTTCAGCACATTATTTATTTATTAAAATCAGAGAAGGACACGCAAACAAATTAATTAATGTGAATGATTATCTACTTATTTAATTCAAACATCTGGTTGTCTGAAAATATATTTATCTTGAACGACTAAACATATAATAATAATAATTATTATTATACTATAACCTTAAATATAAATAAATAAGTTAATTTTCAAGCCACTTGGCTACTATAACATGTTACTAAATTAAGTTGTGATCAGTTTCTTATAAAAGTGGATTAATCTTTCTATTTTTGAATTTTGATATCAGCCATAGGGCCATAAGCAACGAATTGTGAAAACAATCAAATATAGACCAACTATGTTGATGATTTAAAAATTGTGAAAATTACGAATATTTGTATAGAATATATATGTTTTTTTTTTTGTGATTGAGTAAAAATGTACTTTGTTTATTTTATAGACATATAACTAATGTGTTGTCTCAACTATAATTATTATTCTACCTGTTTTAAATTATCTATCGTAATGGCATAATAATTAAAGAAATTATTAAATAGTCTTAATTGTAGTAAAAAATAGTTATACTTGACTAAATTATTTTTATTAAAGTTAATTTAAATTATTGTTATTATTATATTCAAGATAACAATAAATAAGGGTAACGTTAGAAAAATAATAATTAATACTTTATCGGTAATGTAAAATGACAAATAATTTGAAACAAAATAAAATTTTTAAAATAACAAATAATTTGAAAGAGGGAGTATATGTTTATATTTAATGCTTTTGTCATGAATAGTTATTCCATAAACAAATTATTTTATGAAAACAAATTACTTTATGTAAGAAGTATTAGTTTATGAAATAATGTGAAAACAACATTATTTTTAGTCTATTACATTATATATAGATATTTTCAAAAAAATGTTTTAAAAATATTATTTGTTATAGTGTATGATATAAAATTATATGAGATACTATACAAAATAACTTTTATGAATATTATGTATACAAAATTAATTAATTATTTAGTTTGATTACTTTTATAAAATATTGATTATAATCATTGCTGAAATTGAATTTTTTTGTTTAGGTGAATTCTAACATGCTTCGTATCAAATACTCAGAACATGTTTTTAATTTTTAAAATTTTAAAATTAAAAATTTGTTTTTTTATAATTTTTATTTTAAAAAATAAGTTAAAAGAATAAAAAATTTTCATAACACATTAATTAAAAATAATTCAAAAACAAAATAAGAAAATAAAAAAAATAAAAAATTTTAATTCTTTTTTTTATTTTTTAAATTTATTTTTAAAAATAAAAATTATAAAAAAATTTTAAAAATTAAAAACTGCTCTGAGTATCAATATTCTTAGAAATCACCTTTTTCTATTTATTGATTAAAGAAACATTTTTCAGCGTCATACTCATATGCCTCTCATTTTCACCTTTTTCCTGTCTTAGGCTACACTATGAGCGGCAATTATATTGGCCACCGGGGAGAATAGGGTGGCGCTGGTGGGCACCCAAAAGCTAAGGTGAAAGGTCCTCCTCATAGGTAGAGTAGAGCCACTTGCAAGTTGCTAGGCAGAGAGCCCAAATCTCAAAAGGCTGAGTGTGTCGTACTCATTCTAACTGGCACTCTATGTGTTTGTGAGTCTCTCAGAGAGATAGAGAAAGAAAGATAGAGCAAAGGAAGGAATCAAATTTACTCCCACTGTGAAAAAATCAAAAAAGAAAAGCAAAAATATGATTTTTTTTATGGCATTTCGATCTGTGATCCCTCATAAATCGCCTTGAAACATGCCTCTGCATCTATTCCTAACGTCTCTCCCTCTCTCTTCCCAGGGAGCGTTTCAAAGTTGAAACTTTATGATTCTGGTCTTCACGGTGTAACCCTTCTGAGTTTGTCTTAATTCTTCGTAGTTTAGAAGATCATTCTTCGGCTTTTCTTCCTCTAACTCTCTCTGATTCTCTGTCTGAGAGCTGGTTCAGAATAGCAATGGAGCTTTTCTAATTTGATGAAGTTCACCCGATCTTCAATTTGTTCGATGGTGGGCAAAATGTCATCTTTTTCTATTTATAGGTTGGCACAGTGGTGTAACATGGTCGCTTTTTGCTTTTAAGGGTGAAAATTAAGTACGTGTTTATTTGGGAGGGTAATCGGAAATGTTGACGTGCATAGCGTGTTCGAAACAACTCAATAATGGATCTCTTCACAAACAAGAAGAAGACGAAGCTGTGGAAACACCCAGCACCAAGCAAGCCATAACGTCTCTCACTGCTCAGGTAAATATCAAGCCCATAAAACTTTTTGGCCCCTGAGAAAATGCTGGAATAGACAAAAACTCAACACTTCAGTTATTTAGTTCATATTTGAAAGCTAAGAATAAGACAAAGATGTCCATATAAGCCCTTTATTTGGCTAACATAAGTTTGACAGTACTAGAAAACTCCATATTACTTTGTTTTAATTTCATTTTTAACGATCAACACCCGCGGTCTGGTTTCTGTTCCATTCTCCTGTTTTTGAAGGTTTGACCGTAGAAGATAAAGGAGCTAATATGAATCTGGTGGGAGTATAATTTAGTGAATCCTTGAAGTTTAATTGAGGAACAAATAAGTGAATTTCAAGACCCAATTTGTATTTATTTATTTATTTACTTTTTAATTTTCTCCTAAATGGAGGAATATGGTGACAGAGCTGGTTTCTGTTTTCAGATCAAGGACATGGCAGTGAAAGCTTCTGGAGCATATAGGAATTGCAAGCCTTGTTCAGGTTCTTCAACTGATAACCGGAACCGGAACTATGCCGACTCTGATATGGCCTCGGATTCAGCAAGGTTCCACTGGGCCTACCGCAGAACAGGTAGCTCGAACTCAACCCCAAGGCTTTTGGGGAAAGAAATGGAAGCGAGACTGAAAGGGCTTTCAAGTGGGGAAGGAACGCCAGCATCAGTGAGTGGGCGTATTGAGTCCGTGGTGTTCATGGAGGAAGATGAGCCAAAGGAATGGGTTGCACAAGTGGAGCCTGGTGTGCTAATTACGTTTGTTTCCTTGCCTCAGGGAGGGAATGATCTGAAGCGGATACGGTTCAGGTACCTTGTTTGTCTTTAAAAATGATGCTGAAGGTTCCAATTTGTTGGGGTGGAATCACATGCCTTGTCATGTGTTAGAGGCAACTAGCGCTTAGCCATTGTGACTTTGTCCGTTGTGGTTTAAACTTTCTTTTCTGCTTGATCTGACATTAAGGATATGCTTGTTTGAGAGTGAATCACGTACTTTTAAAGGCTGTCGAAATTGTCAGGTTCTATCTTGTTTGTTTGCATAGGGACGACTCTCGGTAGGACCTTAGCTTTGTTCCAATTTCCATTTCCCAAAACTTATGCATGATTGGTAGAGCGGGATAAAAGCAAAAAGAGTTTTAATCTCCTAGCCCGGTGATTCCAATCCCCCCCAACCCAAAACAGAAAAAGTAAAAGTTAAGTAAAAGAGAGAAAGAAAAAAAGGAAAGAAAGGAAGTCATGCGAATAAAAGGTTGTGGCTTGGTTGTCTCATAGGAATATTCATTGCATGAACTAATTGTAAATGGTCAACCCCTTCTCCCAGGGCCATGATTAAGCCCACTGTTTTGGAGAACTGGGTACAAGAATTATTCAGAGATATCAGAAAGATCCATTCAATCATTAACGGTCTAGGAATATAAAATCTCACTTTATTTATAATTTAATAACGTGTAAGAGTAAACAACTTTTTCTTTGGGTTCAAGTGATCTTGGGGTTTTCTGGTAGAATTTTGGCTCTTCTATCTGCCATGAAAGTGCAGGCTTCAATTAGCTATAGTCTCCAAAAAGCAACCAAATAGACCTTGACTCTTGAAGCAGTTAAGTGTAGTAGAAATTTAAATTAATACAGTTTGGTGGATGTTGGAACTTATCTTCCTTTTCTAGGAGATAGAGGTTTCACAAATTCACCTGCTTCTTTATCTACTTAAATGGTGCCCGCATGGAATGATCCACTTAGTGGCTTAGATTGTCCCATGCCATATGGAATATCTAAATTTAGTGCTAACTAATACTATTATAATTCTGGATGAAAATTGCATGGGTGCATTTCTTGGTAATTAGATTGATTCCATCTGATTGTCGTTAATTATTAGTAATAACATCAGGTCTTCTTTCCAGTTTAAACCAGAGTATTTTTTGCCCACTTATCCTAGGCATTGATATATCAATATTTCCTTCTTAATGGCTGGGTACCATCACAGCCAATAAAAAAGGTTGGGTATGATGGCCTGAAGATTGTGCCATGCACATTCCCTAATAATGTTAATTGGCGATGACTATTGAAGATTAAAAACTTCCATTCATGATTAACATTTCAAAATGTATGGTTTGATAATCTCTACAAGGGATTTAAGACTTTAAGCTGTAACTTTTTCTGCTTTCCTTAAATATCAGTCATCTATCTAGTCGTTCTAAGCAGTCCTGTCTGTCAGACTGCTAATGGATTTACTCGTTTATTTTTTTGCTTGTCAATCATAAAGCTTGAGCATTTTATAAGGTTAAAAATATGCATTCCATGTCAGTTGTTATTTGCTTGCCAAGTGATAATAACTGCTTATCTCTGATCAGCCGTGAAGTTTTTAATAAATGGCAAGCTCAGAGGTGGTGGGCAGAGAATTATGACAAGGTCATGGAGTTGTATAATGTTCAAAGGTTCAATCAACAAGCAGTTCCTCTTCCAACCCTACCTAGATCTGAAGATGAGGTGAGCATGCACCTTTTCATAATATGATGTCCATAAAGAGAATCACATGATTTGGTTTATATTCTTAATCATTTTTTAGCATGTTATCCTGAATAATTGATCATAGGTTCCATCTAACTCATACTTGATGCATAAATTTATGATATTTCAGTCAACAATTGGGCCTTGAATGCTTAGGAAATGTGTCAACACTCAACATTGGATTCTCCACTTTAAAACAATTTCTCACCTAAAATGTTGATGTCAAACAATAACAATTGCTTCCAGTGGCAACCATTATCAGTTATGTTTATGAAAGGGGGAGGGTGCCAAATTAACTGTGGGAGATATATCCATTTGAATAGTTGGATTTGTTTGCCTTTCTATCTTCATGAACAATTGAGATGAAATCTTCTATTTAGTAATGGGGAATGATATGTATCATTCGGTTTTCAGAGACCTTTCTTTTCTTTTTCAGAGCTCAAAGATTGAATCAGCTAGGGATAGCCCCGTTACTCCTCCTCTTAGCAAAGAGCGCCCTCCTCATCATTTTCGGCGTCCAGTGGGAATGGGCTATTCCTCATTAGATTCATTGGATCACCACTCAATGCAACCCCACCATTGCTGTGAAACTAGTGGTCTAGCTCCAACACCTAATCCTTCTGGCATCAGTGGGGCAAAGACTGAAACATCATCTATAGATGGTTCTGTGAGGACCAGTTCATCAAGAGAAGGAGACAAGTCAGGAGAGCTCTCAATCAGCAATGCAAGTGACACGGACACTGAATGGGTTGAGCAGGATGAACCAGGAGTATACATAACAATCAGAGCATTGCCAGGTGGAACCAGAGAACTTAGGCGAGTCCGGTTCAGGTAAGCTAAGTAAAAACATTAGCATGAAGAATAATTAAAATTTAAAACTTTTTCTGCCACAGCATTTTTGTTGTTCGGGTTAATTACCTTCCCTCACATGTTGCATATATTACTTTTTACTGAAGTTGGAATGTGTGAAATCTTTGCTTTTGTCTCCCCCCCCCCCCCCCCCGTTTTAACATTTTCCTTTTGATTTTGGTAGTTTATATTCAGTGATTAGATTCTATTAATTTAACATGCAATTAAAATTGAAAATTCTTTCCTCTGCCACTTCAGTTGTTTTTTTTTTCTTTTCCTTTTTCTTCTTTGTGACATTGTTAGGAAAGATTCTATTTCATCCAGAATTACTTGCTTTCTAAAAGGGTTATACCTCTGGATTACAGTCACCTGTAGTCATGGTTTTGTACTTTCATTCAATCCCCTTATGGAAAGATTGAATAAAGATGAAGCCATTTCTAGATGTATTCTGTTATGAGTTGGGTTATACCAGACTTTTCTAACTGCTGGATTGCTTAATCAACAAATCTAATATAATTTTATAAAAAATAATCAGGATAATTTATTTTTCTTGCGCAGCCGAGAAAGGTTTGGAGAAATGCATGCCAGATTATGGTGGGAAGAGAACCGGGCAAGGATACAAGAACAATACTTATGACTATAGCTAGCCTTTTCACAGACAACTGCTTCAACAGGCTAACAGCAGTATAGCTTGAAAGCGTTTATACAGTAACTGACAGCAGCCATTTGTGTTGGTTTATAGAGCTTTGTGTATTCTAGATTTCGGTTTCCTTCTTTCCAGTGGATAATGTACAAGTCGCTGCAAACTTAAGATTCTGGAGTTCACTGTGTCTGTGGAAGGAAATATCAAACTATGACAGTAAAATTTAGTTCATACTATAACTTTTTAATGTCATCGTCTTGGAATTGAAATTGTCAAATGCTTTCCATCTGGTATAAACTTTGAAACTGTTCTCTGTGAATGCTATTGAAACTTGATTACATGTTTGGTTCTGTGAATAGTTTCATTAAACCGAAATTTTAGTTTAACAGATTGAAAATTTCACTCAAAACTTGATGATAATCTAGTATTAATCATGCTATAACATTTGTTTCATTTCAGATTTCGTTAAACTATTTCTTCTGGTTTAAAATAGTGGTTAAGCTAATATCCAGACTCTCAGAATATAAGATGATGTATTGTTTTCATGTTTAAAGGTAGGTGTTATGTTATTTATATAATAGTAATACTCTATGAAATAAGATAGTGACTCTTATGTGTGGGGCTCATATGGAGGTCACTCCTCTCTCTCATAGAATATTATTATTATCTCATAGAATATTGTTATTTCATAAGTAACGTAAAAATGATAATATTCAAAATCTTAATTAAGAATTATTTGTTTATGTCTTTTGAAGAATATCTTTGTTATATTATTTCAAGAATAATTATATTTTTAGAGTAATATTTTATATTTGTTTTTGTTGTTTTATAATTTTTTGTGAAGCAATTTAAAAGAATCTAAATTTTTTTAAAAATGAAAAGAATTTATTTTATGTTTTCTTTGTTTTTTATTTTATTGTTTGATTTATTTTTGAATATTTGAGTTATAAAATTTTTTAAAATAAAAAAATAAAATGTTACTAGCATAGCAGAATCATAGGTTGTTGCCTAGTTTCATACTTTATAACATTATATTTCACAATACTTCTTAAAAAGTAATATTGAATCTTTTTCTCAACCCATTTCTTTCTTAATATATTAATTATAATTCAAAATTGCATAGAAATATAGGACTTTTATAACTCTATCTTGTTGAAAAGATATTTTGAAATCTTCAATAAAAAAATCACTTAAATGGATTCTTTTAACATTAAATCAATGATTCAAGTAGTGTGGTGTTAAAAATTAATCATGTACAAGTAAATTTATTCAATAAATTATAACTGAAAATACGGATAAAAAATTATTTTAGCTTTTATCTGACTATTTAAAATTATTATTTATTTATTTATAACGTTTGAATGAACTACAATCTTTGTTGTTGAGCTATTGTTTCAACAAAAATATTTATTTCTAAATACAATTATTTTAAAGTTGATTCAAGAAATTTGTAGTCAAAATTGAGTAGTTATAAATAAATTTGTTTGATGAAATAAAAATAATTTGTTAATAATTTAAAAAAATTAAAAAAATTTTAATTATAATTTGTGACAGTGCAAGTACATATTAGTATATTACATATTCTCTTTTCCCACCGATTTAAAAAAAAATTCAGAGTGCTAGAATATGAGTAGCAATTATTAAAATTTAATTATAAAAGAAAATATCATCGAATTTCATAAAAGGATATATATCTTTTAAAACTAAAGGCTCACGTGCAATGAGATGCCAACGTGTATGTTTATATATAACTTTTTTCACTTACTCTTCAAATTTTTAATTTAAATAATTTTTTTAAAGTTTCAATTATAATTATATTTTTATTAATAAAATAATAATATATAATAAATTCACATATATAATCTTATTATTATTTATTTAAAATAATTATTTAATAAATAATAAATAAAATCACGTTCTATTATATTTTATAATTTATTAAATAATTATTTCACTTAAATAGTAATAAATTTATATATATTAATAAATTATAAATTTATAATTTTTTATTTATCAATAAATAAAAATATGATAAAATAAAAAAATAAAATTATTTAAATTAAAAATAAAAAATAAAAAAATTAAGTTAAAACTTTTAAAAAGTTAGAAAGACCTATTTAAACTTACTTTGTTCTTTTTTTCCTAAAATTTGGCCTATTATTACATAGATAATTTAATAATACTATATTTAAATTTGGTCGTGTCAGAAGGATCAGCTAATTAATTGCCACATGTCCGTTTTATATAATCGGTCAATCTTCGCTAATCAGTGGCTTTTTGTTGTACTTAATTTCCAACCCAATAGCATTTTCATAGTTTAGGGCAAAACAAAGGAGGCACATCCACCAATCAAATTTAAGATTTTCCCAGGGAGTCTTTGAGGGGTAAAACGTTTTCAAAACCCTCACTCTGTCGTTCCCAAAAACCCCTTTCTGTTTCTGAAGCCGCTTTCTGCTTTTCCTCTTCCGAATACAAACCCTACCCTTCTCTTTGTTACTTGTCCTTCACTGCCTCAAGCTTTGATTTTTAATATATATATAGTATATACATAGATATATATCCCTTATTCTTTTCTGGGTTTTCTTCAGTTTTGCCTGCAATGGTCTCTGCCTCGAAATTGGATGGTGGCACACAGATAATCTCTGCCAAAGTGCGCAAAACTATCCAATCCATCAAAGAAATTGTGGGTAACCACTCTGATGCTGATATTTATGTGGCCCTCAAGGAAACCAACATGGATCCTAATGAAACCGCCCAGAAATTACTCAATCAAGGTGGGCCACACTGGGCTTCGACTTAATTTTTTTTGGTGGTTCGCCTTTCATGAGTTTCTTTCTTGCTTTTTTGGATTAATGAGGTTCTTTTTTTTTTGTCTGATTTTGCTTGCTTGCTAGCGGGTTTCTGGATTTTCCAAGTGGTTAATTTGCTGTGTCTTGAGGCTGTTATGTCCGAACAATTCATATATGGACTACATTTTTCAGTTTGAGTTACTGATACAACATTTTAAATGATAATTTTTGGTTTAGTAGCCTGTATTTTGATTGCTTGATTTTTTTGTAGTGTAGTTACTTAACTCTTTTGTTTCTGCCCTGCTTAGTGTAAGTTCAATTTGCCATGTACATGTAGTCATCGTTATCATGTTATCAGTTATTTGATGCTTATACGCTTATTATTCTCAGGAGTGAGGAAGACACAAAATAATAGTTGATATTGAATAATATTTTCAGAGGGATGAGACAAGTTAGGTAGATTGGTATTTCCAATTTATGCAGTGAATTTTAAGTGGTGGTATTGCTAGTTAGGTCCAATTATATACTTGCTTCCAGCATCTGGAACGGAAGATATAATGCAACTATGCAAGTTATGGTTTATCACTTTACATATCTCATCAGCATTTTATTCCATTTGGAGTTAAGTAGGGTTGTTTTGGTATTGTTTGTATGGGTGGAGTTATATCTAACTTAATGTTATTTTGAGTTCTGGACGTTATATGATATAATATATGATCTTTTGAATATAGTATCTTTCACTAGTTTGCTAAAATAGTCAATATTGTATGAACTACGAGTGCTCATGGGTATGCAGTGCTATAAAGTTAGGTTGTTCTACTTTGGGGTCTTCTATGCATTAGTATCTGGATCTTATTGTATGTGATTCTATTTTTATATTTCTTATATGTTGTTATGGCTGTTATCCTATCATACAATTTCATACATTTTTCTTGAACTTTGTGTAATGTGTATTTTTGCTTTTGATACATGCATCTTATGTCATACTGTTTATCCTATTCTAATTGTATTTTTGACCATGCCTTGGAGTAATAATTGATTTGAAGGAGAGAAAAAAATGAAAAACTAGATTCTTCTAATTTACATCGACATTTTGTTATTCAGATCCATTTCATGAGGTGAAGAGGAGGAGAGACAGAAAGAAAGAGGTATGACTCCTTGTATATATATTTTTTCTGGCTTATTAAATTCATGGAAACACATTAAAGAGTAGTTGGGTTTGATTAGTAATTTATTAACAAGTATCTGTCATTGCAGCCTCAGATTGTTGAGTACAAGGGTTCAGCAGACCCACAAAGACATTCTGAGAATTTTGGTCAAGGAATAAAATTTCATGCTCCTTCTGATCATAATGTTCGAAGAAAAAGCTATTTGCAGAATACTTTACCTGGTAACTTTCATATTTCATGCCTATTTTAGAGGGTTTAAAACGTGATGCTTTAATTCTGTATGGTCACTAGCATTAGTTATACTTCTAGCTGATGGTTGAATTCCTGCTAACTGTTCAGGCATCAGCAGAGAGTTCCGTGTTGTCAGAGACAACAGAGTAAACCATATTGTTAACAAAGAAGTGAAGCCTTCTTTGCTGCAATGTACATCATCCAACAATGAGCAGTTGGTTTTAAACACATCTGAAAAGGGGTATGCTATGATTTTTACATTATCTGGATTATGTTGTCTAGAAGGCTTGATGATTGCCTATGAAGTGCTAGTAGTTATTCATATAAAATTTTATATTTCTTCAGTTTTTCTCTCTAATGATACTTCTTTAAAACAAATCCATCCTTGCCTTATGGCCTTAGATGTACACTTGGTTTAGATTCTGTTGTCCAGACTCCAGAGAAAAAGCTAAGTTGGTGGTAAAAGAAATAGTATCTATACCTGAGTTGTGAAATAAAAGTCTAACAGGAGAAAATTAATATAATAAAATTAAAAGAGATGTGCCATAAATTATTTATAACATGGATATGGATGTATGTAAACTGTGAAGTGCGAACTAATATCTCATGCAAGCTATATTGTTGCATATTCAAATATAAGAATTTATGTTGGCAAGAAGGAATTATGCATGATGAGAAGTAATAAACCCATAGCAGTAGGGACAATAATAGAGTAAACAAGATATTGTTATAATTTTGTATCCTGCTTTCACTTGTACAAATGACCTTATTGAATGATATTTATCATCTCTTAAGGTCGTAATCTGACCCATGGTTCTGTAGTTTACACTGTAACCATTGGTGTCAAGCATCCATCTGGAATAATAGCTTCTCTAAAGAAAAATTTCATGAGGATATAAGGGGCTATCAGGAAAGGTGAAATCTTAAACTTCTGCTGGTGAGAAAGCAGAAACATGAGACATGATGAAAGTTTGAAAAAACATATTCATTGAGGAACACGGCATTGGAACAGAAATTGTTAAACCATAATCTGTAATAATGTTATTGAAGGTTGGAGGGTTTTGGCTGAGAACTGAAAGATCTGGGAACAAAACCAAGTGACCTAGGAATGGTGGTTTTACAATAGTTGTCAAATTGTGAATCGGACGGCCAATATCCAAATCATGAATCATAAAATTCAGAAACAAATTGAAAATTAGCTTAAAATATATAATGTACGTTTAGTAGTTCTGAAGAGGTGAAAAAAGAAGAAGACAAAAACATGTTTTATTTAACAAGTGGGCCGCATTGGGTCATTGATGAGACACCAGAACTCACACTCCAATACCACACACACAACTGAATGAAACTGATAGATATATATTACTAAACGATAGCCAAAAGCTCCCGAATAACATCCAGTGACTAACACAATGGCAAGGTATTCCCTTGCCTTCAGAAATTACATGCAGAAGCTAAAATATCAAATAAAAGGAAGAAAGAAAACGCTAGAGTTCATTTAACAGCAACCATTCCTAGCAATAAGGGCGCTAGGGTTCCCCTCCCAAAATGCCAAAACCTCCTCCTCTTCCACCACTTCCCAGAGCCTAATAACCAACCTGGCCTCCATCCTACAATTCTGCCACGTGCCTTAGATGTCATTCTCTTTTATGCCCCTAGCCTTTCTAGAATATTTCAGGTTGACTCGGGGTCTATCATTACTGCCCCTATAAGTTTCACCTTGTCCTCAAGGTGAAAATCTGGAAATTGAGTAGTCATGGCTGCAAAATCTTCCCAGGAATTATCACAATCAGGGAGTGAGAACCATTTGATGAGGACCTTGTGTTTCCCACTGAGCAACCTTCAAATGTCTCTCGCTGCTTCAGGTTGAACCAAGAGTTCCCTATCTTCACTCAAGCAAGAGGGAATGGGTATGGAGGACTTTTCAGTTGATACAACCTTCTTCAATTGAGATACGTGGAAAACTGGGTGGATGCTTGCTGTGGGAGGCAAAGACAATTTGTATGCTACAGTCCCTACCTTAGCCACCACGGGATATGGCCCATAAAAACGAGGGCTGAGTTTCTCGTTGTACTACCTAGCTAGAGTTCTTAGCTTATAGGGTCTCACCTTAACATATACCAAATCCCCAACCTCTAGTGTTATATCTCTTCTTTTCTTATCAGCATGTTGTTCATGTGAGTTTGAGCCAGAATGAGATGCTCCTTAAGTTCTTACAGGATGGCATTACAGTTTTGTATGTAAGTCTCTTCAATGTGGGATGGCTCATCTGACAATTTGAATAATGCAGGAGAGTCTCTTCCTTAAAGGGCCTTGAAGGGAGTCGTCCCTGCAGCTCTCTGGTATGTAGTATTATACCCAGTACTATGCCCAACAAAGCCACTTTGCCCACTGTTTGGGCTTACATCCTGTGAAACATCTCAAATAAGTCTCCACACACCGGTTCACCACCTCGGTTTGCCTATCCGTTTCAGGATGGTAGGCCAGCTCATTTGGAGAGTTGTGATCGTTAGCTTCCAGAGTTCTTGCCAAAATCTACTGTGAACACCCTGTCTCTATCTGAAACTATTGATTTAGGAAAACCGTGGAGTTTCACTAGTTCCTTGGTGAAGAGTGTGGCTACTTCTCAGGTAGTGAATGGGTGGGCTAATAATAAGAAGTGCCCATATTTAGTGAGCCTATCTATCACAACCAGAATCACCTCCTTACCTTCTGATTTAGGTAGCCCACAAACGAAATCCATATTGATATCCTCCCAAACTTGAGTTGGGATAGGGAGGGGTTGAAGCAACTTGATGGTGTCATTACTTGGTATTTATTGGCTTGGCAAATGTCACATCCAGCTACATATTTTTGAATATCCCTTTTAATCCCTTTCCAATAGAATAGGCTAGCAATCCTCTTATAAGTTTTGATAAATCCAGAATGACCACCAATTAGGGATGCATGAAATTCCTCCAGGACAGTCTGGATTTGTGGAGATGCCTTAGGGAGAACCATTTGACCCTTAAATAACAGATGTCCTCTCTGTAATGAATACCCTGTCTGACTACTTGGGTCAACTAGGAGTTATTGCATAATCCTGACCAGTTTATTATCCTTAACTACTTCGTCAGCTGGGGGTTGCCAATCCTCACATTGAGCTAGAGATATGACCCCTAATTCTACCATTTCTTGTCTAGAAAGGGCATCAGCAACTTCATTTTCACGGCCAGGTTTGTACTGGATGGTGAATTTGTATCCTAGCAATTTGGCTGCCTAGCATTGTTGTTTTTCACTGATAATCCTCTGCTCCAAAAATTTTAAGCTTTTATGGTCAGTATGGATAATGAAATGGTGCCCAAACAGATAAGGCCTCCATTTTTGGATGGCAAAAACAATTGCCATGAGTTCCTTCTCATACACGAATTCTTCTTGGATTTCTCTGAAAATTTCTGGCTTAAGTATGCTATTGGTCGCCCCCCTTGCATTAAGATTGCCCCCATACCCACTCCTGATGCATCAATGGCAATTTCAAAGGGTAAAGTCTGGCATTGCAAGAACTGGGACAGTCATCATGGCTGTCTTCAAAGCTTCAAATGCTTGCTAGGCTATATTATTCTAATTAAATTTGTTTTTCTTCAGCAGTTCAGTTAAGGGTCCTGTTATCATCCCATATCCCTTGATAAATTTCCAGTAGTAGCCTGTGAGACCAAGGAACCCTCGTAGACCCTTAATATCCTTAGGAATGGGCCACTTTTGCATGGCTTCTGATTTGGAAGGGTCTGGCTGGACACCCTAGGCAGGTATAATGCGCCCTAGATATTCCAAGCTGGCTTGCCAAAAGGATCATTTTTTTTGTTTAGAAACAATTGGTTGTATTGTAAAGCCTGTAAGGTCATCCTAAGGTGGTTCGAGTGGATTTCAAGGGTGGGGTTGTAAATGAGGATATCGTCAAAAAATACTATGATAAACTTACGCAAATATGGTTTGAAAATCCTGTTCATCAAAGATTGGAATGTTGAAGGTGCATTGATGAGGTCATCCTGAGGTGGTTCAAGTGGATTTCAAGGGTGGGGTTGTAAATGAGGATATCGTCAAAAAATTCTAGTATAAACTTACACAAATATGGTCTAAAAATCCTGTTCATCAAAGATTGGAATGTTGAAGGTGCATTGGTGAGGCCCGAAAGGCATCACGAGGAATTCATAGTGTGCTTTGTGTTTGCGAAAAGCTGTTTTCTGTTCATCCCCTCCCTTGATTCTAATTTGGTGGTATCCTGACTTTAAATCCAATTTGGTAAACACAGTTGCTCCCCCCCACTCATCCATAAGCTCATCGATAACGGGTATGGGAAACTTGTCCGGAATTGTAACCTGGCTAAGAGCCTTGTAATCCATGCAGAATCGCCAGCTACCATCTTTCTTGTTAACAAGTAGAACAGGGCTGGAGAAGGGATTAGTGCTGGGTCAAATGATCCCAACTAATAACATCTCCTTCACCAAGCGCTCTATTTCATTCTTTTGAGAATATGGGTACCTGTAAGGCCTGATATTCGGGGGTTGAGCTCCAATCTTCATTTGAATACGATGATCTTGTTCACGAGGAGGAGGAAGCCCTAGTGGTGCTTGAAACAAGGCATCGAACTCATCCAACACTGCCCTCACTTCCCTTGGATGTTCTTATGTATTTTGTACGTGCGTTGCCTCAAATTCAACTAAGTATCCTTCCTGTTGTTGGTGGAAGGATTTCAACATGCTCTTAAGAGAAACTTGCATTTTAGTGAGGGATGGATCCCCCTTCAAACGAACTGGAGTATTCCCTAGATTGAACTCCATAGTAAGTAGTTTCCAGTTGATTCTCACATCGCCCAGGGACTCCAACCATGCAACCCTTAGTATCACGTCAACTCCCCCTAATTCGAAAGGAAAGAAGAACTGTGTTATTTTGATGCTTTGAATGCCCAACCGCATTCCCCGGCATACCCCTTTTCCTTGAATCTTCTGCCCATTCCCCACCAATACCTCAAAACAGGGACCTTCCTCCACATTCAACCCCACGTTGTCCACCAGATTCAATGAAACAAAGTTATGGGAAGCCCTACTATCTATTAACACCACCACATCATGTCCCTTTATCTTCCCTTTTACCTTCATAATGTGGCTCGTAGACAACCCAGCTAAGGAATGCATCGAAACTTCCAACTGAAACTTCTCTCCTTCGTCAGTGTCAGCAATTATCTCTGTTCGAATCTCCTTGGGTTTTGGTTCTAATTCAGTTTCACCATGCTCGTCATCTCCTTCATCAGCCACAATGAGAGTTTGTAGGCTTTTATCCTTACAGCGATGGCCTGGTGCATACCATTCCTCACAACGAAAACATAACCCAACCCCTTGCGTCATGCAACTTTAGCCTTTGTAAGCCTTTTGAAACTGCCTTATCCCCGATGGTTATTGGCCCTCGACTACACATTGTGATCCCTCACCATGGTTGGCGTTCGTTGAGATTCACTGATCCTTGCCCAAGTCATGGGTCCTCTGCTTCCTTCTCCTCCCCCTGAGTTGAGTTGCAAACCCTAAATGCCCTGCAGTTTTAGTGGATACCCAATTTGGGCCCATTTGAGATGGCTAGGTTTTGGGTCTATGTTCAGTCCATCCAGCATGCCCCTTCTTAGTTTCACGGACCTTGTCAATGATCCAGTTCCTTTCTTCAACCTGATAGGCCAAGCGCATTCAACTGTCTAATGTCTCATGTCGCCCCATACGTACTTCAGCTCTCAAGTCTTCTCTCAGCCCTTTTACCCATTAGGTGTTCTTTTGTATCGTCTGGTACCGTTGCCGAGAACAACTCAAACTCCTCCCTGAACTCAGTGACCGTCCTTATCTGCCTGAGTGTCACAAGTTGCTCATATTCGCTGCATGCCTGAGATGGATGAAACTAGTCTAGAAGTTGGTTTCGAAATTCTCTCCATGAACGCACCTTCCCCCTAATCTTCATCCACTGAAACCAGTTCAAAGCTCTCCCTTCTAAGCAAACCGCGACTGCTTCCATTCTCTCTTCATCTGTCGCTCTGTTCACATTGAATTAACGCTCTACCTTGAACAACCACACTCTCGAATTGTCTCCTGCGAATAATGGGAGTTCTAACCTTCTAAATCGGTTCTCCCATTCCCCTCTGGTTTGTTCCTCAGGGTTAGGGTCTAGGTTTCAAGGTTCCTCCCCATTTCCTCCGTTAGATCCTCCCTCCGAGTTTTCTCCCCTCGCTTCGATTCTCTGTTCTCTTCCCTCTCAGCTCATAGTTCCATGAAGTACTTGCGAATATCGCCCATTTCTATTTTCAACTCCTCCATCCCCTGCTCCAGGCTCTCAATCTTGCCCTCCATTCTTGTGTTAACCATTCCCCTTTGTTACCGGCTCTGATACCAAATTATGAGACACCAAAACTCACACTCCAATACGACACACACAACTAAATGAAATTGATAGATATATATTACTAAACGATAGCCAAAAGCTCCAAAATAACATCCAGTGACTAACACAATGGCAGGGTATTCCCTTGCCTTCAGAAATTACACGCAGAAGCTGAAATATCAAATAAAAGGAAGAAAGAAAACACTAGAGTTCATTTAACAGCAACCCTTCCTAGCAATAAGGGCGCTAGGGTTCCCATCCCAAAATGCCAAAACCTCCTCCCTTTCCACCACTTCCCAGAACCTAATAACCAACCTGGCCTCCCTTATACAATTCTGCCACGTGCCTTAGATGTCATTCTTTTTTATGCCCCTAGCCTTTCTGGAATATTTTAGGTTGACTGGGGGTCTATTAGTCATGAATGACCTGACTTTGCAACCCGGTTCAAACCCACCTGAAACAAATTGCAGAATCATACAATTTGTCATTACCAGACTGAATGACAATGATTCCGGTGATTCTGTCACTATTTACACTCATTTCTGATTCTTCCAGTGATTTGTATTGCTGGAAGGCTGTGTCGTTGCAAATTGTGTGATTTCGACAACACTGGTTTTATAAACCTTGATTTTATTATAGGACTATAAGTGAGACGAGGCCAGAAGAAAAAGTATCTCGTTTAGTAATGAAATTACCTTTTGAGGCCAGATTAGAATTATATCTTTTATAAGAATTTTTTCTTGAGGGATTAATGTCTTGAGTTAGTTTTAGTTAGTTATTGGATCATTTGATGCCAGTATTCTTTCCTCTTTGATGTCTTCTACATTTGCATCCAGGATTTTTACTATATATGGGAGAGATTTTTATAGAATTCTTATATTATCTTGTTACAGCTTATCGTCTGCTTCCAGCAATCAACAGTCATATGGTGCTACCAATTCATCTAAAGCTTCAAATGGTCCTTCTTATTCACATGCTAGACTCTCAGGAGAAGCTGTTTCAAATGGAAGTGACAGAATATCTGCAGCTGAAGAGAAGCAAGGGATGATTCTCAATGCAGCAAGGCGGGTGCAACCAATTACGCGAAGTAATGTCCATCAAAATTCTGCAGCACTGGCATCAACCAGTTCTGCTGTTGGAGTGTATTCCTCTTCAACAGATCCAGTTCATGTGCCCTCTCCTGATTCCAGATCACCAGGTGTTGTTGGAGCCATTAGGCGTGAAGTAGGGGCTGTTGGTGTTCGGCGACTATCATCAGACAATTCAGTGAAGCAATTATCTGATCCTAGTAGTTCATTTTCTAATTCACTTGTGAGAAAGGATGGTACCTCTACAAATTCATTTCAATCATATAGTGCCATCTCGAAGACTGAACAATTAAATCAAACTAATGTAACTGAACCTACATTCAATGGCATGCCAGTTAGCAGACCATTCTCGAATAATCAGTATAATAGTAGGCCACATCAACAAATTGAGGGACATCAGAGAGGTATATTCCTGAAATGGAGCTACCACATTGTGGTATATATTGTTATGGTTTTTAATTTTTTTTTTCAAAACTAAAGATCTGTAGTAGAGGCATGACTTCAGAATGGAATTTACCTGCAGTTAGGTCTATTTTTGTTTGGCTAATGAAATGTTTCAGTTCCAATTACAAGGTTAATGTTAGCAATCTGAAACAATTGAATGGGAGATTTTTTTCTTCTCTCCACAAATATCTTTCTTTTTGCAATATTCTTTGCTTAATGCATCGTCTACTATCAATTCATAGTTACCCCTTGATTGCTTTTTTCTTTGTTTTTTATTTAAATATAGTTCTCACAAGTAGAAAAAGTGGCTATTACTAAGCCACTTCAATGAGATGATTTCACAAAAAATGTTGAAGCATTCTTATCCTTGACCTTTTCCTCTTTCTGTTTCTATTTTAATGGTTCTTTAGGTAGAAAAATATGTTTTATTCTTTTAGGCCTTTTAGTCAATGGATAAAAATTTGATTTAGAATTCATTTTGAGTTTTGACACAGTATCTCAGTCTAATAAAGAGTGGAGACCTAAATCAAGCCAGAAATCAAGTGGTAACAGTCCAGGAGTGATCGGAACGCCTAAAAAACTTTCTTCACCTGCCAAAAATTCTGAAGATATAGAATCAGATACAGCAAAGCTTCAGGATAAACTTTCACAAGTTAGCATATATGAGAACCAAAATGTGATCATAGCACAGCATATTCGAGTTCCTGAGACTGATCGCTGTCAGTTGACCTTTGGCACCATTGGGTCAGAACTTGATTCTTCTAGGCATCAGTCTAAATTTCAATCAATAGGAACTTCTGAAAAGTCAAATGAGGAATCTCCTGCTAGGTTGGTCTTGTTTTTCTTGTTGCATGATGCATCTATTTGTTTTTTTTTTCTAATATGTAAATGAGTTAATTTTGGGGAGATAGCTGCACAATTGGGATGGGACAAGTATAAGATACAATGAGTTTCTTTGAAATCTGTTATTGTTTTGGAATGATATGGTACATGAATTTTAGTTTGCATTTTACTGAGCTTGTAAATAATGTGATTTAACATATGATGTCAGCTTGTCAGTACCTGCTCTAGAGTCCAGTGATGATGTTTCTGGCAGCAAACAGGTGGATATACAAGATGACCGTGTTAGAAATACCGGATCGGACTCTCCAGCATCTGGTGCTGCTTCTGAGCAACAATTTCCTGATCATAAAGAGTCGTTGAGCCCTCAGAATCTGGACAACTATGCTGATATTGGATTGGTGCGAGAAAGTAGTCCGTCCTATGCACCTTCAGAGTCACAGCAGGAGCAAGATTCTCATGATCTGCCAGGATTTTCGGTGAGTGATTGGTTACTTATAATTTTACCAGCCATATTGGCTGTCAGTGAAATTTCCTGCCCTGGTGCATGCATGGTTATTATTAATGGTTCTCAATTGCGTATAGCATGGTGCATTACAATGAGGGGCTGTGCAAGGCAAATCCCGTTGGGTTGCAATCTTTAGTTAACCATTTGTTGCATGTGCAACGCATGCAGTTTTGAAATTAGAGATTGGCAGGCACTGGGTATGGCTGGAAAAAAGCTGGGTCTGGTTGGTTTTGACCAGAAAATGCTGGGTGTTGCTGTGGTTTACAAAGAAGATGGTTTGCTGTGGTGCTGTGCTGTGTTGTATTTTGTTTTCAGTATATTTGCAGTTTTGTTGTTTTATATTTCCTTTGATAAAATTTAGAAATAATAGTGTGAATTAGGAAATAAATTATTTTTGAGACTTTAATTTGTGGAACAAAGTGGAGGAAAAGTAGGGCCTATGATTTATAATATTTTAAAAGGAAGGACAGAATTTAAATAGTAAATGAGGAAAGAAATTAAATCTGATAAATAAGAAGGAATATTTGTTTGTTTTTATTAAATGAATTAGTAAAGAGAGAAAATAAATTCTTGTAAGGGATATCCAAAGAAAAAGAAAAAGTTAGGGCAACTGAAAAGGAAAGAAATTTGGAATGAACAGTAACTAACAAATTAAAAATATAAATCAAATTGAAGAACTAGTCAATCAATAAAAAAGTTACTATGAAAAACTCAGTATTTGAGTAGGAAACTGTTTACCTCGTTAGGGTTGGGTTCTTCAAGATATTGTTGAGAGTCCCTTATTTCCTATCCCTCTACTCAGGCCATAGAGCTCATATTGTTTTACGGGGGCTCTTTAAAAAAAACTGGAGAAACTGTGAATTAGGAAAGAAACAATCTCAATTAGAAGATAAATCAAAACACAGAATCAAACATATAAGAAATTTTTTTTTTTTAACATATATTAGTTGTTTACTTGTTTAGTTGCCTATTGTTGTTATTTTGACTTATATTGAATATTCAGTATTAGATATATTTAGTATAATGTGGATTGTGCTTCATTGTAGCCCTGTGTCATGCGTCTTGGTACTAGGAGCTGTTGTTCCCCCTCGCCCCTCCTCTTTGGTACAATGATGGCATGGAGGTTCAAACTTATGACCTTTTACAAATTACTCAGCTCTCACCATGAGCCCATTACTAGTGGCTTACTAGAATCCCGTATTGCCAATTTGCCATGTGCTATAAATAACTGAGTGTACGTGATAAAGTGGGTTATACACGACCTAATAGCTAGTTGAAATAGAAACTCACTAAATATTATGCTCACTCACTAGTTATAGGGAAAATATTTAATGATACCTGATTGAATTTAAGTCTCATGTGCATGATTTTCAAAGTAGAAGCTCATAATCTGCCAGGATTTTGTAAACATGTGCTACTTTAAAAGATTCTCAAAGGTAAAAGATTGACATCTTATAGTTATTGCTGTCAATTGATCCAAACCTCTACCCTCTACATAATCACATGTTGAATTTATTTCGAGATTTATATAATCAAATATCTGTTGTTCCTCATTGTTTTTCCATTCTTACATTTTTTGTGAACAGGCATATGATCCGCCGACTGGTTATGACATTCCTTATTTCAGACCCACAATGGAAGAAACTGTACGGTGTCAGGGTCTGCCATCTGCTCAGGAGGTATGTTAAATTATTTGGTCTTTCAGTATTTAAGGTCATTGAATTGGTTAATTTTAATTGTACTTGTGTGCAAGGACAATATTTTTTAATCCATTATTTATTTAAGAGCTACTGGTGAATACTAACTGTTGAGGTGACATATCTTTGTATACATTTTTTTTCATGTTTTTGAAGTTCGTGTGGTGTTGAAACTGAATAAGTAGTTATTTTTTATTCACTACCCATGTTTTGCTGAATGTTTTTAGTCACATCACACTGTTATTTTCTAGAATTCTAAAACTTCTTAAAACAGCTGAGGTATAGTTGATAGTTATCAAAAATAGTCTGTTTGACTTCTTTGAATTTGAAACTAAAGACAACCTTTGATATTCTGTGAAACCTTTTTTTTTAATTGATTGTTCTTAAAACAGTTCCAAAAATCAACTGGAACAGCATGCTGTAACGCTTCTGTTTTCTATGATTTTGGCTTTTTGGTTCAAACTGACTTGTTGTATTGTGGATTAATGTGTGTAACACTTCTCATCTCTTTGTACGCGAAGCCAGAGTATTTATTACTCCCACGTCTACTATTATTTGCAGTGCCAACTTGCATAATATTTTGATCCTATTCACCTTTACCTACTAAAATTCCTTAGTTTTAATCTTACCCTCCTTGACATATTTTTTTTCGTGAATGAGTGCAGGGTTTAAGTTACCATGCAGCTAACAGCATCCCTGCTTCAACAATTGCCATGGTTCAACAACAACCTCCTGTGGCGCAGATGTATCCACAAGTTCATGTTTCACATTTTGCTAATCTTATGCCATTTCGTCAGTTTCTGTCCCCAGTCTATGTTCCGCCTATGGCAATGCCTGGATATTCAAGTAATCCTCCCTATCCTCACCCATCAAATGGAAACAGTTACGTGTTGATGCCTGGAGGTAGTTCCCATCTCAATGCCAACAGCCTTAAATATGGCGTTCAGCAGTTCAAGCCTGTTCCTTCTGGCAGTCCAACAGGGTTTGGAAATTTTACTAATCCAGCTGGATATGCCATGAATGCTCCTGGTGTGGTTGGGGGAGCAACTGCTCTAGAAGATTCATCTCGAATCAAGTACAAAGATAACAATCTTTACGTCCCAAATCCTCAGGTAATGTACTTTTGTCTATTCTTTTGTGCAAAAGAGCAAAACATTTTTATTTTTAGCAAAGCAAGATGTTAACCAACAAGTAAGCAAACCCTGGTTGTGATTTTTGAATGTCCAATTAACTAATCACTGCACATCTATTATTATAGTGAATATTTTACTCTTATTTTGACATTTGTGAGTACAAATGTATAAAAAAAGGTTGATCGGATATAACCTAATAAATCATATAAATATACTAGAGTGGAGCCTATTTGAGAATCTTGAGATGTTTGGAATGCGGCCTGGTTTACAAATATAGCTGTATGATATTTTATTAGTTCATAAGTTATGAATCCTGAATATTAATTTGGAAATCTATTTAAATTAGTATCTATCATGTTATATCATCTTGTGCTGTTGTATTTGATTTTCTTGTTAGTTCTTGTGCCTCCTCATTCACTATAGGATCATGTTCAATTTACAGCCAAAGGACGTTGATACTTCCTTTATGGATATTTTTAATCTTTGATTGTGACAAAAGTATGTATTTAGAATATAGCGATAGATACTTGTGGACTATATGTATCTTCCTTGTTAGTTTGCTTGGCGGTTATCTCATATTGACCTTGTGTCTGTGCTAATCATCGTGACACCATTCTGTTGGATTTTGGATAGCCTATTTGTTGGAATTGTTATTATTACCGTCCTCCCTCTCTTTTATCATTTTAGTTGATCAAAAGGTTCCCAAAGTGTCTAATCATGAGGACAAGCTTTTGATGGTAAGTTGCACCAAAAGAAATTAAGGAATACAGTGCACTGAACCTCGGGATTCTTGTCATGCAGAAATCCTAGAAGGAAATAGGATATAGCTAGGGCAAGACTAGTAGGGCTCTAATGAATAAGATCATATGTTGTTCTCAAACCTACCTTTTCTTTCTTGATCTCTTTTGTTATGAGACTAAAATATAGTTCGTCAATTTTTTTATTCGCAGGCTGAGACATCAGAAATCTGGATTCAGAACCCAAGGGAGCTTCCTGGCATGCAATCCGCTCCATACTATAACATGCCAGGGCAGACGCCTCATGCTGCTTACATTCCTTCACACACTGGTCATGCTTCGTTCAATGCAGCTGTAGCTCAATCTTCTCACATGCAGTTCCCGGGTATGTATCATGCTCCTCCACAGCCAGCTGCTCTTGCTAGCCCTCATCATTTAGGACCAGCAATGGGCAATAATGTTGGAGTTGGAGTGGCTGCAGCTGCCCCTGGACCACAGGTTGGTGCATATCAGCAGCCCTTGGGCCATCTCAATTGGACAACAAATTTCTGAAAAATAGAAAGTGAATCTAACCCTTTGCATGTAAGGACTGAAGTAGATATAGAAAAATCGCAGTTTTCAATGTGAAATGAAATAACGTATCCTTTTTTTCCAATTGCATTATGAATCATTCAATTCTCAATCTCCATTTGCGGTAGGCTTAGGATTTATTGAGTTGGACTTTAGAAAGTCTTAAGCTCAGTGGTTCATAGCTCGCTGAAAAAAAGTTTTCCTTGAGGCGATTTACTGAATTTTACTGATGTCTTTGGTGAAAATAAAATGCTAGCCAGCCTCAGCTTGTAAAGTAAGTCACAGTTTTCTTGTAAAATTCAAGTAAAAGATGGCACAGAATATACCAGGTGTTCAATCAAGACCAGAGATAAAGTAAGATTAATATTATCCGTTCTTTTGCTACCTATAAAAGATTTGGTGTATAAGTTGAGATGCTTCAGTCTTATCTGCAGCCTCATGTTAATGCAGCAATTGACTCATCTTGCCTTTCTGGCATCTACCCTCATTAAAATAAAAGAAACGATATATACAATAATTTTCACTAACCTTTTTTAACAGTCTCATTTCATTATTGTTATCAGTTCCATTTTAATCAGGCAAAGGGTAAATGTGAAGTAACAATCAATTAACAATTCTCCTCTATCCACAACTGGTTGAAAAAGTGGGTTGGGGGTGACTTCCATAGTCATTCAAATTTTCCTTTGTTAAGCCGAAACAGAAGTAGACTAAGGAGGGGCTTTATTCTGTGGCTTTGTTTCTCTTTTGGAGAAAGTGAGAGGATGTAGGGGACGACAGAACCTTTGTTCTGCCATGGAGTTGGCTTTAAATTTGTAAGTTGCTCTGTTCCTCGGGATTGCTGTGCCTTTTACTTTTGTATTAATCACACCCATTTGTTCAAAGTCTGTTTACAGGGACAACTTTCTTTAAGACCCTCTATGTGTTTGTGTATCCAAGGGAAGGGTCAATGCACGTTCACGTACTGACTCAGGAAACAACTTGTTACTTGCTAACTTTCCAACTCATTCTTGCGGAATCCTGGTTTCAAAATCAAGACACAGAATGCTTTGTTCTCGCATTCCTAAAAGGAACTATACTGAAATTATTTCTAACACAAACTTTCTTCACAAATTGTTGAGCTAATTACATATTAATTTAAGTTTTTTTACTTAAATTTTTTTTCTGTTTAACTCATATATAACTATCTAAATAATTTGTTTAAGTTTGTGAATGATGTTTGTATCAAGTAGCATTTATAAAGTCAATATAATATCACTAATTAGAAGAATATTGGTAGCACAAGTTAGCTTTCTCACTAATGTGCATGTGACAAAGTATTATTCTCATAATCAAGATATAGAGATGCACAGAAAAAAATGTTGTATTAAATAACATTTTATGGGTTTTGTAAGTTAGTGTTTATGTAAAATTAGGAAAATTCCACTAATTAGTACATTTTGGATTAAAAAATATCAATATTTATCCAGTAAGGACAAAGGAGAGCCCACCATAAATGCAGTGCATCAGTACAACATAGAAGTCACCACCTTCACTCAGAAAATCTCATCAATCATCATTATAATGAGCATTTACTCGGAATCTCATTGACTTACTCCCACACGCTCTACGCCCATCATGGATCTGTCTGCAGCTTCTCATCAGTATAGTTTATGGCTTATTAAGGAAAAAATTCACTTTCACTCGGTTAATTGGGTTTTGAAGCATAAAATCATTAACTTTAACATATCAAAGCCTAAGCACAAGCAGAGCGTAGGTATGAAGAAGTTTCGTTTTTAAACTCTTCTATACACCAAAATTTGATGATCATAACACAGAAATAATATCATTTAAATAGCACTGTCAAAATGGTTCGGCCCGACCCTCCTCGAATTACAAAAAAAATGGGTCAGGTTGGGCCGGGTCAGGCCCTTTTTTTTTGTTGGGCTTCTATTTGAAAACCTTAACACGGCCCTTCAGGGTTTCAAGGCCTAAACGAACTTAAAAGGAACTGATCAAAAAAATAAAAAATAAAATAAAAAATTACTCACAAAAATCAATAAACACATATTCTAAATTAATCAAATTACGACCAACAATATTTAGTGTCTTTAATTTCTTCCATTCTCATAATAAAATATATAAATTTTTAAATAATTAAAATTAAAATATATGGCCTAAACTTGTTATGAATACTTGGTGTTGATTTATATGACATAATTATTATACTTAAGAAGTTTTAACAAGTCATAATGGTGCAACATATATATTGGCCC
>JASKGM010000014.1:2005950-2032472 GCA_034509205.1 Ceratonia siliqua
TTAGGATAAAAAATTAATATAAATAGATATAGATATAAATTAATATAAATAGATATAAATTTAAAGATAAGTTATTTGATTTACATATTATTTATGATAAAAAATTAAAAAAATTATTAAAAAAAAATTCGAGGCTTAGCCCTTATTGGCTCGACCCGAATAGGCCCGACCCTTATAAGCCCACTTAAATTTGGACTTTGAAAATTAAGGCTCAAGCCCGACCCTAACCCTCCAAAAATGGGCTGGCCCATCGGACCGGGCTGAAAATTGACAGTGCTACATTTAAATATGTTTAAAGATACTCTATTTCATAACTATGTCTCATAGAATTAACTTTCTTATCTTATATTTTAAATCATTTTAGAATAGTATCTTAGAATGACATCAAAATGAAAGTAAAATCTTTTAGTGGGTGAATAGAGTTCCGAGAAACGAACACTGAAGCATGAAACTTTTTCAATGATTCTGAATCATTTTCTATAAGAAAATAGTGCAGTAATAGTTAGAGATAGAGTGGATGAAGACGCAGCCATGGTTGATTAATGAAAAGTGGATTCATAGATAAAAATGATCAAGATGGGCCAAAGCAATCTATGGTGGTGTCAATTGAAGCTATGGTGGTGGGGTAAGGCACGATTTTGAAATGAAGTTTGAGCAGAAATGATAGAAGGCATGGCCGGCCTTTGGAAATGGGTAGGAAGCAAGCATCTTTAATTTCTTATATAGCATTTGTAGTGTGGGGAGGTGTCACATGAGGTTGATGCATCTTTTTCCAAAAGGGAAAAAGAAAGATACAAATTTCATATTGGAATCCACCACATTTTCATATACTTGAAATCTTAAACCATACATAAAAATCATGAATATTCTTGATAATTTTTTCCTGAGAATTCTTACACAAAATAAAACTTGAGGATTAAAGATTTCTATGTTTGCCTTTGCCTAGCTAGCCACTATGTCCCTACTTTACATTTCAAACACAAAAAGTGTTTATATGTGTGGTTCCAAATCGCTTCTTAACAATAACGAGGTTTTGGACAATCCATATGCTTCATAATATGCTAGAAAACACAAATTTCCAAAAGGCAAAAACAAACTCATTAATATGAAACAAACTTTTAGGTACACTCAATTTATAAAAATTAAGTAAACTAAGTCAATTATAATTAAATATACCATTTCAATAAGACTTATTAAAATTTATCTTTGATATATCTAATTATTTAATTATAACTTAATTAATCTAACTTTTATAAACTATGTCTACTTAAAAATTTCTTCCCACTTTGTAGTGATGAGCAATAATAGTGAGCATAACATGCATGCTCTAGTAGTGGTGTGTCTAATCTAATGGAATGATGATGGTGGAGACTGAAATGTTACATCTAGAAGGAATATTTCCTTCTTAAGTTGTTAGGAAGGATGGCAATGGAATACCTCAAGGGGGGACTATAGGCCTTGTCAATGTGCCAAATTATAAGGTTATTAGGAAATATTTTTAATATTATTGTAATATAATATTACTGTCATTTATATTTTGTTATATAATTTATTTTTAAATTATGATTAAGTTAGTTGTTAAAATTTAAAAAAAAAATACTTATGTATTAAAATGTTTATGAAAATAATATTTAAATTTTTAATACTATGATAATATTAAAAATATTCTTGAATTATTGGCGTATTGATATCTGAATGGAATCTCAACCTTCATTTGCTTTCTTTCTTGTGGTAACCCCATCCCATTAACGGAATATATCCTCAACCCTTCACAGGATGTTGCTTTAGGTTCCCTAGCAAGTTGAGCCTATCATATTGTATATATTGTACTATTTGGAGCTTTCTCTGTTCTCTCTTTTACTCATTTAACCAATTATAAGTAATGTAAGTGTAGTTCATATAATTATTAATTTTTTATTAATTTTATTAAAAATGAAGTCTGTCCAATGGTCAAGTATAGTTCATATGGTTAATTAGGATGGGTAGAGATTGATATATATAGATTATCTTAACTAAGTTTTAGTAACCAATTCATGATGTACCACAAATAAAATTTACTATAGGTTTATTTAATTCTCACCCTTCAAATTTTAAGCCCTTTAATAATTTTAGCTAGAAAATGTTCCATATGAATTGCCTAAAAACCATTGATGGGAAGTCTCAAGATCTTAGGATAGATTATAAGACTCACAATTATTAATATCAAGCTCACCTTAATTTTAAAAATTAAAATTAATATCATCTGAGTTATTAGCTCAAAAACGAGATCTTAGGTATAAATTCTTGATGTACCCAAAAAATAAAAATAAAATTACTTTGGATCTCTTTAATTTTCACCCTTAAAAGATGAATAATTTTGGCTATAAATTGTACCTATGAATTAATAGTGCCTAAATCATAGTAATTCATGATTTAATGAAATCATTGTCCTCCCTCTATACCTAGCAAGAGCTTCTTTTTTTTCTTTCTTCTCTTTCACGTGCTAGAGTTTGTACTTGACATGTACAATATTAATTTTGCATACTAATTTTAGCAATCAATTTCTCATAAATGGGAGAAATAAATAAATAAATAAGTGACATATATAATAATTAAAACATAGAGAATCCATTTTGTTTGGAAAATGATTTTGGTAAGTAGCTAATGGTTGTACTTCCTACGTACTAAAGAATTAGTTTGTTACGCATGAAACTTGAAAGTTGAGACTCGTGTATCATCATATCATAGCATGATTAATGTTATTTGGCTTTAATTATTAATTCTATATTCTTTGCTTTTGAGAGACACTACTACTTGGTGGATGTGCTTTAGTTAATATTTCTCTTTTTTATTATTATTATTATTATGAAAGCCAAGCCATTTTCTTTCAAGGGAAGGCAGAAGGATATTAATAGCACACGCTCGTTGCTTTATTGTATTAATATTAATGTTGAGGCCTGCCTTTTGGTAGCTTAGTAGCTATTAGACTAATTAATCTCTTGACTTTTCTTCACTTTCTATAACCTCACCTTATTCTCTAGCTACCTCTGCTTCTAATCCATCCTTTCTTAGTGTTAATCAAATCTTATAGCTTTCAATCTCTTTTTCTCTTCATAAAGTTTAGGAACCACGAGAGCAATGATTGCGCAAATAACAACCATGCACCCACTAACTCCTTCCTTCCTTCCTTCCTTACCTTCCTCTCTCTTTCTCTCTTTCTTCCGCCACCCTTGACCTCCCAACCTCAAGCGAACGGATCCGGAAAAAATAATAAGGAGAGATAAAATAATATGTATTTACATGTAAGTGATGCATATATAAAATAGAGAGGTAATATGAGAATTTTAAAATAAAAAATTATATCACACATATGAGAACTTTGTTTTGGAGAGAATGATTTCCCCTAATTCACTATATGTATTATATAGGTCTGTTCCTGAACACAAGAGTCATAAGACATAACAATTTTTCACAATAATGGTTTTTGTATTTAATAAAAAATGTGACTTTAAATATTTTTTAAATGAAAATTCTTTTAAAAGTGGTCACATGTGAAATTTATCGTGAATTTGAGTCCCTAAAAACATCACTCCAAACATAAACACTGATCATCACTAATTTTTTTTTTTTTGAGTAGATTTGATATATCAAAGATAAATAAATTAAATTAATCATAAATAAATATATAAACATGTTAAAAATGATTTATACTACAAACCATACCTTATATATTTAATTTTTAATTTATAATTAATTTAATCTACTTATTTTTGATAAATTGAACTAATAATTATATTTACAAAATTTGCTAATTTATGGGAGCGAAGGGGGGATTTGTGCATCAATCAGCTAGGTCATAGGTGGGCTTCTTTCTATATTGAGAAGGGCATTGGTGGATTGGGGGTTCATGCTTTTACAATTAAGGCAGGGCAAAGGTTTGTTCCAACCAGCTCTCTGTTTTTCATTATTACAATTTTTTTTTAGTGACCCCATCTAAGTTTTTACCTTTCACATCTCCCTCCCCTAATGAAAAACATAAATAATAGGTTCATTTTATTTTTATTTTTATTTTTATTTTTATTTTTATAATTTTTTTAAGAAATAATTTAAAAGAATCTAAAAAAAATAAAAAATTTCACAACACAAGTATTTAAAAATAAATCAAAAAAATTAAAAAAAGTAATAAAAATCATTTTTTTTTCAAAATTTTTTAAAATTGTTTCTTAAAATAAAAAATAATAAAATGTTGGCTACTCTTGGAATAGCATAGAAAGAATCTAAATAATAACTTTTGAAAAATTATAAATTTCATGAGATACTATTATAAAATATAGTCTTTAAAAGAAATTGGTAAAAATTAGATTCTCTTGCTATTCATTAGTTGTAAATAATGCGAAAAAGTGAAGGTGATTCCATGTTTATCAGTTCAGTTGGTAAAATTGGTTATAATGAGTGTAAAAGTCTCATTAAATCCCACTTTTATCAAAGAAAATCTCTGGATTATATATGAACTAAAAAAATGAATTATTAAAATAAAAATTTTGAAATATATAATGAAAAACTCAATATGAAGTAAAAGTGTAAAACTCTCCATAATTTTTTTTTATTGTTCTTGCATTTATCTATATTTTGATGGGGCAAAAAAAGTGGCTTGTAGTTCTCTATGGAAGACATGGGCAAACTAAATCAATCAAGCAGTGTCTACTACAAAATGTCAAAATATGATTATGATTGGTTTATATTAGTATTAATATGATTCATTCTTTTAATATTATTTTGATCGTTTATTTATTTTAAAAGATTATGATAAAATTTTAAAGTAATAAAAAAATTTTAATATTCAAAATAAATAAATAAAATATTATTAAAAAAATTAATTATATGCGAATCAACAAAACATAAACATGTTGCCTCTTCTTTAAAGAAATGCTTCTACCTCTGCAGTTCATTAAAATAACCTAAAGAAAAGTACAAGAGCTTTAAATTGAAGATTGATGCAGGCGTTAGAGCCCAGCAAAAGAAAAATGAAGACCTAAAGCCCAAAGTTTAGTTTTATGGAGCCGCATTAGTTGACTGTGCAAACAGGAGTGTAATGCCTCATTATACAGTATAATAGTGCTCTTCCCATTCCCCTATTCTACTCAATAGCTTCAACACTAACTACCCCTTTTTATCATTAGAAAACAAAAACAGAGTTAAATATAGCAGTGTTTAAAAGTTTACAGATAGAGAATATAGTGTTTATGAAAGTACAAGAATGAAATTAAGGAGTTTGGTGAATTATGCATGGAAATTGATGGGGGAAAAACCTTATTGAGTGAAAATGAAAAGAAAAACAAAACAACTGGACCCAGAAGAAGTAAATAGGCTGTGCTGTTCGGATCAATATCTGCTTTGCATGGTCCTACACATAAATAAATTTCCTTTCTTTTCTTGTAAAGAAAAAGCAAGGATCTAATGTCACTTCATCTGAATGGCAAAATTTAGAAGGGAGAAGAAGAAGGTAAATTGAATAATTAAAGTCTTAATTTAAATAAGTGAAAATTTCCACTTCATTATTGACAGCCTGGTTGGCTCTATCTCCCCCCAACCCTTATAAGAGCATCCAAAAGGAACCATTCTAAAAAACTCTCTCTCTCCCCCGCCCCCCCCTCAATCATCGTCTCTTCTCTCCTCTCTTCTCAGGCGTGGAATTTGGCTTTCATTACTGTCTCTCTCTAAACCATCAAGCACCCATCAATACCCCATGTCTGCTTCCTTTCTTCCTCTTTCCTCTTATATCCTCCCACAGTGATTTCAAAACACAGCACTTTAAAGAGTCCCTGTTTTGGAAAAATGGCCATGCCAATGTCCTTTCTCACAATCATGCCTTGCTTCCCTTAATCTCTCTCTCTCTCTCTCTCTCCATCTCTTATTCATAATTCACAGAGTCCACTAGAGCTTTTACAGTACTATTTGAAGCAGACAACAAAGGCCAAGTAATTGATACCATTCAAAGTCCCCTGTTTCCTACCTCTGTTTTCCTTGTTCTCTTTCAACTTCTTAGATTCTATATAAAAGAAAAAACCAATGGATAGATGGGATAAATCGCTACGAGATCACCCGCAACGGCACCATAGAGAAAACCCTTCTTTCTCTTCTAGTCTTCTGGACGCAATTTACCGATCCATTGACGAAGGCCAAATGGAGGAGAAAGAAGACCATCTCATATTTTACAGAGAAACCATGAGGAAGCAGAAACAAAGCAACTGCTTCAGAGATGGTGATGAAACTGGAGCACCCAACTTTCGTCGAGCCAGAACTGTAGACAATAGGATGGAAAGGAAGGTGAACGAGAAGGCCGTGGCTCGTAGGAATTCCTTAACGGAATTCGAACGAAGAACTCGAAGCAATTCCAATTCCTTGTCAATGTTTTCAAGCTCAAGCTCCTCTGACTCTAGCTCTGCTGGTGGTTTTTCTTCTTTAGAGTCAGAATCCTTCTATGGAATGCAGAGGCCGAAGCCGATTCGGACCAGTATTTCATCAGCTCGGTCTGAAAAAACTGACTTTGATGGCTATAGGAACCATTCTGCTCAGACCCAGAAGCCAAAACACGAAAATGGCTTCGGGAAAACGAAATCCAAAGCTCTGAGGATCTTATATGGCGACTTGAAGAAAGCAAAGCAACCCATTTCTCCAGGTGCAAGACTCGCTAGCTTTCTCAACTCTCTTTTCAGTTCAGGTGGAAATGCAAAGAAAGCAAAGGTATCAAATTCTGTGGATAGGCACGAATCAAAATCAGCACAGCCTTCTACTTGTTCATCAGCTTCCTCGTTTTCAAGGTCTTGTTTAAGCAAAACCCCATCATCCAGATCAGGTGCTAAAAGGTCCGTGAGGTTTTGCCCAGTTAGTGTAATAGTAGATGAAGATTGCAGGCCATGTGGGCGCAAAAATCTCCACGAAGATGAACAGGGTTTCATGTCTTCCATGGCTGCTACCTCTGCCACACAGAATATCTACGGCAAGAACAGCAATGAAGAGCTTAGGTTTCATGTGATGCAGGAGAGTCGTCGAGTGGAGGAGCTTGCCAGAGACTTGTTGAAGAATTGTCAGAAAAAGAAAGAAGAGGACTATGATATGCATTCTGAAGAGGATGATGATGCAGCTAGTTGTTCAAGCTCTGATCTTTTTGAATTAGGCAATCTTTCAGCTATTGGGATTGAAAGGTATAGGGAAGAGTTGCCTGTGTATGAAACTACCCATTTCGATACTGATCGAGCCATTGCCAACGGCTTCATTCTGTAATTTTGAAGAAAAAAACAAAAACTTACAAATTAGAATTTAATGGTGTGGGGGTTTACATATCTGAGAATAAGATTTCTCTTTTGGTTTTTCAATTATATTTCTCCTTTTTATTTATTACCGTGATGTTTATGTATTTAATTATAGGGGTAAAGCATCATAGAAAATCTTTGAGCAAGAGATAAGGGATTTGATCATTATTTTAAGGGTGTGAAGGTAAGTAAAGATGGAGTGAATAAGATTTGGAGGGAGAGGACACAAAAATAAATAAATGGGAAAAGGAAAAAAGCATTTAAATAGGTTATTAAAGATGGTGAAGAAGATGAAGATGAAGTTGAAAGCAAAGGCAGAAATTCTACACTCATTCATGGCAAGGGAAAGGAAGGCTTTTGCTTTCTCACTCTTGTGTGTGGGGACCTCTTTTTGCTTGAAATTAACACTATCTTCATGCACCACATATGCGTGGGAGCAATAGTCAAAAGGTGGCTATGTTAATCTAATAGATTTTTCTTTCTTTTTTTATTTTATTTTGATTCTTCAAAATTTAGATTACTTAACCATACACAGCTAATCTCCTTTTCTCATTTTTTTTTATTTTGATAGAAATTATTTATATTTTTGAGTAAATTATTTGTTTAGTATTTTCAAAGATATAATATTATTTTAAAATTATTTGAGAGACTAAAAAAATTAAATTTTACAATACAATATTTATGAAAATACTTAAATAAACTTATTCTATATATTTTAAACTAAAATGTGGGCTAAAATATTAGATAGTCAACATTTATGTGTGAAACAAAATTTTAATAAAAATTACTTAACTTGTTGCAGATATTAGACAATCAACATTTGGATCGATTCAGTCATATAACAAGATTAATGTTACATAGATTTGGATCATACATTTAACTTAAAATTCATATAAACTATTGATTGTGTATTATCATATTAACATTTTTTCACAATATAAATTATGTGATATGACTATATCAAATCTCGCTATTTCTAATAGAGACATTGTTTTAGAGGCAGCAAAAGGAGGTCAAATGATGGGTTTGATGGAAAGAAAGGGTAGAGATAAAAGGCTTGGTCTCCAAAGATGTGGACAAAAGATCTCTTATTTTGATTCTCTTAAACCTTGATGTCAAATTTGGTTGGCTTCTAACTTCTAAGCCAAGAGCTTGTCTCTGATTTACTTGAAAATTTAGTCCAATTTGCTGAAAATTGCTCATCACCTTACCTTCAATCTCATATCATTCTATTATCTTAACCCTTCTTTTGTTTTATGCATATGGTTCTATATAACTTTTTATACATGTGGTTTGCTTGTCTGCTTTGCTCTTCAATGAAATACCTTTCAAGCCAATTTTTTTTGTCTTTTTCCCTTTAAATCTTTCATCTTCATCACCAACATGCTGCCATTTCTAGTCTTAATTTTTGACCTTTTTTCTTATTAATTAACCCCTCTCAAATAATTTTGGGACTTTTTTGGATTGTTTCTAAAATATTATTTTAAAATTGTAACTTATAAACTAATAAAAGATAACACTATATCCAATATGATATCACTTTATTATATTTTAAAACACTAAAAAAGTTCCAATAATTTTAGGTAAAAATTCTAGTGATAATGCTCTGCACAATGTGTTTTCTGACTATGGTGGAGCTCACTTAGACTCCAGTTTCTATGGCAAAAGACAACATAGTACATACCAAGAGAAAAAGAAAAGGAAAAAAAAATTCAAACTTTATGGGGATTCTCACATTTTCTTGGATCTGATAAGGGGAACTCGAGGAAAAACAGACAAAAACTTTCAGAGTCCATATTTTTGTTTACCCTTTTCGTTAATTTTTCTTTGTCCATTGAATTTTCAGCAATCAAACAATTACTATTATCATCTTTCCTTTATTCTCCTTCCTTCGTTATCCCTCTATAAAAATTAGTGCATCTCTTCTTCCTTTATTCTTCACATTAATTAATTAGCATAAAAGCACTATCCGTTAATAAAAGAAGAGCAAATTTCTAATGAGATAATTTTATTAAGAATTTTAAAAAAATATTTTATAATAATAAAAAATTGATTCTTTTAGTGATTGAATTAATTTTCAAATAATATCATAAATAAAAAAAATTCTTCCAAGACATTGTTCTAATTATAACTTTAAAGATAAAAAATATATATATTTTAATTAACAACATAAACTTTGAAGGACCACTAAATCATAACAGTGTGATATGCTCATTGAGATGAATATTCTAATTAAACTAACAGAATTTGAAGGGAAAATTGAAACTTTGAAAGCTAGGTGGGTTGGAGTATACTATAGGAAAAGAAAAGGCTATCCTATGATTCAAAAGTGTGATAGGGGGAGAATGGCTAAGTTAGGGCGTGCCAATGTCGGGGACCCTTAACTGCTTATAATGATAAACATTAAGAAATTGATTAGGGAAGAGAATTTGCCATGCAACTGTTAAATTATTGGATTGAGAAATCACTTTGGAGTCTAATCAAAATTATTTGCTTTTAACAACGCCATATTTCGTTACTGTTTTCATATATATATATTGGTTGGTGAAGTGGAGAGGTTGACAACAAATTAATGATAATATTTATTGGATAGTGGGTGTGATACCACCTACTCACTGCTCATCCTCCTAACGTTGACTATTCCTTGGATTCTACATAATTCTAATTATGATTGTAATCTTCTTCCCCTTCAAATTTAACCATCTCAAGTTTTTTTTTTTTTTTTAAAGTAAACTATAGCTTTTAATTTTTGAGTTTCAAAATATGAGAAATTAAGTTTCAGTTTGAATTGAAAAAAGAAGCCTTAATTGATTCAATTTTTAAGTATACCTTTATTTTTTTTGAGGCATTTAAAATATATACTTGCATTTAATATATTAATTTTTAATTAAAATGATTAGATGTTTTCAAGATATTGTTTTATTAGTATTTATATTGCAAAGAAATATGAAATTATTCAACATCAATATTATTATTATTATTGATAATCTTCAATTATTATATCAAATATATAAAAAATTTTAAATATCATATATTAATATTTTTTACTGTGCTATTTAAAATTTCGCATTTTTAGATGGCATTTTATAATTTTTTTTCTTTTGATATTGTATTTTTAAAGGCACCATTTAAAAAATTGTTGGGATATTTTAAATAAAAATAATTTTCTTAAAACATCATTCTAAAATAAATACCACCTCAATAAAATCATTCCCACAGTCAAATAAATGGTTCCCTTTTAGCCACATGCACAGAGAATTAGTAGCTCAACGAGAATTAATATTGAACAACACACATAATAATTATGCATATAGCTTTTATGCTGGTTACCAGATATTGAATTAGTATTATATTGTTCACACTATAACTTGTCTTTATTTAATTAGCATTTCCCTCCTATGGTTTGATTTATGTCTGCGCTAACTACCATTTTGTCCACATTCCTTAACCTCTACAAGAATAATGTTATTTATACAAATTTTATTTATAATTATAGATAAATTATTTAAGTAACTGTATCTAAATTTAATTAATTTTATTTAAACTATTATTGTTTATAAAAATTAAATATAACTACGGCCAATAATTTGTACATAATTTAATTTTTAAATAAAATTTATGTAAATAATATTACTCCAGCTAATATCCATTATTATCAAACAGAATGCTTGCGCTGTCAGCAGGACGAAAAGAGTAACTAGCTGTGGGCATTCCTTTGCCAAGCATGTCACTCACCAACCATGCACAAACCACTGGTGCGTAAAGGACTCGTAACAAGACTTGACCACTGACTAGTTTATGTGGTTAATGCAAGCTAGGTAGGACCAGCCCTGGTTCACTAAGGTCCGGGTCTGTGCCACAAGTGGCTCGATCACAGGCTTCACCTTGTCCTAGCAAAAGGGTGCAGATAGGGTCAACTACATTAGCCTCTGCTTTATATCATTGTCCTTTGCAAAGACACTATATTATCTTCGCTAGTGATAGATTTGTCATCTAATCTCCTCAATAATTAGCAGCTAATTTTAGTTGGGAGAAAAAAGAAATAAAGAACTGCTTGTTGTGAGCTTGCTCATATTTATAGATATATTATTTATAATTTATAAATATATGATAAAATCGTTTTTAATATTTTTCTTTCATCCAAAGAAAGGGAAATGTTAAATAGATCAAAGCTTTTCTTATCTTAGTCGTCCTCACCAGAAAATATCAGAGGCAAACACTTAATTTGTGGTGTTCATATATAATTAAATTTGAATATTAGGTAATTCAATTCATCTACAACTATTTTTCATTAGATGGATCTAAAGATGTCATTTTTTATTGTATTGCACAATAGTATGGTCTATATAATATGGAATTCATTAGGATTAAATACACACATTAATACATCATTAATGTGTATTCATGCATTTATGTAAACAAAATAGAAAATTGATAATTTATCGGGTTTAGATTCAGTTATGTCACATAAGTCATGTAACATAATTGAATCCAAACTCAAGTTGAATGCACGGTCCATATATATGCAACATGAATTATGTAACATGATTGGATCCAAACCTTAGTTTATCCTTAATTATTACTAACGAAAGAAGTATGTTAATTAACTCTTCTATTGTTGTTTCTTTTTATTATTTGTGGAAATATTCTTTCTTTTCGTTATGTTGTTCTTGACAATATTCATTTTGCACCAAAAAACACAGACACTAACATGAATACAACATATATAATACAAATATCATGACATGATGAAATATATAATATTTAGATGTAATTTAAATATTGTGTTGTGTGTGATACAACGTAGTACCATTAAAATATTCATGTTTCATAAATCAAAGGTTTTGTAATACTAGGTGGGACCAGGTCCAAGATGCACCTTGCACGTTGCCCCCCAAAGCCTGCCATACACACAAATTGGATTCAGATTCAGAAGTGAAGAGGCAGCCCATAGGCCATGGCTTGTAAGTGGTAACCTTTCTCTTTGTCCTTTTATTTTTCTTTTTTCTTTTTGCAGCCGCACGTGATGGGATGGTCCCAGATTTCCCAGAACTGTCGCGCATGCACACGTGCGCTAGCTCTCTCCTTCACTAATGCCCTTTACATCCTCTGTCAAAGCAGTATCACAGAAATATCAACTTACACCATAATTCATCCATATTCATATTCATACTCATTCTTAGAGTGAAGAAGAGTAAAGGGTGCATGGTGGAGGGGGCCTTCTCTTTGATTAACGTTGCCCCCCTACAACCTAGCATGAGAATCCCACAACTCAGGATCTGACACCTGTAACTCATGCCACGTGTGCCTCTGTCGTCACGTTTTGTGTAAGTACCTTATTGACCTTGTTGGTTGATGTGGAGGGGGTGTGGGGGTTTTGAATTTGGAATGGGTAGTGTTGGTAAAGAGAAAAAGTGGTAGGGTTTCGAAGATGGGTGGAGAAGGCAGCTTTAGTGAAAGAAAGTTAAAGGAAATAAAGGAGTTGTCTATGTGGGAAATGGAAAAAAAATAAAGAGAAATTGACGGGAATTTTGGTGATCCCAAGATGATTGCATGTCTTGACACAGTTAATTAATAGTTGTAGCAGCTTTTGTTTTCTCTTTGGAAAGACAAAGACCTGTGGGATGTGGCAGAGAGAGAGGGTCTAGAACAGATTCCCCTTCCTTATAAAAGTAAATTAGGTTCCCTTCTTTCTTTTCTGTATTCCTCTTAATCTTGGTATATATGCAGCTAGCAAGTTCAAGTGTCTACGAAATTCAAACTCAAGGCTAGCTGGTCTATATTTGTAAAAGTAAACACAGTTGGCTGCATGATGTATATATCTTATAAGAGATTTTAGCTTTATATATATATATATATATGAGATCTATGACCTAAGAGTAAGAATTGGAAAAAAGCCATAAGAGATAATTAAGAATTGAACCCATGGCGTCAAAACTCAGGTGTGAACTACGACCTCATTGTTTTATATATTTCTTAAGAGATTTCAGCCTTTCATTTTTTTTTTTTTGTGATTATATAGGAAATCTATGACCTAGGAGTAAAAGTGGAAAAAGGTGACGGTGGGTAAAAATCAAACTCATGATATTAAAAGCAGTTTTCGTGTGTTACGAGTTCATTGTTTTTTTAATGGCTTTAAGTTAGCTCATTTAGAAAACGACTATAGTTATCTAAAAATAAGCACTATATGAATATATATCATAATGATAATATTAAGCAGTTTATATACTCATTGGAGTATATATATCTTGCCCCTAATGATGAGACAATAAGGAAGAACTAATTAACCAGCTGCAGGTGATCCAAAAGACAAAGAGTTAGTTACATTAATTATCGATGTCTACTTAGTAATATTGAGGAGTTGAGTATACTTGAAACATACATCAGAAACGTAACTGTGCAGTATTTATATAACTCCCCTTATATAATATTCTATTATTTAGTTTCAGATTGATAGAGCAATGTGGCAATCATTGTTCTTAGATATAGAATTGCAAGCGGTTGATGTGTTTTGTCAGAGAGAGAGAGAGAGAGAGAGAGAGAGAGATTATAGAAGGTGTTCCTTATCCAACTGTCCAGTTATAATTATTGCCTCCATTAATTTTATCAAATGGTTCTGTCACTTTTCCTTGAATGGCTGCCATGAAAGTTCAAGTTCATTTGGTATATGAACTGTGCCTTTCAACTTTCTACATATTAAAGACCAATCTCCAAAGAATCAGTATAATGGTAACGTTATATCGTACATTGGTATAGGAATACATGGCGGTTAATGTCTCTTCCATTCATTACTAGAACTTGATGAGACTTTCCTATCTTTTAACACTAAAAATAATGTTGAAAGTGAGTAAAGAGAAGTACTGGTTGTGCTATTGTTATCAGAGAAGAAAGTCGGTATTGAATTTGTTGGAAGAGTAAGTTAATTATGCAATGAAAAAGACTGGTTATAGAAGTTATATATGGACGGAAGGCTATGGCACCAGTAAGGGCTGCTATTGCCAGGTGCCATAGCCACTAGCTTTGCCTAACCAGTACCCACCACACAATCTTTATATATCTTCTGGCTTTGTTAGAATCTCTGGGAATAGTAAGTTTCATGAAGTTGACCCAACATAAAACCCTAGTGGAGAAGGCATATTATCTAAAGTGAAACTCTATCCAGTAAGCTAAGGCAATAAACAAGATTAAGAAGGACCGGATCTCCAAATAATAATTAGTATTCAGTGATTACCTATCGAAGACACGAAATATAAAGATCTAATTTTGTTAGAGATAAATATAAACCATTTCTAAGTCGATCTTCTTAATTTTAATTTTGTCATGAAAATACTTAATTGATCATTATTTCTAATCCAACTAGTTAAAGGTTTTAAGTTCCAACCTCATATTGATACCACATATATAATTAATGGCTGAGATGGATTGTGCAACCTAAATTGACATAGACCAATTGATGACAATGTTCCTTGTCTGAGATATTAATAAAATCATTTAGGTTGTGTTTGGATTATATAATTTAAAATTTCATAGAATTTGAAATGCTTGAGATAATTCAATTTGTCATATTTGGATCATTAATTCTCACAAAGGACTTTATATATTTTTAGAAGTAATTTTAAAATAAAAATGCAACGAAAATCTGAGAAAAAAAATTAAGGGGTCGATTTTTCAACCTTTTTAGTTCAATGAGATATTTGCAAATGGTCCCTAATTGATGGGGTGTAGTTACATTTCGTAGTAAATTAATTGAAATTTCATATAAAATTACTTTTCCCTTTCAAATTACTTCATCCAAACGCACTCTTATGGACTTCTCCCTAACATTTTAAGCTTTGAGTTAACCATTAAAGTGACTTTTAACATGATATTATGGAAAACTCTATCCTACCACCCCATTCTTTTTTTTCTTTTTTTACTTTTTTTATTTTTTATATTTTTTTTTAAAATTTTTTTACTTTTTAAAAATAATTAAATATTTTTTATCTTATATATTTTTTTCAGAATTTTTTAAAATATTTTTCTATTTTTTCTTAAATTTTTTTTACATCTCTATTACTATTTATCCATAATTTTTTTTAGTATTCATTTGTAACTTAAAAAATTTTACAAAAAATATAAAAACATCTTCAAAAATTCTAAAAAAAATTTATAATATAAAACTTAATTTATTAATTTTAAAAAATAAAAAAATTATAAAAAAAATCAAAAAAATTATAAAATTTTTTTTTTTTAAAAAATACCCTACCGCCCACTTGTGTGGGCGGTAGGGTAGTATTACTTATATCATATATAATTAATCAGCCAAATGTCTCAGGCTATTCAAAGAAGATATAAGCTCAAACTAAGTTGAATATGAATAGTCCTAGCTAGCTACCTAATATATTCAGAAACCTATTTATCAATCACATCAGCATCACCTCTATAATTAAAGAGGCAACTCTATTCCGTTGTTCATCTCCAGAAGTGTTTCAATTTTGGATCCAGATCCCCACCTATTGCAATAGGTTGAGATATATTAAATCGTGATCGTATGTATTTTACGGACAGTAATAATTTTACATATTTTAAAAAAAATTTTAAAAAAATGTACAAAGCTTTCTCATTTAATCTTGACTAACCTAAATTTTAAGGATTGACCGATCATGTCATTTTTCATGATATGGCCGGATCCTCACACTCCAACTTTCTGTAATTATTATTATTATTATTAATCATATGAAAATGGTTCAATATATATATATATATATATATATATATATATATATATATATATGTCCACAGCGACATACATAGATAATACTCTTGCACAGTGGACGTGACTTATTTGTAAATAGTTATATGCTTTAACAATGAGCATGGACCAGCTATTAAATAAGCTTCTGCTATGTATACTAGGGGGAATACTATAATGCCTGTGTAGTAGCTGCTGCCGTCAAAATAGTGTTCTTTTCTTGATTGGGAAGACTTAGGTAAAGGTCTCTATTGCATAAATGCCTGACAGGCTTAGACTTGTTTGGTATACTAACATCAAATCCTAAATATCAGAGTCTGAAATGTTAGATCAAGATAATGATATCTTAAAATGGTAGCAAATAGCTTAAGGACAGTGACAAATATTTTAGCATATATAGCTGCTAAATTGTCACTAGCATGGGAACCTACCACTCTGTGCATCTTACTAATTAACCTAAAAGAATCTTTTAGAGTTATAGGTTCCATGCATGAAGGTTGAGTTGACTATATTTGAGAAACCCTAATAAGAAAAAGCTATGGCTGCTGCATATTGATTATTGAGGCGAGCATGCCCAAAAACTAGCATGGCCTTATTCCAATCTCATAACAATTATATAGATATTTTTGAAGGGAATTCTACAGTTCTTCATGTATTGAAGCTATACTAACATAATACTAATATCTTCTATTAGATCATTGTATACTTTTTCCTCTAATGATAAATATTACTGCCATGTTATTATGACACTATACTGAAGAATTAATTACCTTAATTTGATACAACTCTTGATGATTTTTAAATAAATTAACTTTTTTTATTTTATGAAATTTTATTTTCTTGAAATATAATATATCTAATTAAATAGAATTAACTCATAAATTTGAAGGTGATTATTGAATGAGGAAAAAGGCTTGTTAAAAGGGATAAATAAGTGAGAAATGTGAGGAATATATATAGTTTGGAATGATGTATTGGGGAGATATAAATCAATGATTGCACTCAACATCGCTCCATAATTAAGGAATCTGAGTTTGGTTGAAGAAATGCCAAAAGTAGCAATCTAGTGTATGATTAATAGGAGATAGGAAGCTAGGTAGGGCAATTAATATTTGATTTGAAAATGGGTAAATAAATAAACTTAGGCTGCTGCTTTCTCATTAAACACCTATTAAATTAATGTCACCCTATTAGCTCTGCCTATGATGTGGATTGACATATATAAAGGTTCAAACTTTGAATTCTGAAAGCAACTCATCATACGCTTACCACCACTACATTATAACATATTTTAGACTAGTATACAGATCAAGTTTTATTTTCATCAATTTTCAAATGCTTTAACTTTAAAATTCCGTCCTATGATTATATATCTCATATCCTAGGTTCAAATTTAATACTTTATATGAAGTACTAAAATATAAATTTATTAATGAGACTATGTAATTAATTATTTCTTTTATTTTAAATTATTTGTTATTTAAGATAATAATATAAGAATTAAAAAAATTATTAAATAATTTTAATTTTAATAAAAAATAGTTACATTTAATTAAATTATTTTTATTAAAATTAATTTAAACTCTTGTTATTATTTTATTAAAAATAATAATATTAAAAAAATAGTAATTAATATCCCATTAATAATATAAAATAATAAATAATTTAAAATAATAAAATTACTTATAAAGGACATGTTTTATTTAGAATGACAAAATTGAGACAAATATGAATGTGTGGATCGAGGAACTGTGTTTGTTAGCCGCATGATTATAGGTTTCATTTTCATAGTCGTATAGGTGTAGCTGGTGACATTCGGTAGTAATAATGAGATTAATACAATTTGGTCAAAAAGGGTCTGTTCCGTGGATTCTACAAACTACTCACATAAATATCAGCTGCCAATTTAAAAGCTTTGCTTACTTATGATCGTGCTTAGATGGAATCATTTTTTTTTATAAGTTATTTTTAGTTCATCGTAAATTGTTTATTTATTTTTAAATAATTATATTTAAAATATATTTTAATAATAAGGAAGTTGAGTAATTTGTTAAAGGTCTTATGTACACACCTCCGTACGATATTTGTACTAAATAAATAAATAAAATGATACTAGCACTACAAACTTGGCATTTGTTTTGGGCCATTTTGCTATATTGTAATGGGCCACCAATTATTAGTTAATGGGCCAAATGAGCCTTGTTTTAACCTGGGCTCAGCTTTTTTGCACTGTTATCCCAGCCCAGATTCTACTGCTTCCTAAAAACCGAGGACGAGGAAAAAAAATTAAGTGATTGGATTCCATTTTTGAATTGGTTATTTGGGAGTGTGTTGCTCCTTAGTTTGAGTTACCTTGGCTTTTGGGTTCCTAGAAGCGTGGGCCTGTTTTGTTGCTTTAAGCCCACTTTTGTCTTCTTTATTTTTCCTGACTTTGGGTCAGGCTTGATGTATTTCGACTTTGTCCAAAAAACAAAAAATAGATTAGATTAGATTTTATTATTTTTTTCTGACAAAAAAATAAACTATATTTTGAGTCTTGGGAAATTACATAATTTTTTCGAATTATTTTTTAATTAGATTAAAAAATTATTAATTAAGTCTAAAGTCAAAGTGGAGTAGTTAATGCGACAAGCAACTTAATGATGTGGAATGATCCATGATATTTGATAACATTTGTAATTAAATCTGTTTTTTCTTTTTTACTTGTAAGCACTTTTTCTTAATTTTCTAATGATTTATTTTCAATTTGGTTTTAATAGAAATTTAAATTGTTTAAAAATAATTTAAAGGGTAATTTAGCCTAAAGAGTAAAATAATAAATAAAAGGAGTAAAAGCACTCATACGGTCATACCAACTATTCAACCCAGCAAGTTTGTGTAGGAAACAAACACCGAAGCCATAGTAAGGCAAGAGAGGAAGGGATCATCAAATAACCTGAAACCCTCTGAGTATTTTAGCATAGACGGTGAAGATGAGTTTTCTGTTCGGCAGTAGGAAGACTCCCGCCGGTATTTCTTCTTTCTTCTTCCTCTTTTTCTTGCACTGGTTTTGTTGTACTTTTCCGAATTTTAGCTTTATAATCAAAGTAATCAAAAGGGATACATCAATTAATGGTATTTAACAATTTGGATAGAGCAAGGAATTGTGGGTGATTTTAAAAAGAATTTTTTTTTGTGGCAGAGCTTTTGAGGGAGAATAAAAGGATGTTGGAAAAGTCCATTAGAGAAATAGAAAGGGAAAGGCAAGGCCTGCAATCTCAAGAAAAGAAGTTGATTGTTGAGATAAAGAAGAATGCCAAACAGGGACAGATGGTATGTTTTTTTTTTTTTTAATATTGTTGCATTCTTAAGTAGTTTATTTGTAGTGCTTGTGATCAATGTACTGGGATAGTTCTTGAAGCCCTGAGTTCCTTTGTTTTAGAACATTATTTGGATTTGCTCTGTTTTGATCTGGTTCAAACAATTTGTATAATTGGCTTAAAGGGTGCAGTGAGAGTAATGGCAAAAGACCTTATCAGAACACGCCATCAGATTGAAAAGTTTTACAAGCTTAAATCACAACTCCAGGGCGTTGCTTTAAGAATTCAGGTATGTTTTGCCCATCCTTTCTGTTTTCTTTCCTAGTTACAGAAATTGGAAGTACTTTCTAAAGAAATGAATTTCTTTCTTGTATACTCATCAGCATAGCGTTCTGTTTATATAGTTTTACAAAACAGCTCCTTCGAGCAAAAACAAATGGACAAAAGAGGAAACAAATTACAGAGAGTACAAGAGAGATGCAGACTAAACAATCATAAAAAAAACCTCTAACAACTCTTTACAAAGTCAAAGAAATAATGAGAAGATCCTAGGAAAATAGGAATAAAGCCTGAAGCAAATCCTTCATCTCACGCTCAGACCTTGTCTATCTCTAGAGAGTTTAATTTTGAGATTTGTTAGTCAATGTGGCATTAAAGAAGAGTAGGAGAGTGTTGAGTGTGGACCGTGGCATTAAAGAAGAGTATGAGTGTTGGTGTGGGGTCCATGGTGGCATTGTATGGAATAGTCAAAGGTGATACAGAAATTACCAACTCCTTCACTTTCTACATGCTTGAATGATTATTTGATAAAAGTTTTTTTACTATCATTGTATATGATTTGCTGCATATACTTTTGGAAGTCTAGTTCAGTGGACAATAATAAAGAACCAGAGTTAACTGGTAGTCAGGTCAACTTATTTTAATTTCAATGGCCAAAGTTGCTATACTATATGATGGATTCATGTAGTTTTGGTATGAATTAAAGTTTTCAATACATAAAATATATTAGAGGATTCTACAACTTTACTAAATAGAGGATATACTTTGCTATGCCTACAAAATAGAGGTAGCATTCAGTTACCAAGTATTATTGTGAATATAATATTTGGAATGCTAGCAGTACTTGATGTACATTGTGTTTGTCAATTGTATGAAGGAGGTTGGAAAGATCAGGTACAAAAGATTTTTTGGTTGTTTACTTCTAGGAACATTGCATGTCTGCATCTTTTTCATCTGATGGTTATAGGCAGAGAATCTTTTGATGTCGAGGTTGAGGTTAGGTGTCTCTAGATTTCATAATTCATCATTAGGTTTTGAAAACCTATAAAATGACTGCATCAATCAAAGCCTTTAAAATGATCTCCAAAATCAATCTCAGACACTGAAATCAACTCAAGCAATGGGCGAGGCCATGAAAGGAGTTACCAAAGCAATGGGCCAGATGAATAGGCGGATGAACTTGCCTTCCTTACAGAGGATAATGCAAGAGTTTGAGAGGCAGAATGAAAAGATGGAACTGGTGACAGAGGTGATGGGAGATGCAATTGATGATGCTTTGGAAGGTGATGAAGAGGAGGAAGAGACAGAAGAGCTTGTGAATCAGGTGCTTGATGAGATCGGAATTGATATCAACTCTGAGGTAGGTCATTACTCTCCTTTCTGTATCATTCTTTTTGCCTGAAAGAAAAGAGCTAATTATGAATGAACAGGATTATTGTTGCCCTGGCTGGAGGGAAAACTGTTATTATAATGATAATGATTTTGCATTTGTTTGACATGCAGCTTTTGAATGCACCCTCATCAACCTCTGTCACTGCACCAGCTGCAAAGAACAGGGTTGCTGAAGCTGAATCAACAGGCAATGAAGACAGTGGAATGGATGATGATCTGCAGGCTAGGTTAGATAAGCTGAGAAAGATGTAAAGGAAGGGTGAGAGGAAGATGCTTTAAAGAATGATGGAAATAATGAGTTATATTAAATTAGGTTGTGTTTAAATCTCATATTGTCATAATGTTTTAAGTGATAGTTATATTTGTAAATATATGCTTGATGCTGCCATAATTACTACATGTCAAGCATCTGCAATTGACTGGTTGATTAGAAAAAGTTTGACAGAAAGCCTTTAAAAGAAATTACTAACTGAACACACATGAGCAAATTGTTGAAGCTATAATTGAATTTTATCCTGCACAGAGCATGTACGTAAGGAAAAAGAAGAAAAGTTATTGAAGTAATTAAATAATTTTTTTCTTAGAAAAAGATAAGCATGAGCATTTGTGGAGATTTAGGAGGTGATGCTCATATTCAGGTGCTGACAATGACCAAGATCGTCTGAGAATTTTCCTCTGAATCCACTGTCCCATTTGGGGAAGGCACATGGTCAATCTTAGTTCGGCACAAAGGGCAGCCAGAATGAGAGCAAAGCCACATGTCAATGCAAGGTGTATGAAAGATGTGCTTGCAACTATGAAGCTGCCGGACACTGTCCTCTTCTTCAAAGGCTGTCAAGCAGATAATACATTCAGTCTGGTGAGTACCTTCTACAGCCCCTTCTGCCTTATACTGGAATGTCATTGAATGAGACTCTAAACTCATACAGGAAGAGAACTTTTCATCAACAGGTATGTGAGTTGTTGGAAGAGATGGTATAATACTGCTACTGTCAGTGCACCATCCAAGCATGGTGAGACTGAAAAATACAAATGCAATTACCAGTGCTGCGACTATCAAAATTCCAGCATACGAGTACATTTCTTTTATGCCAAAAGCCATGAAGAGAAAAGGGTATCTGTGAAGAGTCTGAAGACCCTTAAATACCCATGTCAAGATATGGTTGAAGATTACTATGAATGCAGCCCACCAAGAATCCGTTGCCAACAATGCTGGAACAGGTAAAAGACATTGTAGTCTTTGAAAAGTGATATACTAAATTACAGTAAATGGACCATGCATTCTGTCATGGACAATGATAAACCAGTTGGAAAACTCAAGCAAGAAAGAAGATGAGATTTACAATGAAGTGACATATCCTGTTCTGGCGTTGATGGAGCTACGAAGGATCTTCTGGCGGCTTGAAGAAGAATCTTAGCCCAGGAAAGTTGCATCTGCCGTTTTTTAGTCCTCGTCGATGAAGGAGAATATACTGCCATCCAATTATTTTTCAACACAAAATATTTGAGTTCTGACAGTAAAATTAACTTAATTGGTAAGATCCAACTATATTAATAAAAACAATTTTCAATTTAACTTTTGTGGACGATCATGTGTCCGTAAACATATTTGAAAATAAGTCTAGAAAGAATAATCAAAGAACAAAAAACAAAAGAATTATATTTTTAATCCTCTTATTTTATATAAAATTTTAAATTAAATTTTTTATTTTAAAATTAAATAATATTGTTTTTTTAAAATTTTAATTTAACCCCTCAATTAATTTTTATCTAATAAAAAATCAATGACGCAAACATTAATTTATTTACAATTTACAATTTACAAACTAATAAACACATCGTCCATTTTTCCTCCTCACTCCCTTTTATCTTTGTCCCTCGCTTTGTATACTGCGTCCATTACATTAATCTTCCCTTGCATATAATCTGTACACTTTTCTTCTATATCTACAGTAGTTATACTTTCTCCTCGCCTTCTTCCCTTGCCTTTGAGTATTGGTGTAAATGGCCAATGCATCTGGGTTCTTTACTCCTTCAGTTCCTTACCTGAAAGGAAGGCTCCAACCTTCCTTCGGCATTAATCGATTTGGGGTTTTCTCTTTTAGACGAATCTCCAAGAAAATGCTTTGCTTTGGTGCCATTGAAGAAGCTGACAAGCATGCTTCAACTGTTTCCCCATCTGAATCTAGGATACCCAGGTGGGTTTATTTTCAATTAGTTTAGTAAATTGGCAATTTTTAATTCTCTGTTTGTCAAAATGGTTTGGTCGCAACTGGGTCTTACTTTATTAGTTCTGCGCGATGTATATAGATGCAAATTTGGCTGTCAAAATGTTGAAGAGTGGTGGTTGGGATTTAACGATTTTGACTTCGGGAAGATTAATGTAATGGACGTTTGTTTGTTTGGGCTCATGAGTGAATATATATATTTTTTTATAAGAAAAAAGATTTTTTTTATGAAAATATTATTTTTTGTTTAGATGTAATAATTTAGAAGGGTTGTTGAAGTTGGGTAAATAATTTTAGAAATGATTGTTTCTCTTTCTTCTTATTTTTCTCTTTATCAGCAAAAGTTAAAAATTTTAACTTTTCTTTATAAGAGGTTTTTTTATTTTTATTAATTTATTTATTTTTTATAAATCTAAACAAATAAGTATATTTTTATCAAAATATATTATTTTAAAAAAATAATAAATTATTCGTAAAATAAGTTAAACAAATAGGATTAGAACAATAGGAAACCAAGATGAAAGGAAGTGACTGACATGGAAGAAAAGATCTATGATGTATTTATTAACTTTGTACACGTCAAAATTAGTAAGTAGGGCAATTATTTTTGGCCGAGAGATAAGTAGAAATGTATTGATTTTTATATTTTTTTATCTTAATTTTTAATTTTTTAATATTAATTAATTAATTATTATATAATATATATTTTTGAAAATATTTTAAAATTTTTTTAAATTTTTTACTTATATGTATATTATTTATTCATAATTTTTGTTGTATTGTTTATGTATAAATAAAAAGTTTTGAACAATTTTTTTAAAAAATATATCATAATAAATAATTAATTAATATTAAAAAATAAAAAATTTTGAGACAAAAAATAAAAAATTAACACATTTCTAATTAAGTTCCAACTTTAAAATAAAGCTGTAGTTTAGAATTTCCAAGTAAATATTAGGATGTTGCTACAATCCCACTTTGCTATACCTATCTAATGGCTTTGTGCAGCCCATGTACCATTGATTCCCATATATGTCACCTCTCAACATTAATTTCTATGCTTGTGCGCTCATCCAATGATCTTACTCGTGTGCTGCATTGTCATTAGTATAAAAATTTAAGTAAATAAATGTTCAAGTCAACAATTTTGATTGAGAATTGAATAAAAAATTAATTGAGTGACTAAATTAAAAATTTTAAATAATTATAAAGATAATATTATTCAATTTAAAATTTTCTGTAAATAAAAAAATCAAAAGTAAAATTAAACCAAAATAAAACATGAAAGGGAGATTTTCACCTAAGTTTCCAAGAGTTTATGGCTCATCTATGGGTACGAACAAAGAGAGTCTTGTTTTACTTATTTTAACCTTCTATGGCAACATTATAGATATAAACCACGTGAAAATGAATCTGATCATATTTACAAATAATATGATAGGGTTATGTTACTAAAATCGTGACTGTCTATTTTATTTTAAACGATTACAATGAGTGATTTTATTTTATTTATATATAAATACAATTAAATTTTATTTACATATAAATAAAATAAATATGCATTGTAACTATCTATAAATGAATAGACGATTACAATACTAACATAACCGATCATATTATGTTCTTAATATGACTGACTGAGTGTGGATCCAAACGGTAGTTTTATAAGGATAAGCTAAGTATCACCACTTCAAATCTAATGAACCCATGTAAGTAGTTATTTTTTCATTTTGTAACTGGCCATCCAAAAATATCAAAATACTAAATGACTGAGGCATCAAGATGATAACAGATACAAGGTCGTTCTTTTTCTTCCTCCTGCAACAGTGTGAAGTGTCAAGATAGTGATGAAGACTGGTATCCGAAATTTGAAAGGAATGAGATTAAATGTAGGAAGGAAGAAGGATATGGACTGTGTATATTTAGATCTCTGCTATGGATAACTTGACACTATTATATTATGTGTGAGAAAAACACAATATATGAAATTCATTTTTTTAAAGTAATGTCATGGAGAGTTTGTCCTCTAAAGAGGTTAAGTTTTCTCATCTTGGATGCATGTTAAAATTCTTCTCTTAAATTTAATGTATAGTTAAATCAATGAACTTTTAAGGCAAAATTTTCAATATGCATCTAATGATAAGAAATTTTTTATAACATTACCTTATTTTTTTAAATATGAGCTCATACACGTATTTTTCTCTCTAATAATGTCATGTTGTCTCTTAAGGATTCAAATCCATTTGGTATCCTTAGTGTCTCCCTTTGCATATGCCCCAACATTGAAAGGAGTTTGTATGATTTTTTTTAAGATAAAAGTTAGGTAAAGTTTATTGTCATCAAAATTTTCAGTCAATTAATGACATATATAAAAAATATTAATAAAAATAATTGAGTAAAAAAGTTACATACAAACATATGTTATTCATTGATTGGTAAAATTGATAAAGTATCATTCTTTGATTGATAAACTTAATTAAAAAAACTTTTCCTTTTTTCTTTCCTCCTTTGGTATAGTTTATGTTACATTGGGATTCGGCCAAAGGTTGGTGTGTCAAATAAGTTTTACAATTATTTTCCTTCAATAAAAAAACATTCATTCATCTAGTCCAATGATATTGTGGTAGATTCCACTTATAAAATACAGCTAAACTAAAGGAAATAACGAGAATAATTGAAAATAACGATAAGTAGCAATGCTTATATTAAATAATAACTGGTATGTTATGATTTGTGTATAACTATGTAAAAGTTTAGATAGTCTCATATAACTTTTCAGTGGATTTTAGATGCTTTTAGGAGTTTGTAAGGTTCATGGTAACGTGGAATTGGATGAGATTGCAGCTAGGCATCACTTTGAGATTCAACCTGGCTTTTTGACATTTTTTCTTTTAATTTGAAAGATGAGGAATCAAAATCGTTTAGCCCCAACATTGGAAAATTTAGATTGTCAAAAACTGAACTTTAGACGTTCTGGAAGATATGTGCTTTTAGCAAATATTTATACAGAACAAATGAGATGAAGCAAAAAAAGTTAGGAAGGTGATGAGTGAAAAAGGAATGACAAGAGCTGCAGGGTGTAGCTAAATATAAATAAATAACAAGGAAAGGGAGGAACAATAGATTTGGTAATTTCACACCACTGGAAATGTTCCTAACACAATCCCATGATTGAGGGCTGCAAATTTGAACCCAGACGAAACTAAATGAACAAATATATACATATGACAAGAGCTGCAGGGTGTAGCTAAATATAAATAAATAACAAGGAAAGGGAGGAACAATAGATTTGGTAATTTCA
>JASKGM010000014.1:2041147-2061200 GCA_034509205.1 Ceratonia siliqua
CTATAGATAGAAAATTAAAAAAGTGTAAAAAGAAACAGAGAATTTATTTATTAAAAAAAGAGTTTTTTATATATATATATATATATATATATATATATATATATATATATATATAACATAGTGAAAAAAATGTTAAACAATTATCTATTATTTTCTAAAATTAAAATTATATAAAAAAACTCAAAAAAAATAAATTCTCTCGTGAACATATACAACAGTAAACATCATTAGTTGCCGTTGTATTTCGGGTTGGGTGAAACGGGCCTGCAACACTAGCCCCGAAGCTTCACTCTTCTGAGACCTACTCTTGCTTCCAGTCCTGCACCTCTCTCTCTCTCTCTTCTCCACCCCACTCTGCGATTCTGTCATTTCGTTGGGGACTTGGTCCCGGTGAGCTATCACTTAACCGCAATTTCTCCTGCTATACTCTTTTCTAGGATTATTTTTTTTTAACTCGGGCTTCCAATCATGGCAATAGATTATATTCGTTGCCATCTCCAGAATCATAAAAACAGAAGGAACTGAATTGGTAAATTAAATTAGGTTTCATAGGAGCTGTGATTGCTTGAGAGCTACATCTCGCTGTGGGACTGCTAACCTGATATTGTCCTTCTAATTCTGTATGCAATTCTGCCTTAGCTTATTGGTTTTCGAAATGGCTATATTGATTACTTGCGAAAGTAACATTTTCTTATTCCTCTCTCTCTTTGGTTGTAGCAGCTAATAACAAGGGGAAATGGGTATCATAGAGAAGATCAAAGAAATCGAGGCCGAGATGGCTCGGACCCAAAAAAATAAAGCCACAGGTACTAAGCGAGTGCATCTTGTGTATCTCTATCTCTATTGTATAATTGATGTAATAATCATAAAATTTAAACCAAAAAAAAAAAGATTTTGTTCTTGGGTGCTAGTTGTTTCTCCCACTTCTCTTTTCTTTTCTTTATTTTTGGTTTTACCATATTTATGTCCTGCAAATTTGGGATTTTATGTTTATCATGTAGGTTGCGTATGAGACTTCCAGTATAATAAATGCATTTACATTTGTTTATTACGCAGAGTATCATCTTGGGCAACTCAAAGCAAAGATAGCCAAACTAAGGACACAATTGTTGGAGCCTCCAAAAGTATGCAAGTTTGTTATGCTTTTGTCCATGGTTTTGGTTATATGTATATTTTTTATTTTGTTTTCGTAAGTTTAAACTTGTCTGTGGCATTCACATGCTATATGCGAGCTTTTGTCTCCCTGGATGATGTTATCTGTTATCTTCTCTCTACTGAAAATTCTCTTGCACTTGTTCGTTTAAGTAGGTCAGTTCTTGTATAAGTTCTGATGTAAATCTGATCAACGACTGTTATTGTATTTTTGCAAAGAATAAGTTACACAATATAGCTAGAATAATGTCATTTACTTTTGGCTCATTTTAGCCTACAATGTTTGATGCTTGATATTTCCTTATAGTATGACGTCTTTTCTAATATGGTAAGTATAGATACAGACATAGTCACTACAACATGGAAAGATATGACGAGCCCTGGTACTTTATGAAATGTCATGTGTCCTACGCGAGTGTCTGGCACATATCAGACATAGACATGACACCTTTTTTGTCCTTGCTTTTTATGTTCTAATCTTAGTATCCTATGATGTACAGATACAGGTCCATGTATTGTATCTGAAACAATACGATACGGTATTATGCCAATTTTGTTTTTTGAAAGAATAGGATACAGGTAGAAAAGGGTTTTTTTCATAAATTAAAATTGTATTAGTACATATGTAGAATTTAATAAATAATGTTAAAATTAATGTTAATATAATAAGCATTTTATAGTGTATATTACATTCAAATGTTTTGACATGTTTTTGAGTCATTTTCATGTGTTGCATTTTGTTGAATTTCAATGCATTTCAAGGACATTCTCAACATTTTTACACATCATTTTAAAACAGTTTCAAATTTTTTTTTTTGGCGTTTCCAAGGTGGGTTAGAAAGGTTTTGACCCATTTCCAAGCCAGTTTTGCATTGCCCAAAACTTTTTGGCCAGAAAAAAAAAATGAAGAGGAGGAGGGATACAGGGGCATGCATGTATACAACACGAACACACACACACACACATATATATATAAGCTTCCATATCAGATATGTATCTGATACTGATACAGCTTCAAAAAACAAGTATCAGTACTTCTTAGTTTGTAGCTTTGGAAGGGAAGCAGAATTCCATGCCCACTGGTAAGTTCTACCTTTTCCCCCCTCTTAATTTTTGGATTTACAGGATTTATAACGTTTTGCTTTTGCCAAACAGGTACTCTGCATTTATATTTATATTGTTTTAGTTGTACTGTTGTTTGTGCTGCTGAAAAATTCATGCTCCTGTCGTTGTGCTTCATTAGCATACATATTTACAAGAGAAAACAATAACAAATGCTTTCACTTGATATGTGGTGGAATTTGTTAGATTCTTTCTAATATAAGTATTGAAGTTTTAGAATTTTGGTTGCAGCAAATCTTTTACAATATCACCTTTTATTTTAGCATGCCTAGGTTTCTCAGCTATTTGTCTACCACAGCCTACTATCCATCTATACATTTTTGTGAAATTTGGTGTCTTATTGTCTAATTTTGGAATAGGGTTCTAGTGGAGGTGGAGAGGGATTTGAAGTTACAAAATTCGGCCATGGACGAGTTGCACTCATAGGATTTCCAAGGTCTGTCTTATAAGTTACTCTTTTCTCCCATTAGTTTTGTATTTGATGAATTTTTACTGCTATTACTTCCTAGGAAATTGATTCTTAATGTGCAATATTTCATTATATTGCTTTTACCTTTTTATGTGTGACGTATGTGCTTTTGGGTGCCTGTCTTCTGTGTTGGATGTGTATACCTAAATTTTATTTATGCTTATAAATATATCACCCTTGCAATCCTCTTCCCTTTTCTTTTTCCAGTGTGGGGAAGTCAACTCTTTTGACAATGTTAACGGGCACGCATTCAGAAGCTGCATCCTATGAGTTCACAACACTTACCTGCATTCCTGGGATTATAAACTACAATGATACTAAAATTCAGCTGCTTGATCTTCCCGGAATTATTGAAGGTGCTTCTGAAGGCAAGGGACGTGGGAGGCAGGTAAAACTATAATTGCTTGTTTCTTACTTGTGTTTCCATTAGTAGATTTTAAGGTACTGTCTTTGCACTTACAAATTGATAATCAAACAGGGGTGTCTACTAACTAGAATATGATGATTGGTTCTTTCCATTGATTGCTTTGGATGACATGGCTTAGGTATCATTAACAGTACAAGAATTTTGTTTTCAATATGCTCTCTCAGGTTATTGCCGTTGCCAAGTCTTCAGACATTGTATTGATGGTTCTTGATGCCTCTAAAGTAAGTGCTTTTTTCTAATATAGTCTTTCATTCTATATGTTAGCTATGCTATTTGATAAAATGATATGTTGGTTCACTTGGTTGTTGCATTAAACTAAGCACTTTCCACCAGTATTATATTCCGACTAGGGATAATAACTTAATAAGTAGTCTGAACGGTCTTTGGGTCCTTAAATGTGGGCATCAAATACACCCTTCAAACAGTCCTGGGAATTACATTAATTGCTCTTTTGTTATGCAGTGGTTACTCATTTATTCTTTCTGTATAAATTTTCTTGCTTAACCACTTCATCTGCATGCATATGATTATTATACGACTGGATAATGTGTCTCAATTTCTCCTCCATTTGGTAATAACTAATAAATTAATGTGTGAATCCAACATCTTTTCCGATTCTTCCTTTTCTTTCTAGTCCCTTAATCAATTGATCCTTTATAGTTTTTGGCCTCCCCCGTGCAAAGAAAATGTTATCATACTACAACACTGTGTTACTGTTTGTGATGCTTTTTCTGAATCCAGTTTGCTTGTGGAACTTCTTCACACCCTGTTTGGATACATAAATTGCTGTATTTAGTTTAGGTGTGTGCTATGCTACTCATGAGTAACAATACACCATGAGTAGCTTTTTATTTTTTTGTTTTAGTTTTTGTATTTTTTTTTATAATCTTTATGTTAAGAAACAATTTAAATTAATCTAAAAAATTTTGAAAAAATAAAAAAAGTAAAAAAAAATCAAAAAGAATTTTCGTAACTCAAGTATTCAAAAATAAATCAAAAAACAAAGAAAAAATACAAAGAAAAAGTCAAAAAAATTCTTTTATTTTTTTACTTTTTTTTAAAAAATTTTTCAAATTCTTTTAAATTATTTCTTAAAATAAAAATTATAAAAAAAAATACAAAAACTTAAACACAAAAATAAAAAAAATAAAAAGCTGCTCTTGAGTAGCATAGTATACACACCTTTAGTTGGATTGCAAACTGTTGAATCCTATCTAATTGGGGAAGTTAATAATGGGCAGGTGGTTACTAAGGGGCAGGCAGTTATCCAGGGAGAGGGGGTTAAATACAGAGGGAGAAGGGCAAGGGGCAGATAGGGAGAAATTGGAAATTGGTTGAGGGAGATCTCTAGCTTCTCAAATTGCCAAAACTAGGAGTATTCAGCCACTTGAAGTGCTGAGTGAATCTGTGTTGATTTAGTTACTGTGTATTCCTTAAGTAGCCTGTTGAGTATTGTCATCATTCTGTTTACTGTGTATGTGTGGTCTTGTGAAAGTAGTTTATAGGAGACTAAGTGAGACAGTGACATATGTGGTTGTGTTTGTATTTTCTGTTTATCAAGTTAAATATATCAGTTTAGTGTTGTATTCCATTAGTATCGTAGTGGTTCCCTACACAAATTTGTTCTAATCTTCTTGCTATGACTTGATTCTTCTGAAAATCTGTCAGAGTGAGGGTCATAGGCAAATATTGACAAAGGAGCTGGAAGCTGTGGGCTTACGGCTAAACAAGAGACCACCTCATGTAAGTTTGGGCTGCCAAGGATATTTTGGGATACGTGACCCGAAGTTTCAATTTTATTTATAGTTCTTGGTAACTTATATCTATTTTTTTCTATCTATTTCTCATTAGTCATTACTTTGGGGTTCATCTTTGTTGGCAGATATATTTTAAAAAGAAAAAGACGGGGGGCATTTCATTCAATAGCACTTTGCCTTTGACTCATGTGGATGAGAAGCTTTGTTATCAGATTCTGCATGAATACAAAATTCACAACGCAGAGGTATATAACAAACTGTAACTTAATGCCATGGGCATTTCAATTCTAAGGACATGTAATTATGAGTATTTATAATTATGCAGTTCTATTTACTTTGATGTAAAATTTAAGTTTGTACTACTGCCATAGTTTGATGGCTTGGCTGGTTAGTGATGTAGACATGCTCAAGTTCCATTTGCTCTGCCTTTACTACTGTAAAATCCCTGAATATTTTTCATTATGCAATTCATGATTTCCTTTGTCATTGCTTTCCTGCAAAAATTTTGGAAGAAAAATTCTGTTAGTATTTGTGACAGAAGAAAGAGAAAACGCCAAGTTTTCTTACTCTTCAAAATGTCTGGTGAATGACTTAATGAATTACTTTTACATAAACATGCTGAAAGAAGTTCCTTTGCTGTCAGAGAATAATTGATGAACTTATTATATGTCATTTTTTTTTCTTCAGCATTTTTTTTTACATATTCTTTTCATGTCTTACTTGCTATAATACTTTTCTGGTAACCAGCAGTTAGTCATTCTTTGATCCATGTCAAACTCATTAACTTGGTGGATCTGTATATCTGAGTTTAATCCTTTGAAATTATTTGTTTCTAAAATTCATGTCTCTGTAAAAAGTGAAATAACATGGTGATGAAAGCTATTATGAAGAGCAAACTAGCATTTGTTGTGGATTTGATAAAAGAGTTGACCTGCCTATTTATTCATGGTATTCCTGATCTTTCTAGCAGATTGAGAGCACCACACCATCTTGATAAGTTCTGTATTTTCCATTACTATCTACCCACATGAAGGGTTGACAATTTTATTTCAGGTTCTTTTTCGTGAGGATGCCACAGTGGATGACCTCATAGATGTAATTGAAGGAAACCGTAAATATATGAAGTGTGTATATGTGTACAACAAGATAGATGTTATTGGTATTGATGATGTGGACAGATTAGCCCGCCAGCCAAATTCTGTTGTCATTAGCTGCAATTTGAAGGTGGGTTCCATACTTTCAGAGTACCATTAAATTGACTGGTTGGTGCTGGAACTTATTCTCGCTGTGACTGGCAATTTGGCAGCAGAAGAATATGAGACACGACATAGTTTAAGTGCTTAATGCTTATTTTATTTCAAATTCTGTTTCACAAAGCATTAAATTCTTTTTTTTTCCTCCTTTCCTATTTGTCATTGACTCTTAATTTCATATTTTTGTAAACAGTTGAACTTTGACAGACTACTTTTGAGGATGTGGGATGAAATGGGTCTGGTTAGAGTTTACACAAAGCCACAGGGCCAGCAGCCTGATTTCACTGATCCTGTGGTCCTTTCTGCTGTATGTTGCATAATCTATATGCTTATTATTAATCTTTGTCCCTTATTCTATTTATCACTCGTAGTGATTTTACTCTGGCAAATTATTTTAGGATAGAGGTGGCTGCACTGTAGAAGACTTCTGTAACCACATACACAGAAGTTTGGTAAAGGACGTAAAGTATGTTCTAGTCTGGGGTACAAGTGCAAGGCATTACCCACAACATTGTGGCCTTGGTCATGTTCTTCAAGATGAGGATGTGGTTCAGATTGTTAAGAAAAAGGTCAGGAGACTCAGGAAAACTACCCTTCAACTTGTTTTCTATAGTCTGACTGGCAAGCATCTTTACTTGAGGCTAAATGTCTAATATTTAGTGTAAGAATGCTCATACACACTTTCTTCAATCCCCCATCCTCTCCCTTCTCGTATGATTCCTCGTTCTAACAACAAAAATATTAATAATAATGAGATTGAGAATGAGAATGGCAATAACAATAAAATTAATTTGAATCAATGTGATTGTTAAATTTTTGTCCTTTTCCTGTTGTGAGCTGAACGCAAGTATATTTCTGATGATGAGGGATTGAATGCCATATATATCCTGCAGGAAAAAGAAGAGGGAGGAAGGGGTCGATTCAAGTCACATTCCACAGCTCCTGCTCGGATATCTGACAGAGAGAAGAAGGCCCCACTGAAGACATAATTACACTACCTTGTAAACCAATGATTAGCCAGGTGGGTGAGAGAAATGACTGCAGGCTGATATCCAAAATCAGAGGCTTCTAAGGTCACATCATATGGGATTGAAGGTTCCTATTATGTGAAGTGCACTATATCCTTCTGTGCGCTTACTTATTGGAGCATAGTTTTTGGCCACCCACGTGTTGTATTTGTTTTTGTTATCTAGTTATTGTTATAAACTATGAAGGAAATAACTGCGCCTGCATCATAAAATGGGTTAACTTTATTGGATGGGGATTCCTTTTTGCAAAAAAACACTCAGATCCAGTTCTGGGTTTGATCTATTTTCGAAGTTGAGGACCTTTCAGAGCTGATATGCAGTGATGTTTGTTTTTGTATCTTTAGCTCTTATAGTTCCGCGTTTTATCTGCTGTTGGCAGTTTGGTGCTGTTTACCAAATAATAATAGGATTTACAGCCTCTTCCAAATTATTATTCACTTCTTATCTCTTTTTTTTTCTTGATTTATTTTTACATTAATTAATTATTTTTTTGTCATATATTTTTTAGAATTTTTTAAAATATTTTAAAATGTTTTTAATATTTTTGTGTATTATTTATTTATAATTTTTTTTATACGTTTCATGTATAAGTAAAAAAAAATTTTAAAAATGTATGACATAACAAATAATTAATTAATATTAAAAAAATTAAGACAAAATTAAAAAAAATAAAAAGTATGATTTGCACTTAAGCTACCATCTCATTTTATAGTTGCCTATTATGATACCGTGGGTGGTAGCCCCCACCTTATTTTTTATTTTAAGAAGAAATTTAAAATAATTTTAAAACATAAGTATTCAAAAATAAATCCACTCAATACTTGTGTTTTAGATTTTTTTTTTAAATGTTTAAATTATTTCTTAGAAAAAAATAAGATAGGGGATCGGGCTATTGCCTATTGTAGCTTAGAAAGCTTCTAATAATAAATAGTAATTATGAAGAGGGTTTTTTATAGGGAGTGTAAGAATGTTGTTTTTTTTATATTATTTATATGATTTTGGGAAAGAGTTCTATATATATATAAAATTAATTTTAAAAATATTTTTTATTTAAATATAATTAAAAATAAAAATAAATAAATTGACATGTACAATTTTAGATATCAAAACATTAGTTATTATTATTTACCCAAGTTCATCAGCCACTTATCATAAGACGATTCTTTTGTTTTTTATGATTGTAAAAAGTATAGAATTTTATTAAAATTATTAAAAATAGAAAGTCCAACTCAAATACAAAATTAAAGCTAAAATTTGTACTTAATTAAAATTAAAACCGTTTGGTTTTTAAAACTTACTTTGACCTCATTAACTTTTTGCTTTGAGTTTGCTGAATTTAAAAATGGATCTGAGTCAACCTGCCTATTTTCCATATCAGATGACAACTTAATTGGTGATTGATCCGAGTCTTAAAACTATGATATTTTCACCTTTTCTATTAGCATAACTGCTCTCAAAAAAATTGGATAAAAAAATCAATGAATCGATGAATCGATTCTTCAATTGATTTGGTCAATTTCTCAAAATTAGTAACAAAAAATTAGTGAATTGGTCCAAAAAATAGAAAAAATCGACTAAACACTGATGAATTGGATTGGTTGAGCGATTTTTTCTTCTTTCTTATTTTTCTTTCTTTTATTAAAAGGGTCATTTGACACTATTTTTTTTATGAATTTTTTACTTCAAAATAATATTTTTTAATTATTTTTAATAAATAAATATAATGTGTTCTTTATCAATTTAAACATATTTTATGTATATTTAAATTATTTAATAATATTTTTTATATATTAGTATATATTATTTAATTTTTTATATTATATAATTTATATTATTAATATATAATATTATATAATATTAAAAAAATTATTTTGATCTACCGGGATTCAATAACGGTCAAACTAGTAAAAAATCATTACCTCTCCCAATTCAATAATCAATCTAGTTTTTAAAACTGGGCATAACTCAGTGGAAATGTTTAACTCATGCCTCCATTAATGAAAATCAACGTGAGGGCAACAAAACATCATGTTCCGTGTTGGCTAAAGGGGTTAGGGAGAAAGAACATCAAATATTGAATTTGATCGTGGGCCAAGCTTAGATTTTAATTTTACATAAAATTTTGTCAAATTTCAAACTCATAAATCTGAAAGCCTCAACACATCTCACGATTAAATATGTTCCATATATTTATTTTAGCGTGTACGAAGGTGTTACACCCGCATGAAATTACCAACACAGGTGCTTCTCTGTAATGTCCCTCCTCCCATTCTTTATATCCAACTACAACCAGGACATTTTCTCATTCCCTTTTCACTCAACACCTTCTTGACTTTTTCTGCATCCTCCCATTTATTCTTCGAAGCATAAGTATTTGCTAAAAGCACATAATTCCCAGAATCTAAAGGGTCGATCTCAAAGAGACGTCTGGCTGCAATCTCACCCAATTCCACATTACCATGAACCCTACAAGCTCCTAATAAAGAACTCCAAGTTGTGGCATCAACACTACTTGCATTCTCCTTTGTGAGACTGTATGCCCTTTTCAGTTGCCCAGCCCTCCCAAGGAGATCAACCATGCAAGAATAGTGCTCAGGTAAGGGCTTAATACCAAATACCTCAGTCATCAACTTGAAAAACCTAAACCCTTCTTCAACAAGACCAGCAAAGCTACAAGCATTGAGGACACCAACGAATGTAACTTGATTTGGCTTGACTCCTTTCTTTTGCATCTTCAAGAAAACATCGATAGCTTCATGTGATTTCCCATGCTCAGCAAGGGCTGTGATCAATGCACTGTAAGTAATCACATCTCTGTTGCTCATTCTATTGAATTCCCTCAATGCTAAATCTATGTTTCCACATTTTGCGTGCATGTGGATTAATGCATTGGATACAATAAGCGTCCTATCTGAGATAGAAGAACAGAGGGTCCCAACCATAAAAAGAGGACAAAGGGTAAAGAACAGTTAGTATCCAAGCATTTTTAACTTTATATTAAAAGGGTAAAGGGATTTAATGATAAAATTAGCCCACCATACAAATAATAAGGACTTACCACAGCAATCCTCCTCTAGATGGTCTGTTAATGTCTTTGACAATTTAACATCTCTAAGTTGTGCACAAGCTGATATAGCACCCACCATGGCCACATCAGTGATTTTCACCTTGGCTTCTCTAATTTTGTTATACATCTCAATAGCTTCCTTTGCATATCCATTTTGGGCATAACAAGCCACCATTGCTGCAAAACTTGAGGCATCTGGCACCAGTATCTCATCAAACACCCTTCTTGCTTCTCTCACATCACCACACTTCCCATAACCAGCTATCATTGCAACCCATGTGACCGTATCCTTCTCATTCATCATATCATATAATTCCTTCGCCGTTTTCATGTCTCCATTATTTGCATATCCAGCAACCATAGTAGTCCATGTGAATGAATTTCGTTCCCCCATGTTATCAAACAACCACCAGGCATCAACCATCATTCCCACCTTGGTATACCCACAAATCATCGCTGTCCAGGCAACAACATCTTTGTCACCCATTCGATCAAACACATCCCGTGCATCAAATACACTCCCGCATTTCGCATACATATCAAGGACGGCAGTTTCCACAACCTTGTTTCCAAATAACCCTGATTGCACAACTCTGGAATGCACTTGTTTTCCTTCAAATATTGCGGGGATTCGACCGCAAGCATTAAGCACAGAAGAGAAGGTGAACCCAGATGGCAAAACCCCATTTTGGTGCATTCTAGCGTACAAATAAATGGAATGGTGAAAATGGTCATGAAGTACAAATGCACGAATAAGGGATGTCCAGAGGAAACCATCCTCGCAACTGGGCATTTGCTCAAAGACGCGGCGGGCATAACAAAGATTATCACCAGGACATTGGAGAACCCGGACGAGCAGACGACCCGCGAAGAATTGGTAGTGAAGGGTTTCTGTAAGAAATTTAAGCAAGAGAGCTTGAGTTTGTTTTAGATGGCCAATAGTTTTGCTAGTATTGAGGAAGCACCTTATCACAGCAGAAGTTTCGTGCTTTAGGTGATTGATCAAAGATAAAGAATCATACTTGGGATTCATGAACCTAAATCATGTTTTCCTTGTACACAAAATTTGGGTTTATAGAGAACTTGCTAGTACAATCTCTGCCGCTACTTAAGCTTCTTTTCTTCCCACATTGCTCTCTCTTTCAACTGTCTTCTCTCTCCCTTCTGGGCAGCAAACACAAAAACGCAGAGAGATTTTCTCTCTCTAAAACAATGACCCACAGCTTGCTAACAAGATGAAATCCTAGGTGCCGTCCAAATTCGCAATATATTAAGGGGGAGTGAGAGGGGAAAAGAGGGTGAGAGAAATTCACTAATCCATCTAAAGCTGCTATATTATATAATAAGCCCATATAGTTTCCTTGGAGATTCGGATTCTTTAATTAATTTGTAATTCTTTACCGTACGTTTAAACAGTCATAATTTAATTATTTTTTTTGGCATGTATTTCAATATTTTCATTTTTTATTTTATTTTATCAAGATTATTATATCTAAACATTATCCAAGTAGATATTTACAACTGCACGAATTCATTTCTTATTAAATATTTTATAAAATTTACTATTCCTCCGAATACATAATTTTGGTAATATACTGTTTGAACTAAAATTTATTGGGATGCTTATCAACTAAAGTTCATCAGCAAATATTGAACCGCTAATTTTTTGTAGTGACACTGTTTGATCTTGTTGATTGAACTAATACGTGAAGATTATAACATATAGTTACACAACATAAATTCTACTACAGTGTGTGAACGTCTTGTCCTGTAAGTTGATATTAATGTTTTTCATTCCAATTCCAATAATGAAAACTCCAATTCATATATGCTAACAGTCTGAGTACACATCTTCGCGCCTCTGCTTGAAGAGTGGCAGACCCTTCCTGCATATTTCCGGAAACTAGTTAGAGAAAGCACTCATATTTAGATAAACTGATGAACTCAAAATTGCCACACCACCTCTGGAGTTGCATTTCGGAGTGGTCAATTTCAGCTATCAGAACCTTCTCTTCATGCCCCGAAGTTGCAATTATCTTGCCACACTGTTCATCATGGACATTTCTCAGATTTTAAGAGCTCAAAAGTTTTTCTTCATTACATTAATTTAACCAGAGACAGAGTATATGTCAGTACAGGTCCAACAAGAGTAGAATGACCCCATATTGTGTAGGAACCCTTGGAATCTCGAGAGGGTGAGCAAGTAGCTACAAACAACTACAACCAAAGTAAAACAAGTTTCATATAAGATAGCTTGCAGGCAACAGTCTATATAAGAGAAAACCAAGCCTTTGAGTACCTGGTTGTCAGCTGCCCTGCAGTTTGCATAGAAGATTTCTTAGTCTTAGCACAAAATAGGCAGTTCTCTATAGCAATTTACCAAACGCAATTAGGAATGCAGAATAGGGTGTTTCTCAAGTAAGGACAAGAACACATGATGTGCATTTGACTCTCCATTTTCTCAAAAGAGCAAGCTTGCAAAGCATTTAAAGAAAGTTCGAGTTTGGAGTAAGGAACGATGAAATTCCCATATAAATTTCCTTTTTACTTCAAACAAGGTTACAAATAATTAAGAGTGGCCAAGACAATATACAAGTAAGGTAATCATCTATTTAGCAAGTGTCGAAAAAATCTTGAGATATTCTTCTCTTGCTACTGCCTGACTTGTGTATGTATGTGAGTACATATATTTGAAGATAACATCACCACAGGATATTCGTATACAGCAGAGAACTTTCAAGACAGTACCAGAAAGAGATTAAAACACAGCAGGGGAATTTGTTTAGTTTGTATGTCTATAAAGAAATTATACCTTGCTCTCTGTATTAGCTCCCACAGTGACTCACCAGTGCTCATGTTGAAAGCCCCAGGATAGACAATTAAACTAGCACCTGGGGTGCAGAGTAATGACAAACAAAAAAATGTAAATGAAGGCATAAAGAAACTAACATTATGACATATACCAATGAAATGGTGACCTTTTTTTCTATAGAAGGCAGCAAGCTCAGGAAAGCGTATGTCATGGCAAATTCCAATTCCAATTCGACCTATTTCTGAATTTAACAATTCTTAAATTAGTGGAAGCAAACTGCATAGCAGTACTCATCACACATGAGAAGCAGATAATTTACAGAAAGAAAGTCAATAAATTGTGATCCCTTGAAGAACTCATCTCAAGGCTCAGAATGATGAATTGCCAAGGAATTATATTAACCCCCTTAATCACTATACCTTTTAAAGTTTCTGTTGATTCTACAATGTTTTAGGCAAAAGAATAAAATGAGTAGAGATATATACCTGTGTCTACAACAGTTGGTCTATCTCCAGCAGTGAAGATGTCAGATTCCTTAAAGGAGAATTCTCCTGAGAAGTCAGCATCAAACAGATGCACCTGCAGAAGCAGAAACAGCACTGCACTCTGTCAAAAACTTCTACAAATTTGTTTCCATCCTCATAACATTTCCCGAGTTCAGAAATTCTCACTTTCCTGTGTTTTCTTATCAACTTTCCGTCAGGTCCAAATATGCAGCAAGTGTTATACAGCCGACCATTGCACCATTCAGGCACAGACCCACCAATTACTGTAATCCTATGGCGAGCAGCAACTTCTGATAACATAGCAAACGTTGGCGAGGCGTCCTTATCATCGAAATCCTCCGCATATTTCACAATGTAATCATGTGAATAAGGACAAACCCACATTTCCTGAAAAGGAGTTCAACATAAAATCCCCAACCACAATTCATGATTCTAGAGAAAGAAATAGTACAAATCTACAATTTATATCTATCTCACTAAACTTACAGGTAAAAGCACAAGCCTTACACCCTTCTTCCCAGCAGCTTCAATCAAGTTACGGGCATGGCCCAGGTTCTGATTCTTCTCTGCTGACACAGTCAACTGGCAAATGGCCATCTTAAACTGTTCTAAAATGAATAATTCGTAGTGTTTACAGCCAAATAGCAATCAAATAAACTGGGAAAGAGGTAACTTTATAAACCTCCTTACAGATATTCATAGTGTTTATAGACAAATTTACGTGTTGTTTAACTTAACACTGACTTCATCCACTATACTAATGGGTTTTGCCGTCTAAGTTGCGGTTGAAGAGTTCTAATTGAGTATAAACAGAAAGAAAGAAGGAAATACGATGAAACAAACCTTTGTGACAGTGGGAAGTTGCATTAAATCTGGGGAGGAAGCAAATCTGTTATTAGGGTTGCTTGGTGGTGGTGATCGTGCCATAGCAAACGGTCGCCGATGGTCACCAAAGACTCTACTCAGCAGAGGGGCTACTGTATTTGTGTTATAAAACAACAAGTGATCGTGTTACTTCAAAATTTCTAATCTTTACACCGAAGATGGGACTTCGGTTTTCGTGTACTGTTCCATGCTCCAAGACAAAGAGGAAGCAACCTTGCAACCAACGGGAACTATCCAGTAAACTTTTTTTTTCCTCGTTTTCCTATATAAGGGATCTTCACGAACAATAAATGAAAAAATGACACATTTATTTAATTTAGGGATTGTTGGTATAAACTTATTTTAAGAATAAAGTAATATTTTAAAAAATAATAATTCATTCTTAGCAAAAATGATTGTTTGTTTCTGTTTTTTTAAAAAAATAAAAAATAAATAATTTTTCTTATTTTAATCGATGTCAAACAAAAAAATTAATAAATAAAAAAAAATTATTTTATTTTGTGGTTCAAAAATTATTTTTAATTATTATATTTAAATATAAAATAATTTTTATTTTTTAAAAAAATATTACTTCTAAAATAAATATAAAAAACTTTTTTTGTTAAATTTAAATAAATAAAAATTAGTTTTTTTTTTCTAGTAAACTATTTTTTTTAAATTTATAGGGATAAGGAAGTGCAGAAAGATATGAAAGGCCAAAACATATATAGCATCAACTTTTTCAGTGCTACCACATGGTCCACATCGTTTTTTTTTGGGAACCCAAATCTTCTAATCTCTTAAAGCAATGGTGAACCCGGGCAACAGGCCTCAATGGGCCCATTTGGTCTGGATCTTTCTAACTGAATAAAGTAAGCTAATGAGCCGAAGAGTTGGTTTCCACAGCCCAAAGTGGCCCAATACCGACCATTAATAAGCAAAGTTTGAAATCAGCTGAGATCTTCAGTCTTTGACCAAAATGAGACCCTTTGATATTAATTGGATCTCGATCAGTTGCTCTCATTTCTCAAGATCACTGTTCAAAACACCATAAATTAAAGTATGTTACAACTATCAAAAGTAATTTAATGTATAACTCAATCATTGAATAATTAGAGTAACTCAACAGACAGAATTCTTTGTGAAATCAAACGGCCTTGCTGCATTCGGACCCTTTTGGATAAGCTTTTTTTGTTTTGCAGGTAAAAGAGACTGTTTAAATAAGCTTATAGAAACAAGCAACAAAAAAAATATAACAATTTTTTCTTATAGAAACAAGCAACAAAAAAAATATAACAATTTTTTAAGTTAAAATTTATAACTTTAAATAAAAGGAGTTGAAGAATGACCAATTATTTTTTAATAAAATTTTTTAGATAAAAATATTTTAATATTTGTTAATTATAATTCGCATATCATTTTCATTAATTTTATTAAATAAAAATATTTTTACATTATTACATTCAAACCACTTTTATAATTTAAAAATGTTTTTTAATTAATATATTTAAACACAAAATAACTTTTATTACTAATAAAAAATTTAATTAGAACACCTTCATAAAAAAAAAAATTTTTAAGTCCATAGCCATAATAGCCTATACAACTGATTTTTGGCATTTGTTCAAGAAAGTCAAAGGAGAAATTCATATAAGAGAGAGATGTTTTGGACTATTCAAATGATTGATTTTTTTCGCAGCACAGGACTTCAACGAAATTGTAATATTGGTCAAGACTTTCTCTTTTATTCCTTAAACATGTTTGTTCTATTGAATAATCACACACCTTGAAAAATCAATCATGAAGATTGTGCATCTTAAATTCGAACTTTAATTTATAAAAATTTATCAGGTTTAGGATTCGAATTCTTTGAAATATAACAAAACTTAAACTTACAGCTTGACCCATAATAAAGTCTAATATGAATCTAACATAGTTGGTTAAAAAGCCATGATTAGGGCATGCCCACTATTGATATTCTCCCATGGTTTTCAATTTGAACAAAAAGAACATGACTTTTTCCCATTAGGGTTCCTCACAGTGTGCCAACCAGCTGCATGAACCTTTGCTATATGTTCCAAGAGAATCTCTTAGCTAGGTTGAAGGAAACACAGTGTAGTAGGTGGCCTAGCTAGGAAAATAGCAGCCATTGATGGCATTGATTAAGTTCTTCAGTTCTGGGCTACGACAACCAGTCATTGTCGATCGAGCTATTTGCTATAATTAATGGCTGCCTCTCAGGCCCTGTCTACGGAACAAAGACCTTTACCTAAATGGCTAAGACTTCCTAATTCCCAATCATAAGTAGAACAACCCCATTTTCCCTGCCCCACCATCAGCTGCTCCACAGCACATGCAAAAACCAACTATTCCATGCACATTTTAATTATTATTAAGTCTCCATCAATTTTGTCGTTCTCAAAGTTTGTTCAAGAACAGTTAAATATGTTAAAGTATAAGATCAATAGTTGCAAACAAATTAATCGCTTTCAGTACTGTGGCCGAGTATAATCTATGTATGTAGATGTTGACACTGAGGCCACTTTCAAATGAATTCTATCGATAATAATAGTAAAATAATAACGATTAGGGGGAGAGTTTTAGGCATGTCATGCTGCACCGACTAGAGTTTTTTACTTGTTTTGACTATTGAGGTGATGTGAATGTGATTGATATGTTGCAGAATAGTTATTGAATGCCATTATATATGCTGGGAATATTCAACAATTCTTCAGGTCAAATGTTCTTTCAATAATCACAAACTACATACGATTGAGATATAATGGATTGATATTTTTTTAATTATAGTCATCTATTTACATTTATATTGTTATTATGTTTAATTATATATAAAAAATATATATACATATAATAAGTTATGACTATTTAAAAATAAATAGACGATCACGATAGACTGAAAATAACTGAAGAGAAAAAGACTAAATTAATTTCCAACTATATATATATATATATATATATATATATATATATGATAGTAAGGGAAATGGATCCGAGTGGCAACATGACTCATGTTTCTTAAATTGTGATCGTTCATTCACTTTTGAATGGCCACGATAAATGGAGGATCACGATTTGTTTGGCAAAATACGCGTACTTTATTCACTTTATTCATTGTAGTCATTTAAAAGTTAATGGATGGCCACACTCTTAACATGACCGAATTTGGATTCGTAAGTAAGTAAGATTAGCAATCAATAATTTTGAAAAGGTATTTATTTTATACTAAATAAATTATTCTTTAATATCTCCAAAGATATCGTGTTTTAAAAAAGTATTATGATAAAATTTATTTCCTTTTTTAGTACCATTTTAAGGTGACCTTTTAAAATTATTTAAGATATTAGAAATAAAAGTAGATTTTATAAAACACTATTAACATCTTTTTTAAAAATATCTTAATAGAATTAAAATCTCTTTATTTTGAAAAAAGATTTTTTTTTATTGTGGTTAGATGGTGTTTGAAACAACTTATATGCACTTAAACTAAAAGCAGTGTGCTTAATTACAAATTATTTGTTCATATCCACCAGTAGGCGAAGTGTAATTTGAAAGTGATTCTTCTTACCTTTGTTCTTGTATGGTAGATGCCATTAATGTCGACAAATTCTTATCAAACCTCAAAAATATCAAAAAATCAAATTAAGCATATAGAAATGTATACTTACAAACAAAATAATTGCTTTCGCAATGGAAGAGTACCATACCCTAGATTCAAAACATGATCTATATGTGGAGTTGGAGCTATTTTCAACAAATGATTTCAATGATTATAGAGTGAGAATCAAAGGCATGTGCAGCTAGCACCGACTAGCCTACTTCATTAACTACCTTTTTCTAGACAGAATATGGCTGCTTTATCAACTGGGGCTTATGCTGGGTCAACCTTTTCATGAAACTTACTATTCCAACAGATTCATCCATGGCAGGAAGATCATATGAAATACGCATTCTGTGGTCAGTACTGGTTAGGCAAGCAAGTGGTGATAGCAGTCCCTGATGTTATTGTCCATAAACCAAAACTATTATAACCAGTCACTATCGTTACTTGATTTACTTTCATAACAAGTTAAGTTGTATACGTACTTTCTCTGAAAATTATAGCACTAGCTCTTTGTATATTCGCTTTCAAAATTATCTCTATGTGTGTACAAAGATAATAAACTCTTACCCCATCCAAAAGCATGACTTAGGGTTTGTTTGGATGAGTTTTTTTGTGAGAAAAAGTTTTTTTTTTATAAGTATTTCTGAAATGAAAGTAAGCGTTTAGATAGGCTTCTCAAAAAAAGTAAAAGCATCCAAAAAACTAAAAAATTATGCTTTTTTTTGAAGTTATAAATTTCAAATTAAAAAAAAAAGCACTTCCATTAGAAGTGAGAGAATATAAAGGAAAAAGACTGGTGGACACATGATCTTCTCAATCACTGATTTAAAAATACTTTTTAATTATTACATCTAAAAGCAAAATAATTTCTATTTCTAATAAAAGTTCTTCTAATTAAAGCACATTCATAAAAATACATTTTTTTAAATCCATCCAAAGGGGCCTAGCTACATCCAAGCCAAAGAAATTAACTCTCATATATTTTTCATTAACTGAATTGAGAGTGTCATGTTAGAGATTATAATAAAATTATTTATGAACTCCTAACAACTTACATTTTTGGGTTTAAATAGTTTTTAATAATGCATAGTGCAATCTCGAATGGTCAACTTAATGATAAAAGTGAACAAGTAATGTGTAATTAAATGTATTATCATAAATTCAAATTTTATCAATTTCTTGAGAACATGGATCGTAATTAATGAATTTCTTTGTAAATCTAGCTCTAATCTTGGCGTAGATAATTTAGCTTTAATTAGACCAAGGAAGGAAAATTATTGAGATGTGCATAAACTGCCTTTGAGGTAGATAGAGCAAAGAATTTCATTAGGGAACAGCTGAATATAATTCTTTTTAAACAATCAAGCATTGACTCCAATACACCCAATCATTAATCCCACTTCAGAATAAGAAGCTATATCATAATCGATGTGCTTCACAAATCAAATTTTTTTTCTTTTTTTTTTACTTTTGCTTCACCAAATCAGAAACAGAAAGAGAAAGAGAGCAAACCATACACATAGCTTTATGAGTTAATTACTTATATATATAATTCTCTCGGATTAATACACACAACTGTGGAATTCCTTAATTAATTGATGTACGATCATGTGAATAGAATATGTGACCATTTTACTTATTCTCTACCGAGAACAACGTCTCTTTCGTCCTTGATATAAAAGACAAAATGGGTTTAAAAAAAGGCATAATGAACTTGAACTTTCATGGCAGCCCTTCGTAGAAAAGTGACAGATCAATATTTTATTAAACTAATGGAGGCAATAACTTAATTATTCTTGAATGGTTGGATGAGGAACACGTTAGGTGGTCTCTCTGATGTGTGTGTGTGTGTGTGTGTGTGTGTGTGTGTGTGTGTGTGTGTGTGTGTGTGTGTGTGTATATATATATATATAGAGAGAGAGAGAGAGAGAGAGAGAGAGAGAGAGAGAGAGAGAGAGAGAGAGAGAGAGAGAG
>JASKGM010000014.1:2064670-2085655 GCA_034509205.1 Ceratonia siliqua
ATTACCTCAGATTTTTCTTTAAAATAGAAGACAAGGCTTCCAAAGAGGTTGAAACTGCAATAAGCTGCTCATGGAATGCCCCCGAGTTTCTTAAATTTTTTCTGGTATTCTTGCTATTGAATTTTATTTGACTCATGCATTCACTGTAGAGATTTTTGGCTAGATGGTTTCTTCTCCTCCTCCTCCTCCCCCCTCCTCACTGTTATATGTATCTGACTGTGTTGTAATCTTCTTCTTGACTACCTAGATGCCACTTCCATATTTTCTTCTTTGTTTTTTGCTATATATGAGTTCGACCTATATATATATTTTCTTTCAAAGTTCTAACTGAATTTGCATTTAACAGATTGGAGGAAATTGCAATCAACCTTTTGAACTATCACAACTGTTCTTGCATAGTATTTCCAAGTCACCATTTCCATTTAACACTGGAAAGAGAGTTGTTAAGTTTTCTAAGTGGCTGCAGGAAAAAGATAAAGACCTCACAGAAGCAGGGACTAATCTTTCTGAAGATCTACAGTGTGGGGACGTTTTTCATTTGTTTGCTTTAGTTTCATCAGGTGAGCTTTCAATTTCACCATGCTTACCAGACAATGGTGTTGGAGAAGTTGAAGACTTGAGAAATGCAAAGCGTAAATCAGATGTTAGTGATTCTTCCTATGGTGATAAAGCTAAGAAACTGAAGTCTTTGTTCGGAGTAGAAGGTGAAGTTATATCTCGCCGGGAGAAAGGTTTCCCCGGTATCCTAATATCTGCATGTCGTGCAACAATATCAAGAGGTGATGCTTTAGACTTGTTCAAGGATAAGGAAACTTTTAACAGTGGTCAACCTTTTCAGGGGATTTTTCAACTAAACATGGATCAAAGTTGTAATTATTCTCTTCCTGACCATGTGCTGGAAATCTTTAACTCATGTGACACCGTACCACCCATAGAAGAAAATCATACTGAATCACCATGGGAAGCTATGGCAGGCTATGCACGACATTTGATGTTGGTGCCTTCCAATCAAGAACAAACATGTGAAATCTGGGCTGAGGTCTTCAAGGTTGTTTATGCTGCCATCCAGAAGGCTGGTGACCAAGGATTGAGCATGGAAGAAGTTGCCCAAGTTATAAATTTGCCAGGTATTGATGCTCTGAGATTTAACCAAGCATATGATTGACCTAAAATTCACGAGAAGTGAACAATTTAAATTATTGAGATTTCTTTTTCTTGGTTTATGCCTTTCAGGAGAGCTAGATGGACTGATTGTTGACGTTCTTCAAGCATTTGGACGAGCCTTAAAGGTTACTTCCCTCCTTCCCTGTTTTGAATGGTTTAGTAGTCTTTGGTGTCTATGAATAACTGCTCCAATGGTTATCAGATTTGCTGCAATTTGCTAAGATGTGCATTGATGGGTTTGTTTGCATCGGCACATTCCCTATTGTGGCATCTGTGTTACTGTTATCTTGTGTCTTCTATCTGCCTTGTTAGGAATATTGAATGATTAGTTGAATCCCAGTGTCTGTCAGTTGTAACATAAATACTGTCATGGACTTAACCTTATTGTTTCTCTAGTTTTCCAAATTTCATAAATTTCATTCTTCTCTCTTTCTATTTTCTCCTTTTTAACCACAAATCCTTGAACTCCTTGCACTGGCTTGGAACTATACATAGAGAGCCGGTTCTGCTTGTTGAGATTTTGCTGAATTGGTTTAGCAGCAGTAGTAATTTGAGTCTTTACCTCCAAGTATTTTTTAAAGACTTTTGCTAGAAATTATGATAGTTTACTCTCAGGCTGATTTTAGTAGGTGCCTCCCTAATATTCAATTTTATAATCGTAAATTTGGCAACATGAAAACTTCTATGATATGATTTGATGCTAAAACCACCAGCCTTGAGTATGTTGATTTGCAGTAGCTGAGAAGGAATGGTCCCTTCCTCTCTCACCTCTTTTAAATAGATAAAAGGTCAGGAGAGAGAACAATGGTAAATCAAAGAGTGTGCTTCATTCTGATTGAGTATACTTTTCTAGTTTCATTTATATAAAAAAATGGAGTAATCTACTCAGAATCTACTATAATGCTTGAATTCAGTCTGAATGAGGTTCTAATCTTGAACTATATGTCATTAGTTTCACAGTTATGCAACGATTGCATGTAATATATTGTCTTTATTGGGCAGGTCAATGCATTTGATACTGTTCGTGTTGTCGATGCTTTATACCGTTGCAAGTACTTTTTGACCTCAGTGTCTGATTTTCATCAAGGTGTTCAACAACCATCCTCAACAAAGACCCTTGAGAAAAGTGACGGTACATGCAAGCTTTACAAACCAGAAGAACATGATGTTAGTCATGCTGGTTTGCTGAGGGAAAGAAATATTAGCGATGATAATGTGCACAAAGTGACAATTCTTAATCTTCCACATAGGGATGTGGACCCTGAAATTCAAACTTGTGATAAGAATAAAGGCTGTATGCAAGAAAACATTTCCAGAGTTGATGATGAGAAAGAAACACCTGAATTTTCTTCTGGTGAATTATGTGTGCCAATATTGCCATGGATCAATGGAGATGGGACGATGAACAGCATTGTATACAAGGGACTTAGACGCCGTGTTCTTGGAATTGTGATGCAAAACCCAGGCATATTGGAGGTAAATACAACTTCTAATGAGCACGGCTGCATCCTAATAATTTTGGATTGGTTCAATTCGTATTTGCATACCTCATAAATTAAAAGAGGCTAAAGAAAATGAAGTGACTAATAAAAATTTATTGGTTGAGATTGTGAGATACCAAGTTCATTCATTAGATATGTTGAAGTATTGGCAAAAGCATTTGGTTGGGAAAATGACATAAATCAGTTGCTGTGCTGATTGAGTGCTAAAAGAAATAGATTGCAATTTTTCACCTTGTTGGATAACTAACGGCTGAGGAGGCCTTTTTGGAAGTAGTTGGCCTTTTCTGTGGCTATGACTAATTTTTGCTTCTTTTTTTCCCTTTCTTTGAGCTTTTGAAAGCTAGGGTTTGGGTTTGAGGATGTTCTTGGGTTAGGGTTTGAACATTGGATATTGGTCTGATACCAAGATAAGTGAAAGAAAGGTTAAAGGTAAGAAAAATACTAAACGAGGTGTAGTGCTTACTGATGGCTGCACTTCTATTAAAGATGATTAGTGATTGCACAATGGCATATGTACCCTTAACCTTGGGTGCATCCCCAGAATGACCTTTCCTGATATTCAACAGAAAAGAAAGGAATCTTATGTAACCTACTGACGATTTCCTTTTACATCTTTGTGTTAGGATGAGATTATACATCAGATGCATGTACTGAATCCACAGGTATACTCCCAAATTTTAATATTTCTAGACATCTATTCTGAAATTGTTTTTGCTGAGAGTAAATGCTAATGCAAGCTTCTGACAGAGCTGTAGAACTCTTTTGGAACTGATGGTTCTGGATAAACACATTATTGTAAGGAAGATGCATCACAATAGACCTGATGGGGCCCCCGCCCTGCTACGGAATCTGATTGGAAGCAAATTCAATCATCCAAAGTTGATTTGCCGTGAGCATTACTTTGCCAATCCCATGAGTAGTTCCTTACTGTAGGGAAACTCTGCCGTAGAACATTTGATATATTATATATTTTTGGCCAAACACTTTAGTATATTGTGTATATTTATGTACAAGTACACGTATGGCTAGTTAAAAGTTGGTATTTTAACTTAGTTGTGCCGGAAGTAAATTATTGCCATGGTTGAACATCGGGGCATATAGTTATCACGTTACATGTATACTTAACCCTGCACGTAAGTGTGCTCTGATATAAGATGTAAAATTTAGGGTTATATTTGAGTTTAATGCATGTCTTGGAACTCTATTGGCTATTGAACAGACTTCATGTAGCAATTCTCCTAGAAAACATTGGAAACCAAAGATTCGATGAAGTCAAATATACACATGCATCTTGAGGCTAGTTGAGCATCTACTGATTACATAGGTCCTTCAGGGAAGGAAATCTTCTCTGATCTTTCGACATAGATCTTACACAAAGTACTTGGCGTGTATTCATTAGGAATAATGAAGCTTTTGCGACCATAAGTGGTCTAGGATATGTGTTAGTCTCTTTGCTACATGTCAACGTGTTTGAAGATTCCAAACTGAGCTATAGGGGTATTGTAAAATTTGAGTTCGTGAGACCAGTGATGTTTTATCTTACTCTGAAATTTCTGTGGTGGTGAATATTGTTTATGCAATTTTAGCTTATTATTGGATCCAGGTGTTCTGAATATCTAAAGCAAGATGAAAAAAAAAATTCACATGAAAGAGAACAAGTAAATAACGCCTTGAATATTTGCGTAGTCAAGTGATATAAATCAAAGTTCACATAATTTGCCATCAGGTTCATGCCAACAGAAATCAAATTTTAAAGTAAAATTTGAGTGAGATTCAAGGCTTTAAGTATTGCCGTCAAAAATAAAACTCATTTCAATTATTTATTACATGCCTCATTTTTTTTGTAGATGAGGTCCAAGACCTTGGGAAAAAGTGTCGGAAAATGAGGCAAAGGAGCCAATAACATCATATTCACCTTGATATTAAATATTGAAATTAGTTTCATGTGAACTGTTAACTCATTGTCTCATTATTTATTTTATCTATAAAGCTAATCGGCCAAAATAAAAAGGTCAACTAACCATTCACAAGGTAGTTAGATCTCAAAGACCAAATTTTTTATAAAGAAAAATAAAAAGAAACTGGGAGTTCACCCAAAAATGATGTTTTCTTATAGAAAGTTGAGTTAGAAATAGTCAGAGATTCCATGTAGCATCAATTTTCCCCCACATCCTAAGGAAATTTCCAATTATCTTGAAACGAATAAAGACATGACCATATATACATGAAAAACATTCGAAGAATCACATGTTTTCATACGACATGTCATAATAACTGAAGCATGCCTATCTATGGCACATATGGCTTAACATCAAAGCATTATTAGACTTTGTTCATCTTTTACTGCCTTTACAAGGCAGTTTCGGTCTCTTGAAGACAAAAAATGACCTGTTTAAGGTAATTTGGCCCATGGAAAAGGAGGGTTGGTCTCCAAAATCTTTGAGGGATGGCTTTCGAAGCACTCCGGTCACAAAAACAATTTTGTGGCTGTAGGGGAGTTTTAAAATTTTTTTAAAAATATTTTTTAATATATTTTTTATTTTATAAAATTAATTAATTATATGTTTATATGATGTATTTTTATTAAAATTTTTTGAGATGTTTTTATATTTTTTTCAAAATTTTTTAAGTTACAAATGAATAGAAAAAAAATTATGGATGAATAGTAAAAAAATTCAAAAACATCTTAAAAAATTTTGAAAAAAATACATAAAATAAAAATTAATTAATTAATTTTAAAAAATAAAAAAACATAAAAAAAAAAAAGGAGGGGCTGTAGGATAGCCCCTCCCTATATTGTAAAAGTTTGTATTTAGTTCCATGTTTTCAATTTGAACATATTATTATTCTATTTTTAAAAAGTTTCAATTAAGTCCCTTAGTCATATTTTAATTAGTAAAATAATAATATTACAATTAATTAGTCTTATTGTTATCCATATATAGTAATTATTTAATAAATAATTAAGTAAAATACGTTGGATTAACTTGATTTCACTTCTCTCTCTTTTTAATGTGATTTCATTTGATTTGTTAAATAGTCATTTTACGTAGACAATAATAAGTCCATATAAGCTAATGAACTACAACATAATACTTTTTTATTTATGAATAAACAAAAATATAATAGAGACTTGATTGAAATTTTTTAGAAAATAAAATGACTACATTACCCAAATTAAAAATAAAGAAACCAAATTAAAATTTTTAGATGAAAAATTATTTTAAGCCTTTTTTTAATATATATATATATATATATATATATATATATATATATGTCTACTTAAATTTCTTCAGCTTGGTGTTTGAGTAAGGTGTACAGAGTTTGAATGCTATCATCAAACATGACTGATTCAAAATATTTTATTTATAATGGTACCTTAATTATAATAATGAAAAAAAAATTCATAAGATATTTTAAAATATAGTATCTCTAAAAATATAAAAATAATTTATGAAAAAATTAATTAAGGTATTTCTCGTGTTATGTTAAGATTACTATGGTTGTGACCTCTGTCTGCAAGATGATGCACGTGCTCAGCTATGGCCTATGTGCCTTCTCAGAAGAATAATAATAATGTTAAAGCCATCAACTAAGGTTTTCCCAACACATGTTCTTGTCTTGGATATTGCACCATTATGTCACTAAGCCTTGAAAGTTCTACTGGTAATGTATGAATGCTTCCATGCTAGCATCTGTAGTTTCTTGTATTAGTTTAAATGCTGATAAACTGGCGTGCCATTTACTGAGCAGGGAAAGTATATAAATGTGTTAGTTTTTTTTTTAAATAAATTATTTAGCTTCAACTAAGTTTAAACTTGCAAACTTCAATCTTATAAACAAGTTCAATATTACTAAACCACAAGCTCATTAGTAATTTGTTAGTTGACTGTTTCTTTTCACAGGGCAAAATTGGTCAATGCACCTGTCTTAAATTTTCTTATAGCCCAAATCCAATCAAGTCAACCAAGAGCTACCGACACCCAAATCTCATTTCAAATTACCACAGCCAATGTATATACAAGAATGGCACATGCACGTCAATTTGTTAGAAACAAATGGCAAAAGAAGATTAGAATGGCACCTACATGTTAACTTTGATCGTCTCATTTCTTGAGACAACCTGCAAAACAAGAAAGATCCAGTCCCCAAAAGGAAGGGGGAGAGAGAGAGAGAGAGAAGCAGAAGTGATAGAAGAAATGGGTAATTCCTACATTTCCTTTCTTTTCATAAATAAAAGAACACATTATTTGCTAAAACAATGTGAATATGTACAAGTCAGTTGACACCACCTTGCCTCGTCCAACCCCTGAACAATCCTGTGGTCTCCTTTCATTTTGATACAAAATTGAGTATTTCCGGCCTTCAAGCAGGTTGCCTCATTTTCTACTTCCATATAAACATGGGCTGGTAAATACCTGAAGTCTTCCCAAAAACATCCAGCTACATGCACTAAAATTGTCAGAACCAACACAAGCATTTATCCAGTGTCAGTAATTAAGTTTTATGCACGTTGCATTTTGCCCCTTCTTCCAAGCCCGTGCTGCCGTGCATCTGGCACACACAGCCCAGGCAGATTGAAAACCCCAACAATCCGAGAGCCTTCACCAGTGGGTGATCACATGATTAGGAAAGTAAATAGCCCAAGAAGATCCCCCCAGATGCACAAGCAGAATCTGCAGATTGACTATGGCTAAATATCTCTCTTTCCCACAGTTCCAGCTGAGCTCTGCTTCTTCTGTATGGCATACTGCCAGGCATCCCTAGATTTATCACCCAAATTATCAAAATTATCTGGCGAATTCTCCATTGAATACCTCAATGGACGATGATTCCCATTTCTGGAGCTTACTGGTGTGCCCGTCTTCTCTTCATCTTCTGATGGTGTTCCTGACCTGGATTCCATTTGCATGTCCATTGATCTATATCTTGGTCCACCTGATCTCAAGCTCCTCATATTTGAGGATACCTTACTGGGAAATGATGCATAGGCAGGTCCTTTGGGTACCAGAAAGTCTTTGGGAAGAGAGTCCATGTCCATATAGCAATTTCTGGCTTTCGCATCAGTAATCAATGCTGCCCAGTCATCAGATTGCACCAGGGCACTGGCATTTCCCATGACCTGCCAATGATAACACACTTAAATACCAATCAAAAAGTACCCTTTGTTCACTAGGTGAACGCAAACATGAATGTATCATTAAAAACACATTGTAAAGAGATCCTTACCCAAAGGGCCCTTCTTGCACGAGTAAGGGCAACATTCATTCGACGAATATCTGCAACAAAGCCAACCCCATAACTGGATGCACGCACACAAGACATTATAATGACATCGCGTTCTTGACCTTGGAAAGCATCTACAGTATTGATGTATAGATCCTTTCCTTCTTCCGAATTCAGGACTTCCTCAAACTCACGCTGGAGGCATTTCAACTGCAGCTTGTATGGAGTGATTATGCCAACAGAGATTTTTCCCACACCCAAAGATTTCAGTGTTTTCCGAAGATGCTCATACAATCGGAGACAAAATTGTGCTTCATGTATGTTTTGATAAGAGACCGATCCACCCCTGTGAGACTCTCGCCCATGTCTAATATCATAGAATAAATAAGGTCTGAGTACAGGATCCTTGTAGTATATCTCATCAGGTAAATTAGTCACACTTTCACTGTCAGTAAGGCGCCCTTGGTAAAAATACCCAGAAGGGAAATCCCGGATTTGAGGATGCATTCTATACTGCACAGACAACAACATTGTTGGGCAGCCTGCTTGTTGGAACCTTTCAAAAAGACTCCTACTGTACATCAATGTTCCAGCTGCCTTGCTGATCACTGTAGCAGGAAGTTGCTGAGGATCTCCAACAAGAACACATCGAGCAGCACCAAGAGAGAGTGGAGGAAGAACTGCCATCTCACTGGCTTGAGCTGCCTCATCAATGACTACCATATCAAAACCATGGGTAAGATGTGAGAACAACTTGCGGCCACTGCTAGAGACTGTAGTGAAAACTATCTCAGCTTCATTGGCAAAACTGGCCTCAAGATTAGCACGGGCCTCTTCCAAATTGAAACTATTACCAGGTCGGAACCTGCTTTCTAAAATGAGAAGGCGAGACATCTCAACCAAAATCTTATCCCTGCCTTCAACAACAGCTGCAAGGTTTTGTAGCAATGTATCTCGATTCTGGTCTCGGGCCACGAGAAGGTCAGGGTCAACACCAACAGACCCATGGGAACGAACAGCAGCAGCAGCAACATTTAGTTCTCTCTGAAGACAAGTTATCTGCTGAGACAACTGTGCCTCACGATTCTTTAGCTGATGCATCCATCCTAGAATTTCTTCCCGACTCTTGACCAGAAGCTGTTCAGTTCTACGCTCAACAGAAACTGCTTGGGCAGCACGTGTCTGAGAATCGACCCCAACTCGAGCAACATCAGGCCGATAAACTTTCATCTCTCCATCAATAAATCCACGACCAAGTACACGTGCAAGAAGCTCATCAGTGGCAGCATTAGAAGGAGCACAAACCAACATTCTCGGTTTCGGGCAGAGTTTTGGTAGAGTACGCAGAAGATTCTGGTCCATGTTTTGAAGAACTTCATCAATTGATCCCATGGGAACATTCTCTGAAGTGCTCTCGTTAGCCTGCTTGTAGCTTTCAGGGGCTAGTTTCTTAAGCAAAGAAGTGTAGTAGTGCTGATACTGCACCAGGTGGATGACATTCAGCATTCCCCAGACTGTATGTGTTTTTCCCGTCCCCGGAGGTCCTTGAACAAGGGTAAAGGGCCAAGGATCTTGCCTCTTGGTTGTCCCACTACTTGTACCAGCAGCTGTGTGCGTTGCTGCCCATTGGATAGCTGCCAGCTGGGGTTCATTAAAGGTCGTATGCAAATACTCAACAAAGTTCTGCGTGAAGCATTCTGGCATGGTTGGTGTCTGTTGCTCATATTTTGGGAAGTGATCAGGACTAGGCTGAAGAATTTCTGTTTGCATCTGCAAAATGAGGAATCGATTAGAATTGCTAAATTATGACTACTAGAAATCAGAATACGTTTCAGCATATACCTGCAAATTTAAACGACGGAATGCATGTAAAGCAATATACTCCCTCTGTGTTGTAGCAAGAGAACCAAGCACAGTGAGATACCAGATGCTTCCAACTTGAAGCTTTCTTATGATATGATCATCATCATCATCAACCCTGCTGTAATGAACAACCATATTTAAGTATCACTATAGAACCAAGCATGTACATATCAACACAAAATCAGTAGGGATCTATATGGCAGAAATTGAATGAACACTTACCTGCTGGGATCATAAGAGTCCCCAACATAATAATGGAGAATTGCACCAGGAGGATCACGAGTATCTATAGGTATGTGTCGCCTAATTGTACCCACTAAACGTCCAGTAATCTCTGGCTCCCCATCATCCTGGACTAAAGATGCACTGTTCCGCTTGGATCTGACTGCTTGACAAAATCACATTATCAACATGATTGAACTAAAAAATTTAATTAGAAATAATAAATCTTCTATAGATATATGACTATAAACCTGATCCAGGCCTAGGGGATGAAAGAATCGCAACGTCACCCTCCTTAAAAGTCCATTTGAATTCATGTACTGGAAGGACTTTCACATCATACCAACCTAAGACAGAAACTCAAAACACGTCAAACCCAAGAATATTTCATTTTTTATTTTTTAAAATAAAAGAGGAATAATTGACCAATATAGAACCAACTCTAGGATTATATGTTTATTGTAAGTTGCAGGGACAAAACATGAAACACAATCCCTAAAGTAAAGTTGAGTTCAAAACACGCAGCAAATGAAGAGAAAATTAAATTGCCTAAACTTGGGAAGAACAAAGTTTCCAGCATAGAGATGGAGAACATAGATTGATATCAAAATAGCCAAATTGTTGACCAAAGGAAATTAAAATTTCATTCTAACATAAAACAAGCAGTGGATGGTATAAGAGTACCTCTTTCTCTTGGCTCATTTGCCTTCACACGCACCGTTATATGAGTATCCCTTGATACTGTTTCCGTTAATTCTTCCCACGTACTGTAAAGCTGAGCCCGGCATTCCTCAAAAAGCAAAGGCTCAAATACTCTAACATATGCTTCTACTGATTCAAACCGACCAGGCACACACTGTAACTCAGTCTCCTCTGATTCACAGGATCTCCAATCAGTAACCAATAGGACTGAAAAAATAATATTTTAAAAAGAACTAAAGAATATAATCCTACTGAACTGGTAGCTAAAGAAATAAATAACCAAAAAGTAAAAGTCTTCTCATTTTACTAGAACCAGGTGCACTTCACCTAACATTTGCCAGTATTTGAAACAACAAAAAGCCTTGACAAAATTAAAACATTAGGATATAGGAGTGGGCTATACAATACCATGATTAACAGTTGTTAGAGTCCTTCCACATGGGTTTTCAATAACCACTCAATCCCATCAATAGCTATACTCTTCTATCCCTTTTATAACTCTAAGTTTTGTCATCAATTCTAACCATATAATTCCTGGTATTCATCTTATTTTCTTTAATTCCACAGCTTCAATGTACTCCAAGCTCTTGAACTAGGATATTGCATCTTTATGCCGTACACTTATACTTGTTTAAGCTATCTAAGACAATTTTGACCAATCTACAATTGAAATTACCCCCACTTTTAACCTATCATCTACATGCTTGTAAAAAAATCAGGCATGTTAATTAAACGTTATTGATTATGACAAAACAATACAGATATGAGAAAAAACTTTCAGAGACTTTAATATATTAAAGAATAAATAGTATAACTGCAAGTGCAGACAAATAAAGGTCAAATTCTTAGTTTTCTATTATCAAAATGTTAAGTAATGCAGAAGTGATTCAACTTCACAGTCCTACACTATTTCTTCCATGGTAGCTAGTAATCCTAAATTTCAATAAAAATTACCTAATTAATAAACCTTAAGTGAATAGAGGAGTAATACTGTCTAATTAAGAATACATGAAGCACATATTCGCTGTAATTGCACTTACTGATAAAAATTCAGGTCAAGTAACCTTTAATAGCCCTGTTAGACAATCTAAAACTATGGTTCCATGTAGTTAATAAACCTTGCGTGAATGGAGGAGTAGTACTGTCGAATGAATAAGAACACATGAAGTATGTACTCACTGTAAATGCACTTACTGTTAAAAAATTCAGGTCAAATAACCTTAGCCCTGTTAGACCATCTAAAACTATGGTTCCATGTATTGAATACAATATACAATTAACATAATCAACATGCAAAAACGAGGTCATAATTGTTAGAAGTCTCACGTTGCCTGAGTAAGTTATTCTGTGGGGGTTTATAACCCCTTGGGCACCCTCCCCCTATGAGCTAACTTTTGGGAGTAAGTTCTATCCGAGGAAGTCCCCGTTTAACATAGTATCAGAGCCTAGAGATTTGGTCTAGGGACCTACGATAGGCATCGAAGATATTCTCCATTGTGGTGCACTCCTCCATCACGAGGATAAGTGTTGGAAGTCCCACATTACTTGGGTAAGTTGTTCTGTGGAGCTTTATAACCCCTTGGGCACCCTCTTCCTATAAGCTAACTTTTGAGGGTGAATTCTACCCAAGGAGATCCCCATTTAACAATAATGATAGTTAATATACTGAATTGAACCAAAGCTCCAGATTACCCCTCCACCTGTTATCTTATCTTCTTTATCAAGAAACAAGCCACTTTGAGAACCATAACACAAAAGAGGCATATGATGGTGACTGGGTTACATAGAGAAATCACGTAAACCAGCAGAAGCTATCAATTTAAAATCAAAATTTCATTCCAAAATACAACTTTCATCACCTTTGCAAGTCTCTCGAGTGTTATAACTCTCACAGTGTGATAACTGGAGGAAGGGAGCAACAGGATGAGAAATCAGAAACAACTTGAGTGCAAAGGGACCAAAAATTCAAATCCAAAGAAATCATGAAGCATATGAATATCAACACAATATACAGTTCCACCAAAAATAATAATGCAATTACTTGATACCTGGATGATGCCAAAACTTTTCACTGGTCACCTCCCGTATAAGGCGTTCTACTGATGTGTCCTGAGACTGGGTGCTAACAGGAATTTGCTTCTTGATAGAAAGATGTTTCTTGTTTCCCAGCTTGAAATCATTGGAACTTTGACCCGTTAGACCCAACTTCTTATTATAAGATGGTATATTTTTCTGCTGCCTCAAATCTGTTGGCTGTTTCCATGAAATCTGTCTTGGAATGGGAGGCAAATTGACCTCTGTAGAAAGTTCAGTGTCACTGTTTATCCTGTTAGGCTTACCTAGTAGACCAGAGTTATCACTATTACAATCATATTTAGGTTCATAAGCTTCAGTGTTGGTTCCAACTTCACCAGAAGATATGTCAACCGGTTTCTGGTCCTTGGCTATTCCAACACGCTCAACTGGTGCGGGAATATTATGGACTTCCTTTACAATACGATTTATAACAGGTGATGGGAAAGTCTGCCTTCTTGGGGTTGAGGTTTTAATGGGACCTGCTTGCATGACATCTTCCAAATTAAGAAACATTGTCTGTCTATTACGTTTCTTTCCCAACATTTCCTCTTTACGTTGGTCCATCTTCCTCTTTCCAGGGTTATTTGCACATCTAAGTGCATGGCTTGCTTCAATACCTTTCACATCTTTTTGTTTGGGAATTGAACTAGGTTCCTCCCGTGCATCCACAGAAGCTTCACCTTTTACACTGTTTTCTGAATTTTGGATACCATTGTTTCCTTGTTCACTAGGATCTGAATCCGGACCCATAGAAGCATGACTACTCTTTTCATCAGTTATGCTATCAGAAACTTTAATATTGCTAGACTTACTGTCAGCAGCCACTGCAATACTTCCCTCCACCATTCGAGATATTACTTGCTCTTCTGGAGCTTTACTTTCTTGGAGCAGATTATTACATCCATTTACATCAGCAGAGCCCTCATCATCAGACCATTCCCCTTCTTCCCTTTCCATAAATTGAGCATTTGCAGAACTCAATATTGTTGACTCCATGACTCTCACATCCTCATCTTTACTAGACTTAGATGATGAACAAACCTTTGTGTTCTGATCTCCTGCTTTCATCAATTCAACATCCGCTTCAGTGACACAAGTGGTTTTGGGCCGAACAAAAGGCTGAAATCCAGAGACAGAAGATGAATGTGAAAAAGCATGATTATTTATTATCCCTTGGGTACCAGCCGATGCTGAAAACAAGTCAGAAGCATGGGGATTTGTAGATGGAAGTGCCTTTTGAGGCTGGAAGAAGGAGACACCATCCTTCTCATCATTATCCTCCATAGGTGGTTCATTGAGATCAAATAATGGCCTTCCTCGAGAACCCATCTAATATGCATATGTTTACAAACTAGATTGTGAATAAAACCTAGATGAACAGGATCTTTTCTTCTTTTCTTTTTAAGAGAAAATGTCCATGACATGCCCACAATGAGTCCAGCTGGGGACCTGCAAGTCATGTGCAGCAAACAAAAAAGTCAGTAAATGCTTTAAGCATGGGGGAGGTATGAAAGATACCATGCCAATGTATTAGGTAATAAACCGCAATATATAAATTCACAGAACAAGTGAATCAATGCACAAACTAGGTTATATCTCTACAAGAGAATGATAAAACCAAAAAGGAACTCCAATCACAATGCAGACACATATACTAGACTACTAGTTTGGGTAAAATGTAGCTCTCAACTGGCTTAAATACACAATTACAGTAATTCCACAATTTACCAGTCTCTACAGCTAAGAACTGAAATGTTATAAATATAGGTTGTCCAAGGAATGTTTAAATGCTGATCATGATAAAACTATAGAAGAGACAGAGAATTCCTATAACAAAATCCACTTAAGCTTCATATTCTAAGTATCTATATAACAAATCAAAACGTAACAGTATAGACAGTTTGATAATACTTCTAGAAACCAAAACCAAAACCTTAAGTAAACTTAAAACATCCATCAGCAGAGCCACCCCCCAACACCCAAACCAAAGGGGGCAAAAATGAAAGCTCCATTCAACAATTTGAACAAAGGGGCAGAACACAATCCCGCCTAGGCCAATGAGATGTATCAATTAGAGCACAAGGGCAAAACACAATCCCATACAGGCCAATGAGATGTAACAAAAACAGTTTTCAGCCAATAACAAGCACAACTTCCACTCCTTCCACCTCAAATCATCTTGGATCAAAACCACTAAAATTTCCCAAAGGCTAATGCAACCATAAGCTCTACGCAGTGACTTACACATTATCTAGGGTTTCAATAATGAACACAACTCACTCCCTTTCTCAACCCCTCCAGAATTAGTCTAGACTCTTAACCAAGATCTTATCCCCACAGACTTCCTTATAGAGATCAAACTAGTTGATTTATTTCACACAACAGAAGCGCCCCAGCAATAATGAACAAATCTAATAGTCAACCCTGCATGATTCAGTATCGTTCTTTCTATCATTATTACGCCACTGGCTCCTCTATCTATGGTACCGGATTTCCAGTAGTAAATTCTTGAGGAGAAGTTTAAAAATTGTAAATAAAAAGAAAATTAAGAGAGAGAATTTACCTCCCTCAGTGGCTACAGAGGGGAAGAGAGAGCAAAGGTTCGCTCTATAGGTGCAAGTTAGAGAGAGAGAGAGAGAGACCGAGACAGAGAATGCAATTTGATGAGGAAAAGAGAGGGTGTGGCGATGGGTTTATATAGGAAATTTCGATCCCATCCCGCCTGCGGAAATTTTCTCCGGCCACCGTTTAAGTTATTTCCGGCCAAGTGCTGTCGGGGCATTTAATAATTTCTCCATTCATTTATTATTTATTTATAATTATCATTGGGATAAACACGTAAATTTCTCAATCCAAAGAGGGGTAATTTCGTAAGTGCGATATCCACGGAACTATAAATACCCAGAACCATATCCATAAGAAGGGACTTCAAAATCCCTCGGTAGCTCACACAGATTGAGTTAGATCCCCACCCATCTTCTTCGTCCTTCCACAACCATCAAAAGGGACCAGGATCTGGTCCTGTCAACAGGACCGTCCTGTTGTCTTCCTGGGTCGTGGATGGGCCATCCAACGGTCCCTAGCAACAAGACCGGTCGGACCGGATCCTCCCGCCATCAAAAGCCAAAGCAAACAGAAAAACTCACCGGAGGTGGATGATATGCGGCGGCGCCGACTAAAGAGAGCGCGCCGCGCCATTAGTTGTTTACTCTTCATAAGCAAAATCTGGTTGTATAACTGAGCTAACCAAAATGCCGTCTCTCCCTGGAGAGTGATTAACACACACACAACATGGCGCGTCAGAAATGTAATCCGTAGGTTAAGGAATTGAATTCTCTCCAAAATGGAAAAGCATCCCATGCTTCCAATCCTAATACTTGGGAAGTTCACGAAACTATGCACAGTATGGTCCATTGACTCATCAAATTCTCACTATCTCATTTCGTGTCTTATGAGCATTAAATTTTTAAATAGTACTATTATGTACTGAGCTCCTCTTTTTTTATATATAAAATAATTATTATTTTTATGAGGGAAAAAAAAGAGGAATGCTGTACATGGAGAATTTGGGGTTTACATGCTCCAAGTGAAAATTTAGTATCTCAATAATTATTAAATAATAAATTTAATTTATTACATTAATTTATATAGGAATAATTTTAAAAGAACATAATGAATTCATGACTTCTGTAACTATAAAGGTATCTAAATTTTTTTATATTCTTAGGCTATGTTTGAAATTTTAATAGAGAACAAGATGGAATGGAAAGAAAGAAACAGAATAGAGTTATCATCCTTCTGTTTGGAAGTTTAATATGGAAATGGACAAAAATCTCCTTCCTTTTATTTGGAAGTTCAAATAAAATTGACTAAATGGTAAGTATTATAGATATAAACTTACAATATAATATTATTTAAAATATAACAAAAATTCAATAGATACCATAATAACACAAATAAATAAAAATCATATTTAAAGATAATAATTTAATACATATCATACATGATTTAAAGGAGAGAATGATAATTTCATGTGAAAATTTAGATTTAGGGATGGTAATTTCATAAAAAAAATCATATTTGAGAGAAGCCATGAAGTGAAAGAAGTGAGAAAAAATATAAATTTAAAGGAATGTATATATAGTATATTAGATTTTAAATTTTCAATATAAAGAACAAATATGACAATCTATAAATAAAATAAAGTGTTGCCCTTTTTACCTCTCAATTTGGAGAGAAAATATTTTTAAAGCGAAGGCAAGTGAATGGTTCCTCTCCTTCTTAAGTAAAAAAACTTGCAAATAATAAAAAAAAAGTTCCATTTCTGTTGGATTCAGTTCTGTTAATTATTATTCTTTCGAACACACTCTTATGCAAACATAATATAGTAATTTTAAATTATATATAATATATTATTTAAATCTCCTTTTTATTGAAAAAAGTTATTAATGGTTTTGAAAAACCTAAATTATCATTTTTCAATTTATTTATTTTTTATTTAAAATTGATACATTAGAAATATTAGTAAATCAAATTGCTCATAAGTCATAACTATATAAACCAATATAATATATATTAATATAAATTTTATTTATAAATTATATAAATTTTTAAAATAATTATATTTAAATTTGAGATAAACAAATTTAAGTGAAATTATTTATATTTTAATATAAATATCTTTATTTTAACTAATACTATCAATTTGGCACCGCCTTACCTTGCCCTCTTTGGGACTAAAAAAAAAATGAGACCGGCTTTGTTTTTTTATTGAGCCTATACTTGAAAGCTTTAGTATCATATAAGATTTTAGGGCTTAAAATGACTTAATTAATAAAATTAACAAATAAATAAAATACAAAAAAACTAATCAAAAAATCATATTTTAAATTATTCAAAACAAGTATATATAAATAAAAACAAATTATTCATAATAAAAAATAAGTACAAATTAAAAAAATAATAATATCATAAAATTATTCTAAACTCAATATTATAAATTAAAACATCTATCAAGCATAATCTTCAACAATGATATTTGAATATATTTTAAATATTATACCTATTTGATCTTTAAAAAAAATAAACATTAAAATAAATAAAAAAATATTACCATTAGAAGAAAAACCTAACAACTAATTGCAAGTAAAAATAAAAGTTTCTATATTTTGAGAGAATACAACTTCTATATTTGTTAAGAATATGAAAACTAATACTAAAAGCAGATTCAAAAGTTACTGTAGTAATTAAAATGCTTAAAATATCACAAGTTATTCTTAAAAGATGAAAAAATTTATGTTTATAATCTTTCTAATATTATAATATATTCATATATTATTTAAGGTAAAAAAATTAAAAAAAAATTTAAGCCCAAAAGCCAAGCCTAAACAGGCTTGACCCTAAAAGATAAGACTTAAAAATGCTCGCTTAAAATTTAAGTCTTGTAAATCAAGATTCTAACTTACTTAAACCTTATAAAATAGGCTTATCGAATTAGGTTCAAATTTGACATTATTAATCTTAGCTAATTGTGAATGAGAAAAAAAGTTAATGAAAATTTATAATATTTCATATCAAACCCAAACCAATGTCACACTTTTGACATTCACGCAATCTATTTTTTAAATAAAAATAAATTATTTAAAAAATGAAAATTTAACTATCTTTTATCATTAAAAAATTGAATAAATTAAAAAGATAATATAAAAATAAAAATAAAAATAATTAATTTAATCTATTAATTTGCATATATATATATATATATATATTAAGATTTTAACTTAAGAAGGAAGTAGAACATTATTTCTTTGCTAATTATTTTTTTTAAGCATCACTCGTTATCCGAAAAGATATGCTCCAAAATTACACGATCAGCACAAAATTAAATTATTTAAGATTCAATTTAATTATACTGAAATAACTTATAGAACTTTTTAGTTTTTTATGTAGAAAAAGCTCAATATCTATAATATTACTTTATGTTATACTATTTTATTTAAATTAAATGAAATATATTATTTAACTAATTTAAAATTATAGTTCATTTAATAATATATTTTATCTTTGAATTATATACTAAATACTTAAATCAGTTAAATTATTGGATGAAATTTAAATTAAACTTTATGCTAAATGACTTAATATACTTTATATATAAGATAACTTTTTTAAAATAATCATTCATTCAAATGGCATTGTTCCTATTTTTATAAATAGTAGTGGGAGGGTTAAAATTAATATTTATTACAAATTATTCAATAATGTTATTATTAAACCACATTTGATAATTTACTATACATATTTAAAAAGTATCATGTATTTATTGACACCTGTACCACACTCATGTATTTAAAGCACACATATATTAATATAGACTAAAATTTAGTGATTTTCCAATAGTCATAATTTAATTCAATTCGTTTTATAATAATTTTTTTTATTTTAATCATTTAATAATAAGTTGAGGACACATCATATTTAATTACACACGTCACTATTTGGAGTAACAAATTTAACACTATATATATAAATGAAAGAACAATATTATCGTGTAATTCATTAATAAATTTTTTTTTTTGATAAACCAAATTAAGAATCGATCCTTGTAAGAGACCAAAATGAAAATTTGCTCTATTAATATATCATATATTTAATAAAAATAAATTATGATTTATATTTATTAAATATTATATAAATAATATGATATAATATATATCTATAACTTTTTTGTATAAAATCTTATTCTTTCATTGGACGGCTTTAACTATGTTATTACAAAGGACTATTTATTTAGAGAGTAGTTGTATTCTTACAATATTTTTTTATTTATTATAAGAAAAAATTTAACAAAAATTTAAAAAAATCAAAAGAATTTTCTTTATTTTTTGATTTATTTTCTAATACTTGTATTATGAAATTTTCAGATTTTATTTTTATTTATTTCAAATTTTTTAAAATTATTTAGTAAAATAAAAATTATAAAAAAACACTACTCTAAAAATATATTAGCAAGCACCTATTACATAAGGTGACTTTTCCTTTTAAGAAAACATTAAAAACAAAACGTGACATGCTCAAACGAAGAATGCTATTTTTATAAAATTTATAAAAAAAAATTTAATTATTAATATAATAAAATAATATAAAAAAGATAAAATAAGTGATAATAATTGATTAATTTTTTTATAAAATTAATGATTCTATCAAACTAGTTTGTGAGAGAGAGCAAAATCCTGGTTTGAATCCTGTGCAGTTGGGATTCTGAGTGCATGGAGTCCAATTAGACAATTTGGACCGTTCAAGATTAATTGGATAGTCCAGATTGTGTCAGATTTTTTTTTTAAAGGTATGTCTCGGTATTTGTGCCAAAAGAAATTTAAAATTTTTTTGAATAAATCAAGTTGGACGGCCAAAATTTAACCAATTCCCATGAAGTCAGGAGTGACCGAATCCCATGAAATCCCAATTTGGGCCACTTTCCTACATTACCTTTCTCACATTTAGGTGGTATAGAAATTTAAATTTAAAATTTATTCTACTCTTCACTATTGCATCTTATAGCTTATCAACTTTTATATAACTCAAATTTAAACTTTTTTTTTTGTTCTAAAATGCAATTATAGAAAAATTTACATATGAAGTTATGTATAATTTTTATTTGGCCAACGTTAGGTATAATTGTTAACTGTAGTATTATAAGAAGAAGATTTTCTCCAAATAAAATCATAAGTTGGATTTAATCATTTTCAATAATTCAGTTCTCAACTTAAAGTGCCTTAAAAAATTTGAAGATCTTAATTGTAGAAATCAAACTCACGATGTTAAGCTTGCTTCAATAAATTGGTTCAATGTAAACTATCAATTAATTGGCATATTGTAATGCCTCCTAATTATATAAAAAAAAAAAACTTTTTTCTGAAATTCCCTCTTTCCCTACGGCATCTTCCCCCCCCATCTGCAACTGAATTCGTTTTCCCCTTCCCCCTGTAAAACTGGAACTTCCTTATCTTCCCTGTGCGGCATCCCTGAACCCGAAAATTTTCCCATTTTTTTTTCCTTATAATACCACGACGCCTTCCCCAAATACCATCTGAAATTCCCCTCTAAACCACTCTCTGTTTCGGCGCTCCCTGTCCGGCACTCTCCTCCCTCGCGTTTAGTACTGTCAAACGGGGCGGGCCAACCCGGCCCGCCCCGTTTTGACATCAACCCGCCCCTTAAACGGGGCGGG
>JASKGM010000014.1:2085755-2095756 GCA_034509205.1 Ceratonia siliqua
GCACATTACAGGATGGGGTTTATGTATCAATCTGTAAGTTTGTTTTCCATTCACTGAGTCAGTGGACTCACCCCTCACTTTACATTTTCATATCAGCAATTAGGAGATTTACCTTCAGCTCCGCCTGCACCTTTTGAATATGCTGAGTGACTGGGTAGGAATCATCTGAACAATAGTAGTAGTAGAAGTTACTTGAGGATTGTGGACAATGTTGGATAGGTTTAATTGCATTCTAATTTACTTTCATGGTCTGTAAGTTAAATTGCATAGTTCTATGTAGTTTGGATATACAGTCCATGCTGGACTTTTATTGTTTTTCTAATAAGCCACTGAGGCTTCTGGTTGAATGGTGGGCGTGTCCACCTTTAGTTTTAGCAGATTGTACCCTGAAATAGTCCATATTTCAGGGGAAACTCTGCCAAAATTTCTGATAAATTTTAGACTTATAATTTATTTTATGAAAGTGTGTTTTAGTATCATTATTTATTTATAAATGGATTTCAATAATATTATCTGTATTGATATGTAAGGCTGGTAGGTAATTACCTGAAGGGTAATTATCTACGCCGATCACGTGTCCTAAATTGGGGCGTGACACATATTTTTATTTTATTTTTAATATATAATAAATAATCAAGTTTTTTTTTAATGGTCAATTTTTAGGGTGTGTTTGTTTTTATCATTTCTTATTTTTATTTTCAATGAAAACAAAAAATAAGTCTAAAAATGTGTTTGTATGATGAAAACAAAAAATAAGTCTAAAAATGTGTTTGTATGATTTCTATCATTTAGTTCATATTTTTGAAAATTTTAAAAACTACAAAAAGATTGTTTAAGTATTTTCAAAAAATATAAATGACATTTTTGAAATTTCGTTCAAATTATTATTTTAATAATAAATAGATAGAATTTATTATAATTAAATTATTAACTATAATCACTAATAATTAGGAAAAATCGTTTTCAAAATTAAGAATTGCTAGTTTAAATTCAATTGGAACTAAATGAATATAAAGACTAAAATTTTGCTCTATAAACGACGAGAAAAAAATTCCCATGATAAGTCCGATGATGAATTCGAAAGCCTGTGTATAAACGACATATCCAAAACGACACCAACATTATAGCTTCATAGTGACGTCACCGGGACTGAGCAGAGGCAGAGGTGAAGAAACAGGCAATGGCCGACCCAATTCCACCACAGCTTCACGAGCTGTGACACAAGCACGGCACGTCCACTATGTCGCTCTTCTCGATTCCGGCACTGTGACCGCAATGATCATGGTAGTTGGGTGGAGAGCGCTCTCTCTTATTGTAATCACCTCTCTGTTTGTTTTCGAAAAGTGGGTTTCAACACCCACTTGCAAATTCATTCCCAGCGCCAATCCTTATTATGAAGCTGTTGAATTTAGAGAAGGCCCAGATGATTTGAGGGTGATGATCGTCTCCGACCTGCTTCTCTTGGGCCCCGAAGCTGGTTTTCTCAACCGTTTTTTCAGAGACTACTATATGTCCAAATTCTTTCGGGTAGTTTCTTCATTTTGACTCTTTTGGGTTGTTTTTGCTATATTCTCTTATTGCAATGGGTCTGCTTGCATTTACCAGTACTTTCTGGATCAGAATAACGCTAATGAATTTAGCTTCTGCAAGAATTAGAAAAGGGTAGGCAAATAACACCAGATTGCATCATATTAGAAAGTAGTAGCCCTTTTTCAGTTTTGACTTTCTATGAGGGAAAAGGGGAAAACAAGGAAGAGTCATTACCAGAATTTGAATGGTCATATATTTGCTTATGGGAAATAAGTCTAAGATATATAGAAACGACTTGTTTAAGATTATATAGTACTTAATTAGAGTGACTCGTAGTTGAAGACTTATAGTTGTAAAATTTTCCCAGTCTTATAAATGTTCTCATACTGCCGTGGACGTGACTAATACAACTATGTGAACATAGGAATGGCAAGTAAAATGCTAAGATTGGAATTGTTGTTTACTTCACTGTTGAATTTAAACCTTGACATCCACCTTTAAGTTTCATTCGACCTTTTTAATAAAACTACGTGAACATAGAAATGGCAAGTAAAATGCTAAGATTGGAATTGTTGTTTACTTCATTGTTGAATTTAAACCTTGACATCCACCTATAAGTTTCATTCAACCTTTTTAATCCAATAATGCACCAACTGGCCAGAAATCTTTTGAAAGTTTGAAGCCTGATTTGCTTCTTGTCTTGGGAGATGTTTCTGCAAAAGGTTCAGAGTTGACAAAAAGCAAATGGATGTCAGTGCTCCGTCAGTTTTACCAAATGTTAGGCCCATTTGTCGATCTTCCATTCCATGCAATTCTTGGTGACAGGGATATTGGAGAATGCAGTGGTCTTGATGTGAAAAAAATTAATTGGATTGGTAGCAAATTATCAGGATTGGATCCTTCTGGTTGTGGTGCATTTGAAATTAATAACATCAGTTTTGTCTCACTTAATACTGTGGCATTACTTTGTGACAACAACAATCTCCGTTTTGATATTGAAAAAGTAATAGAGAGGGAAAGTCTTGAAATTCGCGTGGAAACAGAAGGCGCAACAGAAGCAATAAATAATTCCACCAACTTTAAAGATGGAGACTATAATTTTGGCTGGAGGGAAAGCACCATGTTATCTGGATCTGGTCCTGTACTTCTACTCCACTTCCCCTTATACCAGGCAAGTAACGAGTACTATGATGGAATTGGTGCTTTTAAGGGGACTTCAATAGAGGGGTTAAATGTGCCAAAGATCAGGTCAGTGGCAATCCTTTACATTCATCATGCATTTTTATTCTTCCTGGAAGTTTATGAGGGTTTTTATTCATGGATCTCAAGATAAACTGTTCAGGATATTGTCTAGAAAGATCACAATATAAATTGGAAAAGGATGTGTCAGCGGATATCTTACTTATCTATATGATGGTAAGGAAGAGCATCGTATTCCACTTTTCTATTGTTGTATTTGTAAGGCCAAGTGGTTGAACTATGGCCTGAAGCTTCATCCTTTCCTTTTGCTGAACATAAGACTACTGATGAATCTGAATTTTGGGCAATTAAAGATAGTAGTTTATTCTAAAAACTGAGGAAAATCTTGTATATGGTCAGTGGTTGGGTTTTGTTCTGTTGATCATCTGTCCAGGATGTGTTAGGCCAATAAGTATTGTGCAGAACTCATGCCTTTAGACTTTCTGATTCATAATTTATGTGGAACTTTTTCACATTAGGGAGCTTGTTGGGGCCGGCCCATACAATTTATTTCATACCCTACCACCAAATGCTACTGAATATATTTTTCAAGCTCTGAAACCAAGGTAATCATTGCTCTTTTGATTGAGAGTTTATTTTGTGAGTTCATATGACAATTACTTGCTTAATCCCTCTTTCTTTTTTGTACACACGAATCTTTCATTTTCTATCTCCTGTTTGATTTCTTATCTTGCTGCTGTTCAGCTATTTGGTATAAATTTATGGACTGATTTAACTTCAAAAGGCAGTGTCCGAACTCCTTAGTAAAACTAGAAATGAGTTCTAGAAAAAAGATACCGTAGGCTAATAATTGTCTTCTGTGCACATTTTGTACCTTGGTTGGTTTTTAAGTATATATATGGCTATCAAAAATATTTTTGAAAGATGCTTTTAGTAACCATTTTATCTTTGGCTACTGTGTTGGATACTCCTAGGAAAATTATACATTATCCCTTCAAGTTTGAGGTAAAATAATGTGGGTCCTATATGTTTAGACAGATATGATACAAACTGTTGACCTCCTATCCATCAAACAAACGTATTGTTCAGGTCAGGTTTTAAGTTGTATGCCTCAAAGGGTTTGGTAAACTGTCAAGTTGTAGAGTTTTGGTGTCAAATCTCATGTGCCTCAAATGTCAATGGTCCTATCTGAATTTTTCTCCCATTTGATCCTTGGGTTCTTTGGTAGTAGTACTTTACTTGTTCCATATTCTTCTTGAAAGAAGAATGTTATGAATATGAGCTATTTGCACGACAATTTTATGTTATTATTATCCACTTCTTCTCTTAGATTTCATCCGGCTTAATGGCAGTTTGTTGCATGTGGTTTTTAAAATACGTTCAACTAATTGGTCTTGTGTGTGAAGCTGAGTATAGTTTGTATTCTCATATTGAATGCTTAGATTGATGTGTATATTGTATAAATTTTTATACAATATTAGACGAGTCGGGTGGTGCTTAAATATTGACTTTTCTCTTTGTTACCGGTTCATGGCTTGTTTTTCTTTTTTCATGACAATAGCGTGAAAAATAAAAATAAAGTTGCATGCATAGCTAGGGGATAGACAACAGAGTAAAGTAGCAAAAATGAAATATTCCTTGAGCTGTCTTGTTTTTAACCTTAAAGCTTATTGATGATGCATCTGCCCATTGTCTGCAGAATTGTTTTTAGTGCACATAGGCATGCATTTTCTGAAAGCATCCATTTGGGCAGAGCTCGTGAGGTCACTGTTCCAGCCATGTCATGGAATGCTGGGGATGACCCTGGATTTGTGGTTGCCACTTTCCAGAAGACAGGAAGAGCAGTGAGCATCAGCTACTGTTCTCTTGCTAGGGAATCTCATATTCTTCTAGTCTATATCTCTGTCGTAGTTCTCTTTTGTTTGATGTGTTTAAAAGATTAGTAAGGAATTCTCTTCTATAAGAGGTCTGTATTATTTTTCATCAGCCTTTTGTCTGTACCAATCTAGAAGTCCAACAAAATTTTTACTGTGACAAACATGATCCCCTCCTTAACGCCTCTTTATCAGCTTAAAACGTTTGGAGTCCAAATCCATTGACTTAAAGTAGTTGGAAGAAAGGGGTCTCTCCTTGGTATAGCACTTTTTTATGTTAAATTATAGACAAAAATTTTATTTTGATCATCAATTTAATACTTCACAGATCTTTTGTATCATTTTAATGTCTGAGAGTATAATTTAATTTCAATTCAATTCCACTGTTATGAGCATGTAGGATATTATAGTAGATGGACAGAAGCACGTTAGAACGAAATTAAGTCCTTGGAACAGGTTTTTAAAATTATTTTTTTATTTTGTGAGAATAAAAAAATTTGTTTGGGTAAGTATTTTTATAAGTTGTTTTTAAAAATTGTTTTTAAAAATAATGATTAAAAAAAATAAAAGTTTTTATCATTTATTTTTTAAAAAATATAAAAAATAACTAATAAAAAATATTTTTATCTAAATAAATTTTTTATTTTTTTCTATAAAATTATTTTTTATAATTGTTTATAAAAATTATTTTAAAAAATAATAAAATAAAAATTATTTTAATCAGTCCTTAAATTATTAAATATTAAAGTAATAAAAAAAATTATAGAATATTTAGTTCCTACGTTTAAAAGATAAAACATTATTAATTGTTTATAAAAATAGTTATATTAGTAATTAACTTATAATATAATATTCACTTTAAAAATAATTTTTTTGGTGGACCTTAAAAATTAAAAAAAATTCAACATTTATAAATTTTATTAAGACAGATTTATAGTGAAATAAGTATTAGTCAAAATGTCATAATCACATTTTTAAGTGTAGTAATTTTATTACAAAAAGAAAATTTTTAAAGTAAATGTATAAATAAACATGTTAATTTTTTTAATAATATTTATTAAAAATTAATTTTAATATATTTATATGTACATTTTATCAATATGGAGATACTCCCTACCGTCCAATAAGAAGTTTTTAAATTATTTTTTTAGTTTTTTAGGTTTTTTTTAAATTTTTTTTATTTTTTAAAATTAGTTAAATTTTTTTTATATCATAAATTTTTTAAAAATTTTTTTGAGATGTTTTTGTATTTTATTTAAAAAATTTTTAAATTATAAATAAATAATAAAAAAAATTATAAATAAATAGTAGAAGGTATATAAAAAAATTTAAGAAAAAATATAAAAATATCTTTAAAAATTTTTAAAAAATATTTAATTAATTTTATAAAATAAAAAAAATTTAAAAAATATAAAAGAAGAGAGGCTGTAGGATAGCCTCCCTATAAAAAAAAAAAGCATATATATATATATATGCTTGCCTATATTGTTCAATCAAGCTGTACGGCAAACGCAAGGCTCTCCGTCTCCTCCTTAAACCTCCCGTTCTGTTCCTCAATCCAACGAAAGCACATCACTGAAACTTTCTGCTGACGTGTGTGATCCAGATTCAACCTCCTCTCTCAGGTTCTGAGGTCTCTGTTTCCCTCTCTCGTCCTTGTTCCTTCAAACTCTGCCCTTTCCTCTATCCTGCTGCATAATTTCTAAATCCCAATTTCGCCATGCTTGGAGAGGAATTGGATTGACCTGCTACGACCACCATCGTCTCGTCATCACGATAGGAGGGAATAAACCTTGAAAACAATGGCAGAAAGTGCATCATCATCATCCCCCAAACCTCCTCAAACCTCCTCAAACCCGATGGACCCAACAACCGTTTCTCAAAATCCTTCAAACCCAACAATCCAATCACCTAATCTTTCCCAATCTCCTTCAATTGACCATCTCCCTCAGATGTCTTCCCCTCCTCTCCCTCCCCTTCCCCAAATATCTAACCCTCAATCCCAGCAACAGCAGCAGCAGCAGCCACAGCTGCTGCAGCAACAACAACAGCTGCAACAACAGCTTAGTGCTGCTGCTGGGTTAGATTATCAACAGAAATCCCTGCAACAACTACAACAGCAGCAGCAGCAACAACAACAATCCCAACCTCTAATGCAGCAGTCTCAAAATGCCACCCCCATTTCAAATTATCAAATCCATCAAAGCCTTCAGCGATCACCTTCAATATCCAGGCTGAATCAAATTCAACAGCAGCAGCAACAGTTTGGTGTCATGAGACAGCAGGCGGGTTTATATGGGCAGGTGAATTTTGGTGGTTCTGCTCAAACCCAGCTGCAGAATCAGCAGCAGCCGCAACTGCAACAACAGCAACAATTAGGAGCTTCGAATTTGTCACGGTCAGGATTGATAGGACAGAGTGGACACCTCCCAATGTTGTCGGGTGCCGCTGCAGCTGCACAATTTAATTTATTGGCCTCGGTATACTGAATCCTTTGTGCTAATTGTTTTGCCACTTTATATGAATGATTCATGAAATAACATAAACTAAAACTGTCTAATTTACATCTTTCAATTGCTTTTCTTGTTTTGGTAGGCAAAATTTGCATTTTTAGTTTTAATAAGCAAGATGCGGATTAGATAATATGTTTAACAAACATGGCAATCAGAAGCAAAAAGTTCAATTGAGTGACTGGTAATTCTTTAAGGGTGCCAAAACCAAACCACAGAGTAGTTAAGTGACATCAGAAGCATTTTTGGTTGTAATTCATGATTGATCCCATAATAGAGAATGGAATTATAGACAAAAGACAACATGCAAAATAGAAGCAAGATATTAGAAATGAAGTAGTTTGAACAAATAAGGCACTCTGTCTGGCATACCATTTTCATCATTTATGCATTGTATTATGTTTGTATGAGTATCATAATACATCAGCATTTAATTATTTAACATCTTCACATTCTTGCCTTCTACAATAAAATTTTTTATTTCTTACTGAAATAAGTTTGAACTTGGATGTAGCCAAGGCAGAAGGGTGGGGTAGTCCAAGGGTCACAATTCCATCCAGGTAATTCTCCTGGACAACCTCTGCAAGGAATGCAAGCAATGGGGATGATGGGTTCACTTAATCTCAGCTCACAACTAAGAGCCAACGGAGCCCTTGCTTATGCTCAGCAGCAGCGAATGAACCAGGGCCAAATTAGGCAGCAACTATCACAGCAAAGTCAGCTCAATACTTCACAGGTATAATATATTCTTACTTTATATACTTTGTTGTAATTTTGGTGAAACAGGAATAATTATTCTTCCTGCTGTTTTATTCGTATCTTGATAGAAGTTGTCATATTCTTACTTCATTTAGCTTTTATACATCCGTCCAGTCAAAATTCTTCCGTATATCTGACTTTTCAAGATTTAATATACTTCTGTTTTTGATGTTCATGCCCAGAATGCAAATATCTGTCTGTGTTCAACATCATTAGACAATTTGATCAACTTTTGCTCCACTGTTGCTCATCATGCTTTTGGATTTGTATCAACCAAAATTTTTAGAAATGATAATTAAACGTCAAAATTGAACATTTAGCCCTTTTCTTTTTTTCTTCTCCATTTTCCCCCTTTAATTGGTGAGGGGGAGAAGTTGGATGTTCCTTGCAATTGTACTGTAAAATGTCAATTTCATCTTTCTCGTAGGATGTATCTGCATTTCACTTCTATTGTCATGAAAACAAGACCGGAAAAAAAACATTTTGGGTGACATGGTATTTAACAAAGTGAACTATAAAACTTAAATTGGCATAGCTATTGGTAAGTTGTTTTCGTTTACATGGCGTTGAAAATTGTCGATCTGAATGATTTCAATAAATGGAATCAAGTAACAATGTCAATTGCCTGCTTGGTGAATTCAATTTGTAGTTTATGAGAGACCTAGGATCAAATTCTACCTGCACCTTATGTTGCATATTTCAGTAAATTAATGAGGTAATAAATTTACCATTTTAGAAAAGAACAATCCCGTCTTTTAAATAGAGAGAAACATGGGCACTTCCCTCTTGTGAATCTGGTTTTTTTGGCAGTGATCTTAAGTGGTTGACCTTTTCTAAAACATGCTGCCTAAACTTTTGTCCGAATAATGATGTTGGTAGTTAACAATTTTTTCTTTGTTATGATTCTAAATTTAATCTGATTATATAACTCACTGGCCAAAGAATAAAAGAGTTATTTCTATGCTCTTTTGGTTGCCATTGGGGCACAGCTGAAACTGACTTTTGTTCTCATTATTTATGGATATATGATGCTTTAATTGCTTAATGGTTTATTCTTTTCTGGATAATTGTATTATGAAAAGTAGAACTTTAATTTACTGGGAAAAATAGTGAGCAAGTACTCTCCAATCCATAAAAAATGTCTGAAGAAATATTTGGAAAGAAGGGGACTTAAGCATTTGGCTTTCCACTCTCTGTCATGCAAAAGATAATTAGTACATTATTTTTCTTTGTTAGTCAACAATATTTTTAGAGGCAAAATTGAATTAATTAATCAACATTGACTTTTAAATTATTTTAATTTATTTCCAAATACATGTTAGTGGTTGATGAAGACAAGAAAACAAAATATGCTTCCTAATTGAGTAGTTAAATATGTTTGTGACTCTTAGGCCTTTTATTGCATAAACTAAATTAGTGTTTTGTATATATGAATATTGATAGAGAAAGAATTTTTTTTTTCAAGAAAAAAGAAAAAGGAATTTGTTAATATTTTTTTGTTTAAATTGAGAAAACAAATTACATATAAGTTTGATATGGTTCAACTGTAAATGGAATTCATTATGTAATGTCGAGAATTACTTTGGTAGTGTATATATAGAGAGCATTGGCAATGTTTAATAATTTCTTAACTACAGGTTCAAGGCTTACCAAGGACGTCATCCCTTGCATTTATGAATTCTCAATTATCCGCGATGTCTCAAAATGGACAGCCAGCAATGATTCATAATTCGTTAACACAGCAACAATGGCTTAAGCAAATGCCAGCAATGTCTGGCCCTGGCTCACCTTCCTTGCGTCTTCAACAACATCAGAGGCAGCAGCAGCAAGTCTTATTGCAGCAGCAGCTGGCTTCATCAACTCAACTGCAACAAAACTCTATGGCCTTGAATTCACAGCAATTGTCCCAACTGGTGCAGCAACAACAACCAATGGGGCAACATCAGCAACAGCAGCCTCAGCAGCAGCAACAACAACAACAATTAATGCAACAGCAGTCGCAACAGCAATCTCAACTACAAGCACCTGTTCATCAGCAGCAACAGCAGCAGTCTCCAAGGATGCCAGGACCTGCATGCCAAAAGTCACTTAGTTTAACAGGATCACAGCCAGATGCTACTGCATCTGG
>JASKGM010000014.1:2101275-2111483 GCA_034509205.1 Ceratonia siliqua
ATAAAATAAATATTATTTATATTAAAATTATTAGAATAATAATAAATAATATAATTATATAAATTAACTTGTATTTAGTATTTATTAATTATTATATATGAATAAGTAAATAAAAAATAAAGTTATTTAAAAATATTTTTGTAAAAAGTCTCAACCTTCTTAAAAAAATTATACATAAATCAAACATGAGAATAAAATATTACAGCTAACATTTTCATTAATATTTAATACCAACCAAACACATTTTATAACATTCCCATAAATCATAATTTTCATAGAATATAATTTTCAAAAAATATAATTTTTAAAAATAAAAAATACCATCTATCCCAAACTCCCCTTATGTTCATTCATGGTCTCCTTAGCTTCCAAGGTGTACGGACAATATTCAGATTCAGCTTTTGTGAGGCAGTCATTTTTTTTATTACATTGGGAGGCAGTCATTTTTTTTATTACTTTGGGAATCCATCTATCGTTATATATGGTCTTAGACTGGTACTAAGCTCACTTTCTGCCACACATATATATATATAGTTAAAGATATGGATGAATAATAAAAGGCTGGCTGTCTTTAGGTTTTGTGTGGAAATAAAAAATGAATAAAATCCTTCATGAATAATTGAAAGGCTAAACTATAGAGCCCTATCAGGATCTTCAAAGAAATAATTAATGGGGGGATTGATATCAAAATATTTTTTTTTAAAAAATGAAGATGTAGAAGTTATATATTTTTTTCTTTGTTATTAACTTTTGTTTAAAAAATATTTTAATTTTCTTATTCTTTATCATTATATTATTTTAAAATAAATTTATTATTTTTAAAATAACATGATTATTTGAAAATAATTTAAATAAATTCAAATAATTATAAAAATTCTTATTAGCATGAACAATTGGACATGATAACTATAGTATTAATTAAAAATAATTGTCATAAGCATAAAGATTTTTAAAGAATTACAAATTTTAACTTTTTCACTCACATTTTATCTTTGGTTCATCCGTAAAATGTCCACTATGATTCAATATAAGAGTTATATAATCATAATGGATAGTCAAAATAACTCTACAATAATAGTTAAATAAATTAAGTAATTAACACCACAAATCACATTTTTAACCCTAAACCCACTAAAAAAAACAAATTTCAATACTAAATAAATAAAATGATACCACAAGGTCACAACTAACTCAAACTATTTTCTATTTTAGTCTTTTTCTCTCATTATAAAATTTAAAAAAATAATACTTATAAGTTATAATTATATTTACTTCACATATCTTACACATTTACTTTTAACTATAGATATATTATAAAAAAATTATATAGTAAATACTTTTTTTAAAACATTAGTCACATAATAAATTTTGTTTGGAAGGACAAATAATTTTTTTTAAATTTTAGAGAAACAAAATAATTTTTAAAAAAATATATTTGTATAAAAAAAATTTAGGAGTGCTATCTCCAAGAAGATCCGCCCTTGCTAACTTTTTCTCTAAGTTACCATTATGTTCTGATTTTTATTGTTATCCATGACCATGAGTATGCTAATCCTTCTACAAATTGAACTCCAATAATTCATATTCTCTAGAAGTTTTTTCTACTGTACTTAATATGACTAATTCCACCTCTGCGCATGATGTAAAGATAAAATAGTAAAGAGTAAAGGACAGAGAAAGTGGGGCATTTGACAGAAGAATATTGTCGCAAATAGTGACATTTCACTTTCCATTATGTTAATTCTAGGTTGTCTCATCATATATCTTCATCTCCCATTATTTCATTTCATTCAGTTCCTTCTTTCTCTGTCTCTCTATATATCCCGTTGTTTTATACTTTTATTCCCCCCCCCCCCCCCCCCCTCTCTTTTCTCTTGAAAAGCAAACCTACCCACCTCTCCGTTTTTTCTCCATTCTTTGCCTTCTTTTCCTATCCTTTCCATGACCTATATGGAACTAAACCAGAGTTTGCATAATTAGCAGTAGAATAACACTACCCACTCACTCTTTTTTCTCACCAAAAACGTCATACTCCTCTCTAGTTGCAACAAGTGATCTAATAATTCTTACACACGAATGTGAGATTTTATGATAAAAATGGTACCCAAAAAAAATATCTTATTTTCATCCCAGAAAAAGAGGTGTAACCATATTTATCAATTTAATACTTTATAACTTTTTTACATCACTTTAATATTTGAGACTATGATTTCATTGTATTTCTACATTATTTTTTTAATCTTCAGAAGTCAAAATATGATGTCTAAAGATGATATCTGTATCATTTTAGTACCCGGTGAAATTTGAGTCATACTTTCGGATACTAAATTGATACAAAATTTATAGAGTTTCAAATTATATATACTGTTGGAGTTATTCATTCACCATTATTTGTCATTTTCATTATCCCATTTGCTGGTCCCACTCCCTGTGATCTACCTCTTGAGTCTATGCCTTGAGAAGCACAATTTCATATGACTTTTCTCTTTCTTCGTGTTTATTGTTTTTGGGTGTACATTCATACTGTTGGTCAGATTGTAAAGTATTATTCTATTGCATTTCCTTACTTTACATTTGTTTTCATATAGGATACGGATTCTATTTTTTTGCTGAACTTTGAATGAGAAATACAATAGCGCTATTGACTGAAGTTCTTCCCAGTTTTGTGTTGTCTTACTTTCTCGGCTTTGTATTATTTTACATGGTATCAGAGCTTTTCCGGGCAAGCATCTTCAACACCTGAACATGTCTGAGCAAGGTGAAGGAAGGGGCGAGGCTGTGGAGAGTGAAACCATTGCACATTAGACCAGTGAGAACATGGGGAATCAACGCAGTAGTCTGGATGTTTTATCCCCTTACTACACACATGCTTCTGATAACCTAAGACAAGTTTTTGTTGGTGAGTTTTTGAATGAGATGAACTATGGATAGTGGGTGAGGGATATGAGTAACGCCCTGTATGCGAAGAGCAAGTTTAGTTTTGTTGATGGAAGCTTACCTAAACCACCCTCTAAGTCGTCTAACGCCATTTATTGGCAGCGTTGCAATGCCATGGTGATGGGCTGGCTAAAAAGCTCTATGACCAAGGATGTTAAGGTAAGCGTAAGCTTTGTTGACACTGCCAGAGACATGGGGATGGATGTGAAGGATCGCTTTGGCACTGAGAACGCCCCGCGCTCATATAAGGTTCGTCATGCCATAAGTTTGTTGCAACAAGAAAAGTTAATTGTGGCTTCTTACTACACCAAACTCAAAGGCCTATGGATGATATGCATTCAATTTCTCTGCTACCAAGTGTACCTGTGGCCAATGTACCTATGATGTTCATCGTTAATATGTTGCTATGAGGGAAAATGAGCAGCTATATGATTTCTTAATGGGACTTGATGAAGTCTTTAGCACTGTTAAAACAAGAATTTTGGGAACTCAGTCTTTAACTGGGCTCGGCAAGGCTTATCATTTGGTTTCACAGGATGGACAATAGAGGAATGTATATGCCCATAGAAAGCCTATAACTGAAGTTGTAGTTTTTCACACTGAAGTCAAACGTATTGAGAAAGAAGGGACTGATCAACGTGGTTCTAAGAAAGATAGACCAAAATGTAGTCACTGTCAACGTCTTAGGTATAAAAAGGACCATTGCTATGAGATTGTTGGGTATCCTGCTTCATGGAGATCTGGACAACATGATGGAAGGAAGAAAGAAAAAAATGCACCATCCACAGAGCACAAAGCACCTCCTAGTGCTGCTCAGGTTGGACAAGATGCAAACACTTTACCTGACTAAACCACTCAACTATCTCGCCTTCTCCAATGCTTGCAACATAATGACGAAGGGACTAGCAGAGACAACAAGTCAGTGGGTCCTAGAGTTAACATGGCCGGTAAGCTTGGTAATGAGAAATCATGGTTGATTGATTCAAGGGCCATCGAACACATAGTCAGTGACAATATGTTGATGGAGAAAGATAAGAAGATACATTGTCTACCCGTTAAATTTCCCAATGGGGATAGGATTCCTGTAAAAGGGGTTAGGAAGGCTTATCTTCTAAATGCAGTGTAATTAAATCATGTGTTATACGTTCTTGAATTCAAATGCAACTCATTATCAATCAGTCATTTAACCAAATACCTCAATTGTTCATTAACATTTATTGTTGAATTTTACATAATGCAAGACCTAACTACGAAGAATCTGATTGGATTGGGTAAGCGAGGAGGCTTATACCTTCTTAAACCAGTGAGGAATGAAGGAGTTATTTTGACAGTTAGCAGGGAGAATCAATCTGAACTTTGGCACAAGAGATTAAGACATGCTTCCAATGAGAAATTGCAAAAAGTGAAACTTATTTCTAGCACTGTTGTTTTTTATGATATTGCTTTTTGTGATTCATGTATTCGTGCCAACAGACTAGACTTCCCTTTCCTACTGATTATGTTAAAAGTTTTGATATTTTTTATTTAATACACTGTGACATTTGGGGGCTGTACAAAATTGAATCTTTTATGGAGCTCATAACTTTCTTTCTATTGTGGATGATTACAGTAGATGTGTTTAGGTATACTTGATGAAATACAAGTCTGAAGTTGAAGAGTATTTACCTATGTTTTGTAAGATGGTCGAAACCCAATTTGGCAGAAAAATTAAACAACTTAGAACTGACAATGGAACAGAATTTCAATCCAATCATATGCTTAAATTTTATTAAGATTGTGGAATCATATTACAAACTTCTTGTGTTAATACTCCACAACAAAATGGAGTTGTTGAGAAAAAACATAGATACATTCTTGAGATTGCTAGAGCCCTCAAATTTCAAGCTGGATTACCCCATAAGTTCTGGGGTGAATGTGTTTTTACTACAACTTATCTTATAAATAAGCTTCCCTCTAAGGTTATAGGAAATAAAACCCCTCTTGAGATTTTATTTGGGAAAGCCCCCACTTACAGTCATTTGAAAATTTTTGGTTGCTTGGCTTATGCCTATGACACAAGAAAAACTAAGGATAAGTTTTAAGAAAGAGGAAGACAGTGTGTGTTTGTTGGCTATCCTAGTGGACGGAAAAGGTACAGGTTGTATGATCTTGAAAGAGAAGAATTCTACACTTGCATGGATGTAATTTTCTTTGAAGAAAAATTTCCCTTCAGTGACCAGATTATCAATGAAGAACGACAACCACCTTCAGATATGCAAAAATCTCCTAATTCTAGTCAGTTACAATGGGATGAAGAAAGTAGACCTCTCCAAGATTTTTGTCCACATTTGGCCCAACATAATGGATCTCTAAGCATCAGTCAAGCCCACACACTCGAGACTGCTATTGACTCATTCCACAGTCTTAATGAGTCATGTGAAGCAACCAAAAACGTGCTGAGCCTTGATAAGAAGGAATTCGTTCAACCTAGTGCTAGTCAACAACGGCCCAATCATTCTAAAACTCACCGTCCACTTAGCCCACAAATGAGGGAAGAAACTGGGCCGAGTACTATACCTCATGTTTATGACCATCAACAGTCCATATATGCTATTCTTGAAGGTGGCCAATCCAGCCAACGATAGAGGCGTCGTCCTAAATGCCTAGATGGCTTCGATGTTGATATCTCAGCATCCATTGATCCAGGTTTAACTCCCAAGAGCAATTGTGTTACTTACCCTCTCTCCCAGCAACTTTCTTACAAGAAATTATCTTCATCTCATCGTGCTTTCTTAGCTTCATTGACATCCCAAGATGAACCACATCATTTTTCTCAAGTTGTTCAACATGAATGCTGGAAAATAGCCATGAGAAATGAAATGCAGGCTATTGAGGCTAATGGAACATGGTCCTTGGTTCATTTACCTCCAGGGAAAAGAGCCATTGACTCCAAATAGGTTTATAAAATAAAGTCTAGCCCAAATGGAAAAGTGGAGCGATACAAAGCCCGACTGGTTGCGAAGGGATTCACTCAGGTTCAAGGAATTGACTAGCATGAAACTTTTGCTCTAGTAGCCAAGTTAGTTACTGTCAAAAGCTTTTTAGCCGTTGTTGTCAAGAGGAATTGGGAAATACATCAACTTGATGTAAACAACGCCTTTCTTTATAGGGATTTAGACGAAGATATGTATATGCGTATTCCCCAAGGCTTTGCCAAAAAGGGGGAGACGAGAGTCTGCAAGCTCAAGAAGTCCTTATACGGATTGAAGTAGGCCTCTCGCAACTAGTACCAGAAATTCACCACGGCCTTGATCAAAATAGGCTTCAAACAATCTAAGGCTGATTATTCTCTATTCACATATAAATGCAATGGTGTTTTTGTTACTACATTAATATATGTTGATAAGGTGATTCTGGCAGGTAATTGTATCAATCAGATCAAACATGTGAAGCAATACCTTGATAAGGAATTCAACATCAAGGATTTAGGCTCTCTCAAATACTTTTTTGGTATAGAAGTTGCCCGATCTCCCAAGGGCATCGTCCTAAGTCGAAGAAAGTATACCTTAGACATCTTTGAAGAATGTAGTATGCAAGGTTGCAAACCTTGTAACTTTGCTATGGAGCAAAATTTGAAGTTGCAGACTAACACTGATGAACCAGCGGCGGATACTGGTCAATATAGACGCTTGGTTGGCTGCCTCTTGTACCTCACAGTAACGAGGCCAAACATCACTTATGTCATTAATATTCTCAGTCAGTTTGTTAAGAATCCTCAACTGGCACATATGGATGCTGCATATCGTGTGTTGAGGTATCTTAGAAAGACACCTGGACAAGGAATTCTTCTGCCAGTAGGGAGATTTGGTCTTGCAAGCATACTGTAATGTTGATTGGGGTGGTTGTCCCATGATTCGTAGATTCTGCACAGGTTACTTTGTCATGATTGGTGGGTCTCCCATTTTTTGGAAAACTAAGAAACAGACTGTTGTTTCCAAGTCATTAGCTGAGGCAGAATACCGGGTCATGGCTACCATCACAAGTAAGCTAATCTGGCTCAAATGGTTACTACAGGATTTGGAGGTACCTCAAACCGAACCCACCATCTTGTTATGTGATAACTAGGCAGCATTACACATTGCTGCCAATCCCATCTTCCATGAACGAACGAAATATATTGAGATGGATTGTTATTTTGTTCAGGAAAGGGTGCAATCCAATGAAATTGCACTGACCGTGGTCAGGACCAACGAGCAACTTGTAGACATCTTCACCAAAGCTTTAGGAAGGTATAGATTTGAATCTCTAGTTAGCAAGTTGGGCATTGTGAATTTACATGCTCCAACTTGAGGGAGAGTGTTGGAGTTATTCATTCACCATTATCTGTCCTTTTCATTGTCCCATCTACTGGTCCCACTCCTGTGGTCTACCTCTTGGGTCTATGCCTTGAGAAACACATTTTCAGATGATTTTTCTCCTTCTCTTTATTTATTGTTTTTGGGTGTACATTCATACTGTTAGATTGTAAAGTATTATTCTATTGCCTTTCCTTACTTTACCTTTGTTTTCATATAGTATACAGGATTCTATTTTTTTTTACTGAAATTTGAATGAGAAAGACGATAACGCTACTGAAATTCTTCCTAGTTTTGTGTTGTCTTACTTTCTGAGCCTTGTGTTATTTTACATATACCTCAATCCTGTTTAGTGCCGAATTGGTACAATGATTATAATGAAACAAATGAGGTTTGAGTTTGACCACCCATTTATTACACCAAATTTAGTGTACAAGAAGGTTTACTGTGGGATGAAACCTACACCCTCATCTAGTTCAAGGAATTTGCTCACCCACTCCAGATTCAATGGACCTTCTTGGGAGAAATCAAAGAAGGCATCAACATCAAAATCGAGTTTTGATTCTTCAACTCCCTCACTTGAATTCTCTTCTCTTAGCTCTGCAGGAATCTCCTCTACCACCCTTTGTTTCTGAGATATGCTACCTTCTCTCCTTGAACACCCACCCTGCTTCTCCTTCTGTTTTATTTTCTTGCTCAAATGAGAGTTCCAGTAGTTCTTGATCTCATTATCTGTTCGGCCAGGTAGTCTTCCGGCAATCAAAGACCACCTAGAACAATCAAAGTAAACAAAAAGTTGCTAGTTATGAATGTGATATAGTGCTACTGTTATATACAGTTGAGCTTGTAGTTAAAATACTAAACCTGTTTCCGAGTAGTTTATGAAGACGAAGTATTAAATCCTCTTCTTGTTCTGATATGTTTCCCCTCTTGATGTTGGGTCTGAGATAATTCAACCATCTTAGCCTACAACTCTTACCACACCGATTAAGGCCTGCATATATAAACCAAAACCCGTCGAGTTATTCTCGATCATTAATTTCATAAATCTGTGAGAATTGCCTAGGAACATGGAAGATACCTGCTTTGACTGCGATGGACTTCCATCTTTTTGGCCCATGAACTGCAATAACCTCTGCCAGTTTCCTATCTTCTTCTGGTGTCCAAGCTCCTCTGCTGATAGGCACGCTTGTCATGGCTTCAATTGGCTTCACTTCTCTCTTAAGAGACTCATCTGTCCCAGTAGCCATTGGCTTCTCTTTTTGCGCTTTATACAGAGAAATAAGAGAAGGAGACAGAGATTTTGTTGGGGTTTAGCAAACCTTGTTATATGACTGTGTGAACCTTCTTGCCGCAGAAGAAGCTCCTCAACTACCAGTTATATATGTGCATCGTGCTTGAGAAGAAAGAGAGAGAAATGACCCTTGTCAGTGTTAAGAAAAGTGATTATGTTTTCATGGGGTTGATGATTGAGCAATTGAGTTCTACAAAGTCTTCTTTTTCTTTTTTATTATCCTTTTTCTTTTGTTTGAAATGGGGTAAAGAATGTCTACGGCTATAAATGCTACATAGAGACTGGTAGGATACATGCATTCTAAAAGAAAAAGGACTAAGTGGGTGATTGAGACATGTAAAATTTTAATGAAATATTAAAAAGTAACTATAAAAAAAGGGTGCAACTTGCAAAAAGGATAGAAAATAAAGGGTTTCCAGGTACAATGGCTATGATGAAGTGAGCAGATAAGTAGATAGGCTACTTTTGTTATCTAGCAGATATAGTCAGTAAAACTTGTTGTTTAATCTGTGTAAATTTACTTTTTGCATGTGCTATAAGTATTATAATAAAACAAAAGGGCGAGTGTAATAGTAGCGCAGGAAAGTTGACAGTTTTGTCTTCAGATAATATACTTTTCAAGTTAGTGAGTGTGAGCCATGAAGAATAAACACAATTTTTTCTGCTCTGCATTTTCTTATCTGTTTCTCTTTTGAGGACTCTAGGCTTCTTTCTTTTTGTACCCTTTCTGAGGACAAATACCTTACCATGTAACTTCTGAACAGCTTATCCAATAAATTCCAATATCTGCTATCCCTCTGGTCTTTATGTGCTTATGTGTAGTTACTATTTACTGGTGCTTTATCTGACTACTTCAATATTTGATTACAGTGAGGAAAACTACCCATCTGTGAAAACGTACCCTGAAACCTTGAAATTAATAACACATTGATTTTACCCATTGAAGCTAATCATCCCACAGATTAGACTAAATTTTATAGATGACATGTTAGAACCACGTGTGACTCTCACCAAAATTATATTAGTTCACAAAATGTGAAATTGTATATAGTCATAGATATGCAAGTTGGTGTATAATCAACTTGGTTATTTCAGCTCACATAATACCTTGATATATAAATTAATCAAGTTATAATATCACCTTGTGTTTTCTTGTAAGAAAGTCAGAATAACTAAAGTGAAAACTAGGCACAATGAAGCTAGTTGAGATAGGGTATGAGAAAGTGTTTTATACGAGGGATTGGGTGAAAACAGTGAAATCAAAGAAAGCCCTCCATTGTTACAAATACAAAAGACCAAAAGAAAAGCCATGCTGAAAATCTAAGGGGAATGATGGGGAGTCTTATGATATTTAAGACCAAAAGGGATGTTACTAAACTCACATATCATTGGCCAAAAGAGATAAACCTACTGTTTGCTATCTAAGTGTGCATCAGCAAGCCAATTACAGACCAGACATTTGCACAAGTTAATTACCTCTAGCTTGTCATGTATTAGTAAACTGTGTTATTTTTGTCTCGGCTGAGATTTTGATGTTCATCATGTGGTGCAATAGCATGCTAACAGTATCATTTTGGATTCAGATTCTCAAACGGCTCTTAGTGGAAGAAAGATAACCTAATTTTGTTGTTATGGGAAACAAT
>JASKGM010000014.1:2111583-2128382 GCA_034509205.1 Ceratonia siliqua
GGATTCAGATTCTCAAACGGCTCTTAGTGGAAGAAAGATAACCTAATTTTGTTGTTATGGGAAACAATCAGAAAATACCAAGTGAGGATTATTAATTTATAAATACAACGGTTTATATGACAGATAAGTCTGCATAAGGTCAAAAGGAAATAGTTCCATTGCTGTTCATACTTCATATACCTGTCTTAATACATAGCATGGGGACTCTTTTAATCTCTTTCACGGATTTTCAACATTATTATGCTCAAGAAGACTGGTCCTAATAATTGAGTTTAATTTTTTCTTTATGAACTGTTGTAGTTAATTTTATATATATATATATATATATCCTCATTTGCAACCATAAAATCTCTCTCTGAAACTTAGACAATTAGGCCAATTAGGCCTTTTAGTTATTATAGATTTTACCTTCGATTCATAGAGAAATTACTCACCAAATGTTAGATATTGTCTGGTAATTAAACTAAAAAAGAAGCACATGGGAATTGACCAAAAAATGAGAGGAGGTTTTGCAAGGTGAGATATATGAATACTATAATTAAAGACACAAGTAGTCTTAAAGGGAAAATATTCAGCAGTAGCATAACACTAGATTCAGTGTTACGATAGTACAAATTAGTATTAGGAATCTCTTAAAATTATAATATAAAATATTATGGGAGTTCCACTTTAACCAAAAACCCAATACTTATTCTCACTCCAGTAACATTGAGTCCAAGTCCAATGCTATAATAGTGCTAAATATTTTCTCGGTCTTAAAGGTACTCATTTAGGTTTGAAAGCTTTTACACATCATTTGAAAAATCTCCCATCTTTTTTCATTTCTTCTTCTCTCTTCTTCCTTATTTTTACATCAGAAACAAAAAATTAAATAAACCTTTGTGGATCCCATCAGGGACAACTGATAAAATTAGAAAAACAAAGCTAGCTAAGTACTATAAAAAAAGAATATATATATATGAACTTGGGTTAGCCATGTTGCCCTCATAAATGGTGCTTTGCATGTTCATCCAATCCTTAATTCACTTTTCACCAGCTAGCTAGCTAGCTGGCTGCTTTGTCATTAGTTAACAATGAAATTAATGACTTTTCTAAGCCTTCACTTAAATCTTAGGCTTAAATTACATTTTTAGTTTATTGTAAAAAATTAAATTTTATCTTAATTTTTAATTTAAATAATGTTACCTTCTTTTTTTAAAATAAAAAATTTTAATTAAGTTCTTCTCTTATAAGTCTATCAATTTGATGATGTTGTAAATAATTATCATATTTTGAAATGTTGTTATTAACAATTTATCAAGTAAAATCATGTACGTTGCATGTATAAAATCACTTGATGATTTCTTAAATATATATTTTCGGTAAACAACAACATTACATATGCTAATTAATTAAAATGTTATCATTTTAGTTACGAGAAAATATAAATATCATCATATTATTTGAATATAGACAGAAATATAACAAAATTAGAATTCCATTATTATTATTATTTTTTTGAAGAAAGAAAGAAAGTGAGCAACATTGTTTAAAATTTTAAATTGAAAGAGTATGAAGAAATTAAAATTTTAACAAATATTAAAGAGACAAAAAGTGTATTTAAGCTCAAATCTTAATAAGTGGTTGGTTGAAGTAATATTATGGTTGTAATAAAAAAGAGGTAATAATATGGGCCCAAATGGCCCAACAACAAATGTCTACGGAGCTATTATCTTTTGGGTCACAGTAAGGAAGTACGATTCCCAGATTGAGCCCAACTCTCTATTAATGGGCCTAGGCCCGTCTTAAAATGGCATTACTTCTCATAAGATCTATTTGGATCTTCTCTCTCTTCCATTTCTACAGTAAAAGGCTTTTTGCTTCATTCCAATTTTGTGAGGCCCAACAAGAGAAAGTCATTTACATTGTTCTCTAAATAAATGTGTCAAATTTTTTTTTTTTTGAATAGGTCACGCTTATTAATATAAAGGTAAATATTACAGTTTTAAAAATCATTTTTAGGATGCATTTACTCTGCCTAATTAATTCTTTATAAATTATTGTATTGAAAAATAAAAAGTTAAATGCACCATTTAATAATTATTAAAGAGTCTAATTTATCCTTAAGGACAATAAATATATGTGGGCTGCATCCATTAACTTTTCTTGCATCCATTCTTTTCTGACATTTACTTCACAGTAGAATAAGAAAATAGAGTTGCAGTTTAGTTATAACTTTAGTTTAAAGATAGACTACATTGAAATATTTTGTTTCCATCTTTATTCTATATCAAAAAAAAAATTATCATCTTGAAAGATATAATAAAATATTGAGTAAGTTGAACTAGACTAATTATCTCATTATTTATTCTACCATATGTGCGGCATATAATATTTATTTTAGAGTAATTTAATAATTTATTAGAAATTAAGGATATTAATTTAGTTTGTTAAATATTTTTTTGTATATTATATGAATGTTTTAATCATTGAATGTATTACCATGATGTCTTTCTCGAGACATCTAAATGGTGAACAAGTGATTTTTTTTATGCGTAATTACTAATATCTTATTTGACATGTTAAATGATAATTTTACATCCTAAAAACTAAACAATTCCCTTTAAAGTTTAAGAACAAGTGATGTTCTAAATTGAAATTATAGCGAATAAATGATGCCCATAAGTTTTGGCTATTGCTACAATACAAATGAGTAGCTATACTCTCCTGCCCAGCCAAATACACGGCTAGGTAAAAAAAAACAATAATTATCAAACAGTTAGATTTAAGTCAATAAAAATTCAAGGGTCTAGACAACTCCTGAATATTCTTACTTAGGAATAGCTTAGATTCCCTTGAGTTTTATGTGTTGTTATTTAGTTTCTAGAATCAAATAAATTGTCAACATAAGTAGAATTATTAACATTTTTATTAACGACTTAACAAAAAGACGTAATGGTAAGATATTAAACTATGAAAACATATAAAAAAGTCTTTAAACGATTAAACTAATATTAACTTAATATTATAGAGATAAAATAGTCAAATTACTCTTTGCTTTAGCATAAATTAAAGAACCATAATTCTAAATTGACTATAATTAAGATTATATATTTTATAATATTGTCTTTCAAATTAAGTTTTTTAGTGTTTTTTTAAAGTATTATTATAAAATTACTTAAAATACATCAAGATAAATAAATTATATAAAAAATATCATTATAGAATAGAATATTGAAAAAATGATTATTTGGTAGTTATTGGGCACTAATTTTCAAATAATGCTATGTAGTGTGTACTTCTTTTTTTTTTCTTGGTAAAAAGCAATTATTTATTTATAAAAAAATAGTTATTTTATTATGGTTATAACATAATAATATTGTTTTATAGCAGAATAATTACTTTTTATAATTGAATAACTAATGTTTTAAAATTTTAATTGGTCATTAAACCAATGGAGGTAGTAGTTTATGGATAATTAATTTGACTGTAATTGAACCAAAGTTAGATCGATAATAAAATATTTAAAAAAATAATATATAGCACTATATATTAATTATATATAAAAAATTTAATAATTTAATATGACAAAAATTAAATTGTGTTAAAACGACATCATTTTAATAAGAGAAATGAAAATAAGAAAAAAAAACTGCTTTAATCGATCAGTTCACAAACTTTTTATCAATCTTGGATCTTTATTTTTATTTTTTTTGTTTTTGGACCCATTCATCAATTTTCTAATAGATTTTTTAATTGATTTTGAGGGTCTAACCAAATTAGTGAAATTTGATCAATTCACCAATTTTTCTGACCAGCCAGTCGATTGACAATTTGGTTAGACCCTCAATTGAGTACACCCCTTCTCACATTTGGGCATGGGGCCAGGCTGAGCTCCACCTCATTTGAGGTGGGTCCCACGTCCTATGTGAGAAGGAAATGCACTTAATTGAGTGTATTCCAACGCCCTACATTTTTTCTCTCGGTCCAATATAATTTTTTTAATCGTGTGAATAATAACTACTTTTTGTCAAAGATAAAAAAAAGTATACAGTATATGATATTATTTGACAATTTAGTACAAACTTCTCAATCAACACTAAATAATAATTTTACTTAAAATAATTTTTAAAATATCTGAATAGATTTTAACTAAGAATAGTAAAATAATAAAACAAACTCAGCTAAACTTTGGTGATTGTTTTGTTAATTATGTGTTGATGACTAACTTTTGTCTTGACCTTACTAAATGAACCTCAAACTATGGATAATTCAACTGCTAAAGGAGTGAGTCAAATTGAACCTCTCCCTATTCAAACTTCAAACACTCTGTTCAATTCATTAGCTTCAATTCCAGAATAATAACGCATCAAATCAAAAACCGTCTCTCACAAAAACGCTGCTCCTTTCAGCTTTTGCTAATGCGGAGTTTTCAAGGTTGCTCCCTCCAAATTACCATAAACCCCCTTACTTTCTCACCCATTTACAACAGTGTACAAAGTACAACTTGCATTTCCTCACTTGCAGACTACAGTGGACCTATTGTTCAGCGGCATAGATTTTGGCCCATCCTCACTCCCCTGCTTCCCACCCCCCACTATCTCCCCCCTTTCTCGAATCTTCACCCTTCGCTTCTTTCCAGACTTTCAATCTAGATCATCATCTATTTTTGAGATGGAGTATAAGTGTGGACCGGCGTGTACTAGATCATAGCTAGAGAAAATTTGGCATCTTCTCACTCTTTAATATTTTCTCCTAGATGTCATGGCCACCTCTGCAGAAATCTGAGAAAGAAATGAAAGAGCGGCACGGAACCCAAGACTTTCATAAGAAAACAGAAGCAGAGCTGAGAATATAAGACGAGACTAGCTTGTCTAAAATTTTCACCCTTCGCTTGCACACCAAGAACTTCAAAATAGAAAGAAAAAAAAAAAAAACTCACTGTCCTGTAAGACCCACAAGAAATCAAGTTCTTATGATGACTATCTATGATATCCAGAAAAAAAAATGGAAAATTTAACTCCATCCATGCCCACCATTACCAGCTTTGAAGTTTGAGCTCGAAGTCCAACGTTCGCAACTTGCGTAGAAAACACAAGGTTTTTTATTTTAGAGAGAGAGATTTGGGTGGTATTGTTTTCTTGAGAAAGGTAGCGGTGTGGGTTTGCGTGGTAAATATGAGCAATTGGATGGGGTTCTCTCTGACTCCACACTTGAGGATTGATGAAGTATGTGGGAGAGAAAACCAAGACCGTGGAGTCTTTCCACCTCCTCCTCATCCTCATCCTCCTCGCTTCTCTGTTATGCCCTTGCGATCAGATGGCTCTCTGTGTGTTGCTGACCCTTTTAGACACTCCGGTGCAGCTGAAGGTATTGCATGCCATTTCAAACTTTGTCACTTTATAGGAACCTACGACACTGTTACATTTCAATATCTTCTTCTTCTTCTTCTATCTTCTCTGGATTGTCATAGAGTGTTCAGTGTTATTTGTTTTGCTAATATCAGTTTGCATGTTAGCCAAGACAGTTTTTTTTAACCTTTCTTTTGATTACTTTTCTCAACCTTGTTATTTTACTGGGAAATCAGTTTTCTCTGCATGTTTGAAGATACAATCAAATTCGTAAATTCGTATCTGAGCTTTTGGTTTTCACTATCTAGGTGGCTGCTCTGTAGAATGGACATATGATAATGCAATAGCTGGAGGAAACTCAGACGAAGAAGGTCCAAAGCTTGAAGATTTCTTGGGTTGTTACTCAAACTCACCCATTGCTGAAACCAAAGTCTATTGTCAAGGCACCCAACAAGATCAAAACCAACACCAGAACAGCATTTCCAAAATCAATGTTAATGTTGCCCCAAGTTTCAACACCAACACAGAGATAGAAACTGGAGAAAATCTCACAAACCCGTCCTCCATAATCCAATCTTTCCAATGTTTCCATGGGTACAATGATAACCCACGAGCCCTAATTCCTAGCAATGGCATGTACAAGTCCTGGTTGGCTCAAACCCAGTTTTCTGATGGAAAACCTTCTGCTGAAGGTAATGGGTTTAATTATCAATCTCTTTCCCTAACCATGAGCCCCAGTGTACAAATTGGGTTGGGTGCAATTTCTCCTGTTCAAGTAGATGATGAAACTCGTAAACGGTCAATGACAAAATCTCTTGCTAGAGAACCTGTGCCTCGCAAATCCATTGATACTTTTGGGCAAAGAACATCTCAATACCGAGGTGTTACTAGGTAAGATAGTGTTTCTCTGTCTCTTTGTCTCTCTCGTTAACTATATAGCTAGCTCCTTCTTTGTGTTTTCATTTGCCCATCTTTATCTCTTCTCCATTTGGGGGTTCATGGAATTTTTTAGGCATAGATGGACTGGGAGATATGAAGCCCATTTGTGGGATAATAGTTGCAGAAAGGAAGGGCAAACAAGGAAAGGAAGACAAGGTGAGAGAAAAATGCGTTTTCTGTTTTTTTGGTTCGCTTGTTTTTTCCTTGTCTTTTAGCAACGAAGTTTGGATCATTTTCAAGAACACACGCCATTAACCTTTTCCCCCATTTTTCTCTTTCCCTCTTGTTTTGAAGAGAATATACTAACGGTTTGTCTCATTTCATGCACTGGTTGGATTCTTCTCCTTTCACGGCTTCAACTATGCGTAGTTTACCTAGGTAGGTGACAGTCTTTCTTTACCTCTTTACCTCTTTACCATCTCTGTGGATCTCACTCTTTTCCATAACTACGATCTCTGGTAGATATGATCAATGCATGCTCAAATATAAAAGCATTGGAAGGCGTGTTTGATTGAGAATAATTCATTCCCTTTTGCATATAATATATATAATATATAATATATATTATTAGGTGGTTATGACAAGGAAGAAAAAGCAGCAAGGGCTTATGACTTAGCTGCACTCAAGTATTGGGGTCCAACTACTCACATAAATTTCCCTGTAAGCTTTCTGAGACTTGCCGTCTTGCTCTGTTTCTCAGTTAGACAAGTCTTTGCCCTTCCCCTTAGAAGAGTACAAAATCAAAGTAAAAATGAGGGAAAAGTATTAGCTTCAGCCATTGCCTAGTAAATAGTACTTTTAACCAGTCTTCATCATCTGTTGCTCCTTAAATGCTCAGTTAAGCACTTACGAGAAGGAACTTGAAGAGATGAAGCACATGACTAGGCAAGAATTTGTGGCCAATTTGAGAAGGTACCCCACTAAATCTTTCCACGGGATCTTAGTAAATTCTCTCTTCACTCTCCTTTTCTTTTCTCCCACATATTCAATATTGAAGGAACTGTCCTTTTTCGTGCTCTTGCGCAGGAAGAGCAGTGGATTTTCAAGAGGTGCTTCTGTGTATAGGGGTGTGACAAGGTATGGCCAAAAGTGGTGGACTTTAATAATTTATCATTAATAATAATAATAATAACAGTCATAAACTTTTCCATTATTCACTGCAATTTCAGCAGCTTTTCAATTAACTTTAGCAATTATTAGCATACATTTATCTGTTTCCTTGTTTCTCAGACACCATCAACATGGAAGGTGGCAAGCTCGGATTGGAAGAGTTGCAGGAAACAAGGACCTGTACCTCGGTACATTCAGTGAGTAGTCACCTCCTCGCTTTCTTTTTACCTCTTTCAGATTTCCTTTTCCCCTTATTTTACACTGTTCTTCATCCTTTAGTTACTTATGCATAACCCTGACATATGAATCTAGAAGTCAACTTAGCTCTAGGCATTAGATTTTTATTAGTTAGCCAGTCTCCCGTGGCTACTTTGGTTCCAAAATGTGAAAAAGGAAAGGAGGATTATTATGGAACGAGATTTAAATATTCAAGAATTAATTAGTAAAAAATTAAGAACTAAATGTAAATTGGTTTGTAAATATAGAGACCAAAAGATGAATTATATCATCAGGTCTAAACTGTTTGGATTTGTATCTAGATCTTCTCATACACATGCTATTATCATATTAAAAAGATGACAGATACAACATATATAAGTTTCACAAATAATAAAAATAAATAAAACATAGGTTTTATACATTCTGTCTCTTCCTCAACTTCCTTAACATAGTATCATATGTTAGTTGAAAACCTCTTCAAAATGTTTAATATTTTTATAAAATGACATACTGATACAAAAGTTTGATGAATGTTCATGTGGGCATATTGATTACAGGCACACAAGAGGAAGCTGCTGAAGCATATGATATAGCAGCAATAAAGTTCAGGGGGACAAGTGCAGTGACCAACTTTGATATAAGTAGATATGACGTGAAGAGAATATGCTCAAGCTCAACTCTGATTGCAGGAGATCTTGCAAAAAGGTCTCCTAAAGACTCAGCTTCTGCCACTGCCACCTCTGAGGAATTCAATCCTTCTCATCAACAACAACCCTTGTTAGCTATAGCAAGCGCCGAAAACTCTTCTGATGAACTGGCCAATATGGTGTGGAATACCAACACTGAAGAACAGCTGCAGCAGCAGAATGATAATAATGGAAACGCCAACAAACTGATCACTAACTCGTCGGAGCAGGTCTCATTGAACAGCAAGAATGATTCAAACCCACATAGCCCTGAGTGCTCTGTGGGGCTGGGCAATGGATTTGGGGTGAGTGGAGGAGATTATGGACATGGGTTCTTCTTGGAGCAGGCACCTAAATATGACAATGGAAACAGTGAGAGTGATAACGTGAATGGCAATCGGCTTGGGAATTTGGGTTTGGTTCATCAAGTTCCTATGTTTGCTTTGTGGAACGAATGAGTTTTAAAATACAAAATAATTAGTAATAGGGAAATTAAGTAGCTAGGTTAGATGGCAAGAGTTGAATGATAATTAATTTATATTGTTGTAATGGTATGACTATTACTTCTTGTTTTTATTCTTGTTTGAATATTAATTAATTTTCCAAATGATAGTTTTGGATAATATTACTGCGCAAAGTTTGTTCTTTATCTGCTTTTAATTAATTTAATCTGCTTCATTGTGTTGTTCGAATCTTTTTTAGACTTTAATGCTTTTTTCTTTCGCCACATTCATCTTTTCTTAAATAATTATTATTTGACATTTTTCTTCTTAGCTTAATTACATTAGGTTTAAAAGGTCAACTTTTCTAGCACTATCTTCTAACACAATCACCAACAATATTTTATGTCATATTTTTTAGCTTTAAGAGCCCAAGTTAAAATTGTCCTAGTTTATGAAAAAAGAGAGTATATTTTTATAACAAATTTATAATTTTCATAAAAAAACTTTGATGATGAATAATGATAAATGATTAAGAAAATCATATTATATAGATATTATAATTATGTGAATAATATTATTTTAAAAAAAATAATCCTTAGCACTCATTGGCAATTTTTCTGCACGGGTGTGTAAGTGAGCAAGTTTTTTATATGAAAATAATATTTCAATTTTTTTTACTCTTTCCCGAATGGTTTGATTTTTTTTTAATTTTTTGTTGTTTATTTAAAAAAATTAATTAATAATTTTTTAACAATTAATAAAAATTAATATCCTCTAGAGCAAAAATGACCTTTACTTTTGAAAATTTTTTTTATCAAACTCTTGAGTCTTGAATAATTTTTTTCCTTTCAATTTTTATTGTAATTTAACGCTCGAATTAGATCTCACATATAAACCCAAACTTACTTTCACTGTCAAATATTCATAACTTTTAATTTAAATAATAAAAAGTTTTAATTATATAATACACTAAAGAAATAATAATAAAAATGGTTTTATTAAAAATAATTTTCAAACAAAAATATTCTGATTTTAGAATAATTTTTGGAATTTGAAATATAAGAAATCAGTAACTATAATTCGTAATATTGTTGTATTTAACTTTTGGTGAACTATTAGTACAGTTGAATGCTTGTTAAATATGTTGTCAATTAATTTTAAAACAAGATTATTTTAAAAATTTTGTTGAGGAGTTTTTAAAATTGAATATGAACTTCTTGTAGCATGAGGAGTACAGTAACTCTAGTACGGCGCTGCAACAGGGAATCACTGTGCTCACCCCATGCTAATGCTGCCACTATAATATTGCCCTGCGTGCTTCGTATTGTTCCACGGTTTTATTTAAATTATATTCGATGTATTAATATATTTGAATTTTTTTTTAAATTTCTAATTTTTTTATTTTAAAAAAATAATAAAATATTTAGGAAAAAAATTCAAAAAAATGATTAAAATACAATACTTAAAAAAATGTAAAAAACAAATACAAAATATAAAATGCAAAAATATAAATAAACTTTAAAAATTAAAAAAATTAAAAAAAATTCAAATAATACATCCAAATATAACTTCTAAAACACATTTATTTTATTCTACGGTTGCTAAAATATACCGTTATGTATAGAGCGTAGCTAAGTTACTACTCTATTTTTTGTTTTTTTATTTGTTTCATTTGTTTTATTAATTTTTTAAAAAAATAATAAATTATTTTTTATATCATATATTTTTTTAAATTTTTTATTATTCATCCTTAATTTTTTTATTATTCATTTATAAGTTAAAAATTTTATAAAATATTTTAAAAAATTCTTAAAAATATATATAATATAAAAATTAATTAATTAATTTTAAAAAAATAAAAAATTATCAAAAGTATCCTTATCCGGGGAGCCTTTCCCGTATGTATATGGTGCGCATCCTCCATAAATTAAAAATGTCTAAATTATTTGAAAAAAAAAAAAAAGAACCTTTGACTCTTATTTTTCTTTTTGGTAATAGCCTTTGACTTGTCCTTGTCGATGAAGTTAGAAGCGTGAATGAGTCCAAAGAGGTGCCTTAAATTGCGTGCCTTCTTCTTTACATGCGTTCCCTGGCGCCCATCACTCCCTCCTTGCCGCGTGTCTTCCAAATGCTTCCTTAGTTCTTAATTTGAAATTCATCATATAAAGTTGACTTAATATAGTTTTTTATCATTATAAATTTATTCAACTTTCATTTTAATTTTATATAATTTAATTTTAATTTTTATAATTTACGTTTATTCAATTAAATTTTTATAATTTTCTTTAATTTCTATCATCAAACATATACTTAACATATTTAATATTATATTGAAATGACTAAAAAATAATTCTATAACATATTTATATATAAATTTATTATGTAGTTAATTCTTAATCACTTTAATAATATTATTAATGATATAAAATATTTTTTTATGACATAAATTAAAATTATTAAAATTAGCATAAATTAATTAATAAAAATTAAAGTAAAAATTATTATAAAAATTTAATTAAATAAAATAATAATAATAATAATCAAATTAATTTTTTAATAAAAGTGTAAGAAACAAGATATTAACCGTATAAAATTTGATTCGAAATCATACATTTTTTATTATTTGAATAAAAGAGTAAAAAAGAAAGAAATAAATAGAAGTTGTGGATTCCCGAGGAAGAAAATATAAAGATAGATGGAGGGCAGAGAGACAGAAACAGAGACAAGACAGGGAGGGTGTGTGAAAGAGACAGAGCATATAGAGAAGATACGTGGAGACATCTTTAGCTTACCAGTTACCGCCTCGTGTTATTTCCCAACCTCACCATGCAATCCCATACCATTACTACCCCTTAGGCCCCTACCCCTACCTACCATTCACAATTCACTTTAGGAATAGGAATAGGAATAGGAATAGGAATATACTCTACCCTAACTAGCTGCCTCTTAATCCAAGTGAAATCCAATGAAGTTGGAATCTCTGTAAACAATCAAGCAAACAAACACAACTAGTATCCATATCCTAGTTTTAACTAGAATATCTTCTCCAATCCAAATGGGCATCTGCCGTTGGGTGTAGCCAGCATTCAACAACACATGCACGAGGATTCAATTTTGCCAAAGGATTAAATGCGGATTGTTTAGGCTTATTAAAGAATTTTTTTTGTAAGATGAATATTTTTTTTTAAAAAAAATTATTTTATATTTAAATATATTATTAAAAATGACTTTAAAAAATTTTTTTTTTATTTTTTAAGAAATTATAATTTTTAACTTCTTATTATAAAAATTTTTTTTTATTTTTATTAACTTATTATTTTTTTATAAACTTAAACAAATAAATATATTTTTATTCAAATATATTATTTTTTAAAAAAACAACTTATTAGTAAAATAAATCTAAACAAACAAAAACTTAGTCATATTAATTTAGAACAGTTTGACAACTACTAAATATGCAGCACATGTATAGCCACGGTAAGAAACGTATCTTCAATTTCCAATGCAAAACTTCAATAAAGTCGTCCCTTTTTACCTTTTTCTTTCCCGGCTGTCCCAACAATTCCAGCATACCTCTTTCTCTCAAAATTGCAACACTGCCATTGCCTTCCTCACCTCCACTTGACAACCATAGAACAAACAACAAAGGGAGATGCGCATCCCCTTGCATTAGACCAATAACACAACCGCCGCTCACAATTTGCTGCCAACACACGCTTATTTTTTTTAAATATTTTAAGATTTAGGCCAATTATTAAATTAGAAAAAAAACATTTAACAATTCATTAAGTGGGCCCTTATTAAAGTGTCTATTAGGATATAGATAATTTGAATACGTTTCTTATTTTTAAAATTATATTTAATTTTTTTATAATAATATGAAAAAAAACAACACTTTATTCTTAAGACTCACGTGATAAGTAAATGAAAAGGTCACATTCAGAATTCACAGTGATGGTTATTTTGCCAATCAGATTCTAACAGAGTCCAATACACAGCGTTTGGGCTTTTGAAATCCCTTTGTTAGTCGGCAGGCCCATACTAATTAGAAAAAACTACGATGAAGATGATGTTGACTTTGATATTCCAGAAATGCCCTCCATGCTTTTTTCATTCATTCATTATTTCTTTATGGAGTAAAAGAGTTTCATTAACTCCATAATCCATATTCAAAAAATATATTCTTATTGAAAAATCTGGATTACTATTTCATACATTTCATATCACCATTATAAAATAATTACACCACCTTTTCATACAACTTTCATTCAACATTTTTCACTTTTTATTTCACATTTCCTTTTTTTTCCTTCACTTTTTTTATTTTATATTATTTGAATTATCTTTTATATAATAATTTTTTAAATTTTTTTTGAGATTTTTACTTTTTTTTAAACAGTAAAAAAAGTTAATATTATTATTCGAAAAGATTATTTAAATAAAAATAAAATTTTTAAAAAAATTATCATACATCAAAAATAGTCTAAATAAGATAAAAAAAACGAATGATAAAAGATAAAATAAAAAAAGTTATATAAAACTATATAAAAAAAGTATTGTAACAAAACAACCTCATAAAATAATCAAGTAGTTGAAAGAGAGTAACTGCGATCAAGTTTCCTGATACTAGGATGTAAGATGATCCCAAAATTACGATTTCGTATCTTCACTCCAATCTATTCTTCTAAAAAAAAAAAAAAAAAAAAAAACTAACCAAACACGTTCTTGAATTCAAAGTGAGTCACTGCACAATGATTCTAATTCTAAGAGTATTGTATTTTAATTCATAGTGTTATGTTATTATTTTTATTTCAAATTATAGATTGCTTGCTTCAAATTTTGTAACCTTAAATTCAATGATTAATAGCTTATTTTATTCAAAATATCACAAGTTTACGAACTACTAAAAAAAAACGTAATAGGCTATAATCGGCTAACTGAGAGGAATTTCACCTAGAAGCACACTTATTAATTTAAATTTCGCTAAAATCCTAATTAATTGAGCATCTTTTCTTATTTTTTTTTAGTAATAAAAGGAATCATATATAACATGGATCGAGAAATTACTTAAGGGCCAAAATCAAGAAAGTTGGATTCTACCATTGCTAAAAGAAGGTCTGAAGGAGACAATACTATTACACTAACGTGAGAGTGAGAGAGCTTAGAGAGGAAGAACTAAGCGAGTAAGAGAGAGTCAGGAAATTTTGGTATATTTTGGTTTGAATTAATTTTTTTATTGAAAAAAAATAAAAATTTAATATTGTAGATAGCCATAACAAATAGCAAAAGAGGGAAAAAAATATGGATGTTCAGCTAATCATGTTAGTAAGAAAACTAAGAAATCAGAGTTGTAATTTTCAAAACTAGATCAGAAAGTTTTACTTAAAAAGTTGAGATGAGTAAAATGTGTAAAATCTCAAGTGTGAGAAATAAACCCTTAACAATTAGAATCCATAGTCAATGTCCCTAGATTGGGTAAAAACTTGCTTGCTAAATCATTTTGTCCATCATATGCATCCATTCGTATCTTATTATATTATTGATAAAGATTTAGGAAGCATGAACATAAATACGAAATACAATATGAATATAAATATAAAAAATTTTAAATAACGCAAAATACGATATATTATGTGCCTATATATATATATATAACAATACAAATAAAATTATAAATATATATATTTTATAATGAAAAATAATAAAGAGTGTAAGTTATAAAATAAGAAAAAATAAATAAACCAAGCAATTCTTCAAGAGAAGGAGATAGAGAGATAGGGTTTGCCGAAGGCTCTAAGAAAAGAGAGAGAGAGAGGAAGAAGCTTAAACAAGAGTAAATATAATATTTAAAAAATATTTAAAAAAAGATATAAAAAAGGGACAAGTCATGTCTAGCTTATTTTAAATCATATTTAAGCATAAAAAATTATTATTTTATTTAAACACGTGTGTTTAAGTTAAAAGAATTAATTTTTATTTAGATATATATGTTTGAACTAAATTTTTTTTTATTTAGACATGTCTACCCACATGTATGACTGTGTCTTACATATTCGTGTGTTAAATATAAGAACACTGTAATAAAATGAAGTATCCATGCTTCCTAGACAAAAGCTAAAAATATTTTTTTTGAGTTTACTATTTTTGAGAAAAGACAGACTAATAGGGGACCATTTAAATAATTAATATATATATATATATATATATAATTAAAAAAAAATTGAGGGAGGCCTGCCCTCCCCCTCCCCTCAGTCATTGACTACATGTTAAAGGCATAAATGGGTTAATTGATAAAATAAAAAAAGTAAAGATAACTTCTCAAAGCGTTAAAATTAAACAAAGTATTCACATTTTATCTATTTCCAACCTTTGTTTGATTATGTAGTGTTAAAAAATTGAGAAAAAAATATATTTTTTTAAAAATTAAAAATAAGTTATAGTTATATTTAATTTTTTAATTGACGTTAAAGTTGATTATTATATTTTAGTTAAATGACTTTTTTGTATAATATAACTAAAATATTATTAATTTTATATAATATAACCAAAATATATATTTTTTTAATTATTTTACTTCAATTCTTCTTTTTTTTATGTTTTAAAAATATAGTTACTTGAAATTTTTTTATATTTTAAAAATAACATTATTTGAAAAAAAATTGTTTTGTATGTTTTAAGAATATTGATTTTTTTTGTTTTAAAAACATCATTAGTTGAAATTTTTTCATTTTTTTGGTTTTAAAAATAACATTACTTGAAAAAGTTTTTTTTTTTAAGAAAAGCATGACTTGAAAAAAAAATTTATTTTCTTAAGAATATAATTATTTGAAAATTTGTCTGTTTTAAAAAAATAATTACTTGAAAAAAGTTTATTTTTTCCTATATAAGAATATCATTACTTAAAAAAATTTCTTTTTATTTTGTTTTAAAAGTATCATTACTTGAGACATTATTCATTTTTTCTCTTTTAAAAATATAATTACTCAAAATTTTTTTGTTTTAAAAATATGATTATTTGAAATAGTTCGTTGTTCGTTGTCTTATTAAGTGAAACTGTTAAATGTTCACTGTCTTAATGTAAGAATGAATATTTTAAGTAAGAGTAATTATGTCATTTTAATTTATAATATTAATTTTTTTAAAAAAAATTGATTAAAATATTTTTAACATAGTTAGATTAAATGAAGTCATGTATATATTTTTAAAATATGAGAGAATATTATATAATTAAAATATTTTTCAAGGAAAAGAAGAGTTTTTTTACTCTAAAAAATTTCATAAGCATAGTCACGTCACAATAGAAAGTTGAAACATGATTTATTATACTTATTTATGAGTAATGTTATTATAAAATTTATTTATAAATTATCCATAAATAAGTAAAATTGTTAAATTTGTGTTTTATAATAAACTTTTTAAATAAAACTATTTAAGCTCATAATATAGTTATTTAATAATTATGCATAATTTTTAAATAAGATGTGTATAAATCTTTAATCATCATTTATATACCTTTTGTATATTTTAAACTTAGGAGAGTAAATATGAGATTCTTAGCCATGGATATAAATGGGAATGGGAAGGATTTGGAGCGTCTAGATCCTAGTTTTTTATTAGGAATTTTTTTGCCTAGAAAGAAAGTATTTGTTTAAAAAAAATTAATAATAAATCTGAATTGTCTACAAATTTTAGAGTGGTTTTACACATATTTTTATTTTTTTAAAAGAATCATGATTATTTATTTTTATACGAACAATGATAATTATTAATTACTTACACATAATGGTCATGTCCTTTTACAAGACATGATTTAATATTTTTCCCAATTAGAGCTGTCTCTCATTGGTTTGGAAATGGATTCAGTTATGTTAAAAAATAATATAATCGGTTATGTTAGTAAAATCGTAATTGTCTATTTATGTCACGCCCCAATTTAGGACACTGACCGGCGTAAGTAATTACCTACCAGCCTCACATATCAATGCAGATAATATCATTGAAATCCACTTATAAATAAACAACGATACTAAAATGCATTTTCATAAAATAGATTCTAAGTCTGAAATTTATTA
>JASKGM010000014.1:2128482-2139841 GCA_034509205.1 Ceratonia siliqua
ATAAAAAAATCTTTAAGTAAACGGTGATTTAGCAAAAGATGGAAGGCATAACTTCATCATTGTTGGTCTTTGTAAATGATAAATTAGAACACTCGTGATGTGTCATTGAGTGTCATGTTAGTATTTTTTATTTAATAGATTAATAGTGTTAGTTTTAAAGATAATAATTGATTATTTTTAAAATATAATAATAATTAAAAATAATAAATATAAAAGATAAAATTAAAATATTCAAAAAATATAAAAGACAAAAAGTATACTATATTTTGTTTTATTGCTAGTTGCATGAGCTCCACTTAAAGAGATTGTAATTGTTTAATATATGTTAAATAATTACGATTTTTTAAAAATTTAAAAAATATATCTTAAAATACATAAAAAATTTATTAAATTATAATCATCCAACATGAATTAAATAGTCACTATTTGACAAGAGTTCGTACAGTTGCAAGAATTGCACTGGATTCAAATCTAGTGAAAAAAGTCACGATTAGGCACTATTTTTTTTATGTCAAGGTATTATATTTTTATCAAAATTATCATGACTGATAATTATAATAAGTAAAAAATAATCAATTATGTTATTAACTTAATCCAAATGCCATTAAAGTATGATATCAAAGTGATTGAATAAAAAATATTTTAATAATTAAAAATAAAATGAATAAATAATTAAAATTTAAAAAAATGATAATATTGATACTAGCATAAATATGTATTTTCTAAGTTGATACTCTATATATATATATATATTATTAAAAAAATAATTTATTTTAACAAATAATACATAATTTTTAATGAATACTTTAATAATTTATTTTTAATTTAATAATCATTAATATGAATTATTTTTGTCATAAAATGCATCTTGTGTAATTAGTCCGACTTTTGGGCCTCAAAACCTTGTCTTGTCTGCACTTGTAGCTTCTGCCGTAGTCTGCATATTCCTCAGCTACCTACCTGTAGCCTATGCCCTATAGCTGGGTGAGGGGTGCCTACGTAATCTCGATTCACTCACTGTAGCCTCGTGACATAATTACTTTCATTAAATTTAAATCACTTATTTTTTGTATGAATCATTTAAATTTTGTGTAAATTTTTAAGTTTTTTTACATATTTTTTATTTAATATTTTATTTTAAATTATTTATTATTTTATATTATTAATAAAATATTAATTATTATTTTTTTAATATTATTTTTATTTAATGTTATTTTTAATAAAATAATAATAATAATAATAATAATTGATTTGAATAAAAATAATTTAATTAAGTATAATTAATTTTTAATAAAATTAAGATTATTTAATACTTTTTTTTAATTTTATTATTTTAAATAACAAATAATTTAAAAAGAAAAAATTGATAATCATAATTTTAAAAACATCTTATAATGTCTTTTTTGAACGAATCCAAATTAATACGGACGAAAGCTTTTTACCACCTTAATTTGCAAACAATTCTCACCATTGGTAAAGTGAATTCTATGATAGTTATATAAATTTTAATAATAAATTCTGTACAGTTATTGGAATTATTATATTTAAATTTCCACCTTAATAATTTATTTATGATTTATAAATAAAATTTATATAAATAACATTAATATCTTATTCAATGTTTTATACACGTCCTATTTTAAAATATTTTATAATATACAAATGGCAACAAATTAGGTAATAAATTTTTTGAGATACTATATCTTAAAATATTATAATGCATGCAGAGATATTTGAGTGAAATTTGTTGACAAAATAAGTTAATTGTTCTCTAATATTTATAAAGGTATTATATTTTAAAACAAAATCTTATAAAATTAATTAAGATTCATATATGATATCTCAGCTTTTGAACTATACCTTAAAATAAATTACTAAATATTTATAAAGTATTATTATAAATTATAATACTTCTAAAAACAAAAAGAAAATTCAAAGAAAATCACATGATCTATTAGAGGCAAGATATAAACATCTCAATTATCCTATGTATTCATTTTATCGGATAATATATATATAGTGGTGAGTGAAATCTGCAAAGGCAATTTCTTGTTTTCTACAAATGGGTTTCTGGCGTGGGTGTAGTCAGCAGCTGGAGTTTAAACACTGCAAGAAATGTAGCCTCAATTTCCAAGGCTTGCCCCATTATCCATTCCCACCCAAACCCTTTGTCCCTTCTTTACAAAAGAATAAGTTTTTTTCTAAAGATATTAAATTTTAAAATAATATTTTATAAATTTTTTTATAATATATATTATTTTACAATTATTTAAAATATAAAAAACTAAAATATCTTTTTAAAATATAATATACTTAATTATATATTTTTTTTCTTATTTGAGACCCCATATCCATTTCCATGTTAGTTCATTTCTATGATCTTGATAGGACAAGAAAGGGTAATAAGGGAATAAGACAAATTGTACGTTGATGATTGATGGACTTAGGCTGGGCTCCAAGCATCCCCAATGCTCAAATTCGGATTCTATTATGTTGGTACTAAATATGACTAATTTGGTAGTCATATATAGACAGTCTATTCACTTTAAAAGACTATGTTAATTTTTCTTTCTGTTACTCATCTTGATTATTTAAAGTAAATGAATGACTAGAATATAACTAACAAAATTGATCATGTTAAGCACTAATATGACCAGATCCTAATCCTCAATGCCTAACAAATCCTTCTTCATTTGTATCATATCTTAAACACACTTTAAAATTTAAAATTTTAATAAATCTTATCCTTTATCACAATAATTTTAAAAATATATTTAAATAAGTAAACCTATGATATGACCACTAAATCTATTACTTCTAATTATGAGATTATAATTTACTACTCTTTTTACATATTAACTAACATGGAAGAGCCTAACTTCTTTGTTTTGGGACAAGAATCAATGAGCCTAACTTCTATGATAGTTCTTGTTTCAGCATTAGGGCTGGTAGACCTCAGGCCCAGCCCAAATTAATCGCAGAGGTATGATTTGGGCAAATGCCCCTGCTCTGCGTAGGGGACAAACCCAAGAGGATATGTCGCCCTCGAAGGTTCGGCCCATTGGCCCAAAATCTCCATGTTGTATCGACCAATAAAAAAATTAAATTTGAAAAAATAAGGTTTAAAAAATTTTGGTGGTCATATGAAAGGATCTGATGGACCCAACCTGAAGGCCCTCTCTATTAATGTACCCACCCAAGACCATGATACCAAATGGGCCCACACAATCAAACAGTGGCTCAGAAGATTGGGCCCACCAACTGCCACGTCATAACATCCCTCTTTCTCTCTCTCCCTTGAGTCTTCGTGACTCGTGAGTCATGACAGGTCCGAACTCCGAAGATTCTATCTAGCTTGATCATCACTCGCCAAAAATAGCCCAACCGTTCAAGCCCCCGTAGACTTTTCTCTCTCTCTTCCGTCTCCTCTCTCCCTCTTTCCCTTTGCACTGCAATCTCCTTCCCATTTATGAGAAGGTGGATATACCCACAGAAATTCAATCCACCGCCTCTTTGGGGTTCAAATCAATGCCTCCGTCAACCATCAACTCCATCTTTTTCTTCTCTTCATTATGGCGACTGTGACTGGAATACCTATCACATGACGGACGTTGCTGGTGATCGAGTTCGAATCATTTCAGCCTTCGACCATTTCTCAGCATTACCCATTGGTCCTATTTCTTTGTTCTTCTCAACAAGGTCCCACCCTTTTTCTGTGGCATAAGAACAAAACCCTAGAACCCTTGTGCTATATATTGGGGGTGTGGGCTTGTTCATCCCCTGCTGTAGAGGGACAAAGCAAAGATTTGGGGCCAAACCCATATGATTGATTTGTTCGAATTCGTTAGGGAGGAGTAAGCTGGACAGGTTCAGATTCGAAGCGATTGTACGTGCGGATTCTCTATTGATAGCAGTTCTTTCCGGAGGCAAGGAGTTCTAATTCAGAGCTGAACACGCAGAAGGATCCAAGGGTGGATACACCCAGATGCGGAAAACTCCTGAAGGCTCGAATCCAGATATTGATCGTCCTTGAAACAGAGAATCCTTTTATTGTTTTGTTTCATGGATTCAATTTCAACCATGGGATTTATAATTTGCTGTTTTACTATTAGCATATATGCTGTTCTTGTCGAGTCCCACTTTGATATTGGGAGGACTATCGTACAATTACAGTTTATTGGTCCACCACTGGCGCAGCCTCCGCATGCCCATCCTCCGTCATCGCCGCCTCGTGCTGCCCCGAAACATCGGGACACGAAGGGACCGCCAAACCACAATCGTGACCACTTTCCCCCGCCACCGCCTCCGGCGCCGGCTTTCCAGATGAATCCAGGGAAGAAGGTTGGGCTATTGTTTGCGGGCATTGCGGGAATCATGCAGATTGGTGTGGTTGTGTTCTTGGTATTCAAGAGAAGGCAACTTTTAAAGACGAAGGACATACAAGAAAATTGTTCTTGAAATTTTCCTTACGAGTTTTCATATCAATTCTTTTTCATTTGGTGGATTGAAATTCTTTCCTGAACAAGTAATAGTTGGGGGGCGGATATTGGCATAGATTCTCCAGAGCCTGGCACGAACATAGACAGCAAGGATTGAAAGATATAAATTGTGGAATGATTCATATTGCTGTTCCTTTGTCGGCCCTCCCGAGTTGTTCTGTATATTGGTATTGTTAGTTGACGATTTCCTCGTGTTCTTTCCTATCGTGTTACTCATTTCCCCGTAGTCTCATTACATGGCTTATAATTAAAAGAAGCCCCATATTCCTCTTTGGTTCTTTATTTTTATTTTTACTCTAACCTGTTCTCTGTACAACGGTGTTAGGAATCCTGGAAGGATTAGCAATGACAAAATCTTATATTATTTTTTCCCTAGTGTTTTTTACGATCTTCTAAGTCCGTCATTCTGTATCCATACTGTGGTTAAATATCAGTGTTAAATATCAGTTTATGTTTTGCCTAGTTTTGATGTTCTGCTCCCAATTTTATGATATTGTTTTACATAGTAATTAGTACAATTTGTTGTGATTAATTATTTGGTTGTTGATACAAAAGGAACCTGGTTGCTAATATTTGATTCACTGAAAAAATCACTCTCTTTTTTTGGTAGCGAACATGATATTCTGCTGCTAATTTATATTTTCTTCCTTCAATGCGTTAAGAAGTTGGAGTCATTCTTCATGTTCCAACCCCCTCCCATGCAATTTACTATAGTTCTTAAGAAACCAACCTCATTCATCGATTTCTAAGGTTGATAAGGTGTGCAATAATTAACATTTTAGGAGTTAAACTTCTTTGCCATATAGCATTCAGCATCAGTCAGTACTGTCTTTTTTTTTTGAAATTTTGAACTTTGGTTGAGAAATTTCAATAAGAAAGAAAAGAAAAATGGTATGATATTTGAGTTTAATTCACAAAACTGTCTGTAAATTAACATTTACCGAGTTCTATGAGCTAATTCTGTTTCTGCATGTAACTTTAAATTAATATGGATAGTGAATGCTGAGGAATGCACATTTGCAGTGCCATTCTGTCTCATGACTGTTTCCATAAACATTAATTTGCTCTTCTGGCTGTGTGGTGCTTCATCATTTGGAATTTTTGTTTTTGTTTTTGTTTTTGTGGTGGATGATAGTCAATCTATTTACGGTGGTGGGTAACTGGATCATCTATGTTCATCCCTGTATAAGTTGTTAATTTACCTATCTATCTATTTAGGTATCTGTTTATACTTAGTCATGTTAATCTATGATTTAAGTTGGCAAATTTGATGATTAATACAAGCTACCTATGGATCTATTTAGAATATATACTTACAGTTGTTCATGTTGATCCATGATAAATGTTGGCAAGTTTGATAGCTAAAAAACTTGAGGTCTCTATGGTGTGCTACTTTGATGGTCATTCATAGTCTTCGGCTCTTTGCAACTGGCTGTGGTATAATTAGAATGAATGATTATTGCTTTGGTAATGAATCATAGTTTTCAATAAATCTATGAATGCTGTAATGGAAGATGTGTTGAAGATAAGTTACCTGAAATATTACTGAGGATTGTGTTTTTTTGTTCTATTTCTCAGGAGTCATATTTATGATTTTATAATGAAAGCTAATTCTGAATCGAGTAAGAATTAGTGTTAGCCAAAGGGATTTGTTTATGGGACTTCCCTTGATCCCAGGTAGCTGGAAACATTATTTGTAAGGCTAATATAATATTCTTCATACCTTCCTTTGTTTGATCATCATTATGGTACAAATACAAGGACAAAATCTATTAAAATTGAAGGCTCTGAAGAATAGTTGCCATATATAATGGCAAAAAAATAAAAAACGTAAATGTATGCTTGCCAAATTCGATTCAAGCTTATGACAAAAGGTTCTTTGCTTATCAAGGATATACTCTGAGCAGACCATAATACAAGAAATATACCATATATTCATATTTTGCTCTCCACTAAATTTCAAAGAGTAAAAACAAAAAAATCTGTACAATTTATATAGATTAACTTACACTGTTTTTTATAATTAGATTCAGATATACTCGCATTAAAAATTATGTTGGGGATTTGGGACAACAAGGAGTGTCTTTTTAAAGAGGTCTCAGAGCAAGTCATGAAATGTGAATGGAGATTTAGTCATGACTGACCATGTTTAAAGAATCTCAAACGGCTAAGATGTGACATTTCTTAAATTTTTAAAAAATCTTTTTATTCTTCTCTCCTTCCCTTCCCTCCATCCTCTGTCCCTAGCAAAAGTTAGTTACTTTCCTTTTTCCCTCCTCTTTCTTTCCCACCGCCACCATTCCGAGGTCGAAGCTAAACAAGCCGGCAATGGCCAATGCCATTCCTTTGCTTGAAGGCCGTCAGTCTCCCTTGGCCCATGCTCGTACATGAGATTGAGAAGGTCCCCTTTGTCTTCTTCAATTTCCATGCCATAACCTTCTCTCAGTGCAGTAAATTTATCAAGGTATGTTTGTCACCTATAATGGAGGCCGAGTTATTTTATCAGTCATGATTAGTGCCCCTTTTCTATGTTTTTTGTTTTGGTATGTTGGCAAATTGATATATGGTGGCAATTACCCTGTGATTACTTGTAGCCATTCTCTAGTGCGAATTCTTACTAGTTGCAGATTATGCAATTTTTTCTCTAGTCAAAAAAGTAAAATGAAGGCATTGTCACATAAAGAAACACTTAATTAGTTTTAATCATCTGTGGTTGCATGTTTATGCATTTGGCCCTTGTTATATTCTACCCCTATATTTCCAATTCTCTTATGTATGTGGTGGTTATCAGGTGCAATCCTTCTTTGCTGCGATTCAAAGATTTCTTCCATGCTTTGATGTCGTGGAGTGCGGAGGAAGGGAAGGAAAGCAAAGTGCGGAGGAAGGGAGGGCAACCAGATTAAGGAGGAAGGAAGGAAACCAGAGTAAGGAGGAAGGGAAGAAAACCCAAAATGCGGGAAAACAAAACTTTCAGGAGAGACACAGGTGGGAAGGAAGAGAAGGAGAGAAGATTTTTTTTTTAATTTCAAAAAATTTCACATGACAAAATCTTGACAATTTAAACGAATAGATGACCAAGATTCTTTAATCATGATCGGTCATGACTGAATCTCTATCCTTAAAATGTCCTGAATTATTGCATCAATGGCCCCAAAATTCCATTAAACCAAGCCTAGGTGGCAGCACTTTATTGGTTGGATTCTGTATAGCTAGGCCTTAAATTTTACTTCATATAAAAATTTAATTAATCTTAAACGTAGACCCTTTAAAAATTTACAAAAATCAGATTCACAGTCTAATTCAAAATCAAATGCAAATACTTGTATAACTGTACAAGATTTGTCCAATAAAATTCTGCACTTTGCCCGGATACATCATAGCCTTCCTTTTGAATTATCTTTCTGCAATGTAATTCAAAGAGCATTTTGCACGTCTAGATATTGAGCTAAACACAGCTTCTTTGAGAACAATGGCTTCTACGAGCCAGAAGCTAGGTTGCCTCAGTGATCCCTCACTACATCAAATATCGCTCACTATAGGAGCACGAAAATGGTCTTTAACTTTTATCAATATTTCAAAAAGCAGGCCCAAATTTACATGAAAAATGCATCAATGTTGAACTTGAAGGAAAAGCCAGCACTCAATATGGGAGTAGCCCAAAATGAAATTCAAAGATAGATCGTATAATCCTTATATATAAAAGAAAATAGGGAAATTTCATAAAAAATACATCTTAATAAGTTGACTTTAAAAAAATGAATTTTACATTATGTTGTATTTATTTTGGAGAAAAAAATATTGTTTGTTTATGGTAATCTTTGACTCAAATTAATATGCTATGGACATAATATATCTATTTATGATTTATGATTTTTTTAGTGATTACATAGGAAGTCCATAATTCTCTCCTTTTTAAAAGTCGGTTGTGAGCTCAGGGCAATGAAATGAAGACTCTTGAAATTGAATGAACGGACAATGAGCAGCTTAATGCAAATTTGCAGTGCTAGTTGTAAAATCTCAAGTACAAACAATATGCCAATATTCATTGCACATGTTCTGTTTGGGTCCATTGACATATTTAGAATAACCAGAAACTACAGAGCCGATTGGAAAGCACACTGCAGAAGAACTACTTAAGATGCTTTCCAGTCAAACAACAAAGTGTGCAAATCTGAGACATGTTTTCTTCAAAGGGAAGAAAGAAGGCTATAAATATCAAGAAAAGCAAAGACAATCCTAGTGTGGCCCCCTACATAGTTCAATAAGACCACACCTTTAGCAAAAGATAGCTTCCCTAGCCACAAAACATTATTGATCTTTATCAGCAACTCTCTTTGGCCGTATCCACTAACACACAATCAAAACGTCATTCATCTGCCAAGCCAAAAGGGGCAGGCTAAATAAGTACTAAACAATTTATAGGCAAGCAAGGAGTGGAATATTTGAAGAACAAGCACAATTAATAATGAATAGGATCAAAGAGCTAGCTAGCTAGCAAGATGATTGATCATCACCAGTGGGGATTCTGGAGTTGGAAGCAAGATCAAGCGAAGAGTCTGTGTTCTTTGGTGGCCACTCCTCAAAGAAGCGGTGAAGTGGTTTCGGGGTCGTCTCAGTTTCTTTCTCACTTTTGCTCGGTATTGGTGATTTGAAGTCAGTGCCCAAAACAAAACAATGATGCGCTTGTTGTCTTGGATTGTCACTGATGTTTTGAAACTGGGAGTTCGGATAGGATTTGTAGGAGCTCATAGATAATTGTTGATAAGAGTCAGGAAAGCTCCGAGCAGTCCCTGAAACTTCTGGAAAAAATGCTCGCTCATCCACATCCTCCCTCATTCCATGAATATGCCTGCTGGCAAGAATAAAGTAAAAGTCACCATATAACCAAGAGAAAGAACAAAGCAAGGAAAAGTCATCAACTTTTTATTTTGCACAAACCTGTAATCTTTTTCGTCCTGAGAATAAGATCCAGAGTCCAAAAATAGTTGATGGGTAGTGCTATTTTGAGGTGAAAAATCAGAATCAGGTGGTCTAGAAGAGGTTGAATGGGTGTAAAAGAAGGGATTAAGTGAAGAATTCTGATAAGGATGGGAATAGGGCTGGGAATCAGAGGCCATAGATGAGGGCAATTGAGAGAAAGGGAAAGAAGAGGTTGAGGCTGTATTGAGGTTGCTCATAGAAAGGCTTCTGTTGTATGAGGAGATTGCTTGCGAGGTGTTTGTGGTGGTGCTTGTTGTTGAAGAAACTTCCACAGGCTTTCTTGAACGGTTCCTGCCTCTGTGCATGTGCTTTTCACAGTACTTGGAGTCTGGATATGCTTCCTTTGAGCATCTCCATTTCTTGCCATCTGTTCTTCTGCACCTTCCTGGCTCTGGGTCTACTTTTCTGCCGAAACCCATTTCAAAACATCCCCATCCAACTGCAGCCAGAGTTATGACAAACCAGACTCTAATTTTTACTTGTCCCTCAATAAAAAATAAGACATATTGTAAAAGTAACCAAGTATAAATATATATATAAAAATGAACCATAAGCTTTAAATAATAGAAATCTGCTTCATGCTTACTGGGATGGTGAGGAAAGAGTCTTGAAGATATTGAAGAGTCTAGACTTCTTTTAATAGAGTAGATGAGATCAGGTGGGATGGGCGTCCCTGAGATCATGTATTTGAAAATAAGAGCTTGTTGTTCAAGTTCTTGCCACTGAGTAGCTGTGAAAGGGGACCTGTTTCTTGAGTTCATCATTCTTGAGAGACAAAAGAGAAGAATATAAGTTTCTCTAAATACTGATACAGAACAGCTTAAAAGATTTCAAAGACAGAAAGAGAGAGGTTTGGTTCTAGTTGGGCTGATAGTTTTTCAAGAGCATGTTTTGGGAGTAATTGGTTGCAGAATCTTCTTCTGTGCATGGATCATACTAATGGCCCTGTTGATACTTCTGGCTTACTGCCACCTCCTCTCTATTTCTCTATGTGCTGGATGGGCGAGTGAGTGAGGGAGTCTGTTCTTATTATGACTGCACCGCTGCTGCTTCTGTTTTTTCTTTGCAGCTGCCTTTGTTGCTGCTCTTGTCTCTGACATCTTTACAGAAATCCATAAACAAATGTACAAAGAAAATAAGAAAAAATTAAATTCAAATGCAGGTTAGTCCATGCACCTTTGGTTTTGCTGTCTCCACATCACAGTCCTGGAAAATAGTGCCATCTGATTATGTGAAGTGTAAGCTGCTGAGTAACAGTGGCTATACCAATCTCTTTTGTAATCCGAGGGGAGGGCATGGTAACTTTAGAAATAAGGGAAAGTCTCGTGCGTGTCATTTTTAATCTTTTTTGGCTTGTATGTGTGGCATGATCTCGTTGATAGATATGGAGGCCAAGAGCTGAAACCTGCTTTTTGGTACGGATTGATGTTTTACCCTTTTACTTTTCCCCCCTATGTCCTCACTTTCATCATCTAAGTAGATATTGGGTTACAGTCAATTTGGCCTCTAGGTCTCTTTAGGTATCATCATGATAAGCCTTTTCGATGTTTGCTCAAATAATGGTCACTAAAACCAGAAGCTTGACATATCATACTTTTTCAGTGTTTTTTCCGGTGATATAATTAGTAATTAAAGGTAGTCATTGAAGGATGATTACTTAAGTAATACTCTTAGGAAGTTTAAACTCCCAGCTTTGTGGTAACTAATGTATTAAATGTATTTGATAATATTTTTTCTTTTAATATTTACAAAATATCAAAAGGAATAGGAGAAAGAAGGCCTAGTTTTTAAAAGTAATTTTTTTATTTTTTTTGTTAAGAATTAAAAAATTTGTTTGAGTAATTTATTTTTAAAAAAAATAATTAAATAATAAAAATAAT
>JASKGM010000014.1:2171374-2211182 GCA_034509205.1 Ceratonia siliqua
TAATAATTATTTATTACTTATATATATATATATATATATATATATATATATATATATATATATATACTTTGGCGCATAATGGTGCAGTACTCTGTTTTAAGTCAATCGGTGATAGTAATTAAATAATATTTTTGGGATGCCTATTATCTTTTGGTTAGTAATTCTTTCTTATTGGGTCCATTGACACCCCTTTAATTTACATTTTCTCAAATTAAGTTGCATGTGCTTCTTCTTCTACCCCTTGGGTCCATCCTGGGCTGCCAATTACAAATTGGTAGGCCTTCCAATTGTGTGTGGAGTACACTTATGTAACTCTTCCCGAAATTTTTTATGAAACGAAAAGTAAATTATACAGATGTTGGTTTCCTTTAAATATGTTTAAGAATTGATTTTGATTTGGATTAAGATTATTTAAAGCATAAGTTTTGGTATGCTGGTAAGATGCTATTTAAATGACAGTTTTTTATGTCAGTCATGTATTTAGATAAGACGTGACAAATTAATTTTAAAAATTTATTATTAAACTATTAGTTATTCGTACACTTATGAACATATTAGAATTTACACATTAAATAAAAATCAAATATATTAGGTTTAGTTTGATGTAATCAATTTAAATATTATTTTGAAAACCATATTCTTAGTCATACTCTAATATTATCAATAGTGTTTTTTTTTTGTCTCTTATTAAATTTTGTGTTATATGAGTCGTAGATGTGGAGTAAAATTATTAAATATTATAATACTGAATTAAACAGTGAAGATGCAACTTGATAAAATTATAATAATTGAGTATATAATATATTGAGAGCGACATTATAATGGAGATACACGATTTGGAAAGAAATGTATAAATTCTCATTAATAATGAAGAGAATAAGAGAAGTAATTAATATTAAGAGTCACATCATACTGATAAAAAATTAAGAGAAGAAGCGGTTCGTGGTTGAGACTGATATTAATTATGTTAAGAAGTAGGTCAAGTTAAGCCAAAATATAAATTTATTATATTTTTATTGAGAGAATATGACGATGATAATTAAGTTCTTGATATTATATTTAGTCAAAAAGTATACGAAAGATTAATAAATAATGAGAAAGATGTTTGGACGTAAGAGTTGTTATAAACTAGGTTATTAACAAAACATGGTAATTAATGAAAAGAAGAGATGAAGCATATGCATCAAAATATGATTTGGATTTAGTCATGTTATGAGTACAATGTAACTAGTCATATTAGGAGTGTAATATGATTAGTTATATTAATATCATAGTCATCTATTCACTTTTAAATAATCATGATTTGTATATTTTGTTTATATATAAATAAAATTTAATTATATTTATATATAAATAAAATAAAATTATTTATTATAATTATCTAAAAATAAATAAACGATCAACATCTTCCGATTATAAAAAATGAAAAAAGTTAGGATAGGCTAATGGATTCGGTCATGTCATTTTGGCTCAATTAAATAAAAAATAAAAAAATATATAATGAATCGTTCGTTTTTTAAGTGAATGATGTAAATTTAATTAGACTATCATGTCATACGCATGACGTGACAGAATCCAGATTTCTAGATAGGCATTAATTGTGGTTGCGTTTGATGAAGAAATTGAAATTGAAGTAGGGGCCTCTCTTTAATCATTGTTGGTATAATATGCTTATCTGTTTCATCAATTTGATTGTTGTATATGATTTCAATCCCACTCAAAACTTTAATTTAATCTTCATATTATATTTAAGTGTTAAAATCTTTGAATAAGTTAATAACTCATTACTCACTGGACACTTGCTTTAATTTATGTTTATTTCAATCTTATCCCTCCCCCTTTTTTCTTCCTTTTTTTTTTACTCCCTTCTCCAATCTGGACAACATCATTTATAAAAAAAATAGAAAGTGACAAAAAATCTAATCAATAAATTATGACTGGTTACAGTACTTAATTGAATTAATTATTTTTTTATTTAGTTTGAATTGAAGTTCAAATGAAACTAGACGGATTATCTTTTGAAATCTGAATGAAATTGATTACGACTTATACTTCATTGTGTTTTTAAATTAATTTTGATGATATGCTTAATCAATTATAATAAATTGATCACACAAAGACACTACAGATTTGATTTAAAACCATGAACTAAGCATTACAAAATAATAATAAAAAATAAATCAAATTAATAATAAAAACTTCATACCAAACTGAAGATTTAGCTAGATTGTGTGGACCACCTTTTTAATGAAAAATGTTATTTAAAAAAATAAAGTAATATAAAATATTATATTGCTGTTGCCATAATAATATAGAGAAGATTAGGTAGGCATTATAAAGTTATGTGAAACATATCGTATAGATATGTGAAACATATTCGATGGCAAAATAATTAACTCCGTGTGAATAAATCACGACTTGATACCCTATTAATTGCATGGGATCCCGTGCAGTGTTGTAGTTGACAAGATCATATGAACACGATTTATTTTTTATTTATCATTTTTTAAAATTTTTTTATATGTTTTTTTAATTTTTAATTTTTTTAAGATTTAAAATTAATTAATTATTATTAAAAAATATAAAACAAATATTTTTTAAAACTACTTATCTTTAAAAAATTTAGTATGTATACTCTTCAATTAAAATGGGACGGAAGGAAGTATATACATTTTTTATTTAATTTAAAAAAAAATTATAAAAAACTTTTATAATATATGTAAAAAAAATTATGGTTAAATTATAATTATTTATTAAGAGTCACAGGAGAAGAAACATTTTATTATTTGTTTTCATGTGGATAATTATAGAGCAACTAGCTTTCCTCGAGAATATAAAATTAATGATAATCACAATGTATTAAAAAAAAGTTGTTTTTAGATGCACATAATACTTTGCATGTGTTTAGTATATTTTCATCTTATGTATTTTAATATTTAAAATATGATAATATAAGCTATTAAGATATGAAATGAATGATTTAAAGATTAACAGAAAAAAAAAAACTCTAATATTTAATTTCATGCGCCAAACATGTACAGTTGGATAAATACTAAATATATATTCTAAATAAAATTGTTGGCAATTAATTTCACATGACATTTTCCTAATTTTTTTATTATAAATTGAAATATTAGGAATTAATTAAGATATTACTAGCAACTTTTGTTTTCTTTTAAACATTTGGCAATAACCAGTTGGGTTATTGCCTAAAGATTAAATTAATAAATACTTTTATTGATAAAATATATAATATTTATATCTTGGACGATTTATAGTATTCTAACTTATAAACAGATATTTAAATTTTAAATTTATGAAATTTAAGATATTATATTATTAAAATTATTAATTGGTGCCTAATAAATTATTAAATTCTTACAAGGTGTCTCATTATACTTTTATTGTTATTTTTAATTTTTTTTGTTTATACTATTTATTATTGTTTTATTTATAGTGATTTTTAAAAATTTTTTGAAATGATTTTTTTTTTATTTTTTTTATTTCTTTTAAATATTTATTTTTTTTAAATGTATGATTTTTTTTCAAGAATTTTTTAAAATTTTTTAAAAATTTATCATTAGTTTATTATTATAAAAAAATTTTAAATTTTAAAAAACTAATAAAATTTATTTTTAAAAAATTCTATAATTACTTTATAGTTACATATACAATCATAAAATATGACTGTAGAGCAGTAAAACTCTATTAATTATTCCTCTTATTTAATTATTCCCTTAATTATTAATGCCAATTGGTACATTTCTTTTCAAATCCTTTATCTCTGTCACTCTCAATAATATTATATTATATACTCAATTATTGTAATTTTATTAAATTGCATCCTCACTGTTTAAATCACTATTATATTTAATAATTTTATTCCACGTGTATTACTCATAGAACAAAATTGAATAAGAGACAAAAAAACACTTTTTAATATCAGAGTCTTAAATCAGATGTTTGGGAATATGGGTGGTTCAAAATGATATCAAAATCAATCACACAAACCAAACTCATTAAAAAAATTGGTCAAAATTGATTAACTTGGGTTTGGTTGAAACCGAATTAATTAAAAAAATCCATCATTATATATATTAAATATATTATTTGTTTTTCATTTTTATTTATTAAAATTTTTTCACTAAACATTTAAATTTGAGCCAACAAGAAATTGGCTAGTTGATAATGATCAAAATACACTTTGTTTTGAAAGGTTTAGATTTAATTTCTATTGCCAGTAGACTATTCATGAGGTCTCATTTAGTGCAACATGTTAGATATAATAATATAAGTTAATATAATATAATTTTATATGATATTTGATATACATGAATAATTATATAAGCTTATATAATTATAATTTTTTATACAATAATTATTATATAACAAAATATAAGAGTGAGTGGGACAAGATCATATAAACTGGATAGGATGAAAATTTGAATAGTTTAACTAAAATATCCTTAAATATAAAAAAAGTAATAGATTTATCAAAATAATTTTTTAGTCAATTTTTATTAAAAAATATTGAAATTATTTTTAATCTAATTTTAACTCAAAAATAATATATAAAAATAACATGAGATTTACCAAGATTATCTTTGCCTAATTTAACACAAAATAATATCTAAAAGTATTATTAAATTTACTAAAATTATTTATTAGTCTAATATTTACACAAAAATATCAAAATTATGAAAGATTTCTAAAGATATTTTAGTTAAAACAACCAACTTTTATCTTATTTAGTTTTATATAATTTATCAATAAATACATAATAAAATTATGTTATATATTATCACAATAAATATAAAATAGTATAAATATTTATTAAGTGGATAAAGTTATATAATAATATTCAATATACAATAGAGTCTTATATCTTATGCGCCAAATGTAACTTTAAGTACCACTATAAGCCTTGGTAGAGACTTGTGGTATACTGTACTCTAGCATTGAAATAAAGTAGCCTTCCCTTCTTGAACTTTTTTATGCAAAAACAAAATAACATTAAACAATCAAAAATTAATCAAAGCGAACTCAACTAGACCAATTATTATTAGTTTGATTCAATTCAATTTTTTTCATTTGGAATAAACCAAATATATGCACTTTTTTAAATGTAAAATCAATGGAACTAAACCGCCAAACACTCCTAATATAAGAGTTTGGCCACTTTTAATCCTTATGATCCCTGTATTCTCCTAATTTAATTAAAGTTAAGCACAACAAGGTAACATTAAATTAAACATATTAGTTTAATAGTTTTGAATTAAATAGTATGTTCTGTTTTATTTTATTTGATACTTAAAAGTAATAATATAAAAATTAAAAAAAGTATTAAATAATTTTAATTTTAACAAAAATAATTATATTGAATTAAGTTATTTTTATTAAAGTTAACTTACAATTTTGTTATTATTTTATTAAGAATAAAAATAAATAAAATTAAAATTAAAAAAATAATCAATATGTTATTAATAATATAAAATAATAAATTAATTAAAAATTTTCAAATAATTATTATTTTAACGAACAGAGTAATTCTTTGACAATTGTAAGAGAACCGTGTAAAGGAATAGTTAATACATAAGATGGCCTTTAGAAGGAGACAAAGGACAATTTTGAAAATGCCGTTGTGCCACGTTCTGGTCCTTGTCTTTGGACATTGATGGTTCAATACCACGTGTTGAATTATTATTATTATTATTAGGATAAAATATTATATTGTTATGTTAAATCTGGAGAGGGTTAATATAATGAAAACTTAATAATGTCTGTCGCTAAACTTAAGAAAATCACGTGATTCACAATTCACAAGAGATATAATAATTTGTACCAACATTATTACGTATTATTTTTATGAGGCCACGAGATATGATGATCAAGACTATGTAATAAATTATATATTAATTGAAACCATCTATATAAAACAATTTTTTTATTATTTGATGAAAACAATTAAGATTCTTAACATCTTTGACGTTTTATTTAAGATAAACAATAAATAAATTGATCATTGTCATACATAAGATCAAAATTGGAATCTAGCTTTATTGGGTGAGGGAAAATTTCTTAAAAGTTGATGGGTCAATGAATTTTTGGTCTCATACATAAGTTTTATGAGACGTTGTTTTTCTGTGAAAATATACAAATAATTTATTCTTGATGAATTTGTTGAAGAAGATAGAAAAATTAAAGTTCTCAATAACAATATATATGATTTCATAAAATTTTTAATATATATATATATATATATATATATATATATATATAATTTCAAAGTTGATGAATGTTTAGAAAATAATTTTACTTATATATTTATAAGATATTATATTATAAAATAATACAATATGAGATTTATTTATCTTTTAGTGCATTAAATAATTTTAAAATAATGTTTCATAAATTCTTGAAAGATTTGAAATAAATTCAAATACTTTTATGCTTTGTTTGTTTCCTTACAAACTTTTCTTTGAAAAAATTGTTGAACATAAATTTTTTTAGTATTTGTTTTGTTAAAAAAATACTTTTTTTGAAGAAACGTTTTTTAACAATGTAAACTTTGGTTCAATGTTTTAAGGAAATTTCTTTTTCAAAATTAAGAAAGGAAATAATTTTTTATTTTTGTTAAAGTCATTACTCTTATTTCGAAATAGGTTCCTTACTTATTTAAAAAATTTCTTAAAATATTATTGAAAGTTTGTTCTTTAAAAAAATATTCTTTTATATCAAAACAAACACTACAAAATTTTGTGTGAAAAATATTTTTTAAAGAAAAATTTATAGTGAAACAAACAGAGTCTAAAAAATATTTGAATTCACTCCAAAATCTTTTAATATTTTTGCAATACTTTAAGCCCAAAAAAAAAATTAAAACATGATTTTATTGGAGTGTTTAACACATTACTAATTTAAATTTTTGTCTATAACAACTGATTTGTAATGATAACTAATGGGATGCATGTTATATTTTTAAAGATTTAGTTGCTCTAATTATATTTTATTTTCTTTTAAAGAAAATAAAATTTTTTGATTTCTCATAAATTAGCTCATTTTTAAATTAAAAATATCATTAAATTGTTATAAATAAAAAATTTATATTAAATATGATTCAATATAAGTTATATTAACTCTACTATTAATTAAATTAATCAAAATAAAAAAATATTATTTTACAATCAAATATAACACTTCAATATTTTAAAGGGAATGAGTATATTTTGCTAAAGAAATATCGGGATTTGGTAGGCCTGGCCGCGTACAGGATAACACTTTGAAATCGTGATGATCACGTGCGGGGGTCATCATCTTGAACCACGCTATTTATTTTGTATATTATTTGTATATTTATTATTTTAATATTATTATTATTTTACATTAAATTAAAAGTTAATATTAAAGATAAAAAATATATAAACTTTTTGGTGTATGAATTATTTCGCTGCCACATCATTTTATTCTCTGATTTAATATTTTATTTTTCCTGATTTCTTATTTTCTGTGTACAAATCCAATCGCCACGTGAAACTCTTAGAAAAAGAACAAATGATATTTTATTAAATTGTGGTGGATTAATTACGATTTAATTTATTTTTATTTTACACACGTTTCAAGACTTTTTTTATTAATTTTTTTCTTACAACCTGCCACTGCCAAGACTCGAAGGATCCATTTCCCAGATCTGCCATCTATAGGACCGAAACGTGTTATTAGTAGTTTTATTTAATTATATTTAAATAAATTAATAATTTTAAATAAAAATTATTTATTATTTAAAAATAAATTAGTATATGATTATTTTTATTCCATATTTATAAAATTTATTTATTTAAAATTAATAAAAATATATAGTAGAGAATTATTAAATAATTACTTGTTATTTTTTAAAAATATTAACCTCTAGACGCTCTCAATTCTCTCTACTTTCATCACTATATTTAACTTAATCCTGAATCTTTCATGTAGTCATTGCTCTGTGAAACTGGTAATTATCTTTGATCTTGCAGAATTATCTCAAAATCAAACTGAATATTATTAATATACAATTTGAAAAGGAAAAACATGACACATCTACAATAAAATCAACCAAAGTGTAGAACAAATTATATATAAACTTTCCTTAATTTCACTTCAAGATTGTTATTTTAGATCTTTTTGCCACATAAATAAAATGGGTGGTAGACACACTCAGCCTTCGAACCATTTCAATTGAAAAATCTTACATTAGGTACTTTCGTGTAAAAAAAAGAAATAGGAATTTTTATGAGAAAAGTTTGAATCTTACCAAACATCATTTTGGAATCATTTAGAACATTGTTTTCTTCACTTTTAATATTTTAAATGACAAGAAACATACAATATATTTTTATTAGTACATTGTTAATTAAAAGACTTATATTATCTAATATATTAAAATATGATAAATAATATTATTTTATGTAATATTTTATATCATTTAAAAAAATGTAAAGATCTTTTATTACATTATTTTTAATTTTATTAACTTTTGTAAAATATTAATTATATTTTTTTAATAATTTAATTATTAAAAATTTTAAATATCATAATATCTTATATTATAATATTTTAAATATGATTATACTAAACACATGCAAAACATCATGTGGGTCTAAAAGACAATTTTGTTTCAATACATTGTGATCATCATCAGAGAGAGGTAAAAAATTAATATCAAAATAATTTTTTTTAGGAAGTGAAGATTTTTCTTTTGAAAATAAATTAATATTTTTACTGTTTACTATTGTGTGTTATTATAATAAACTTACCACTTTTAAAAAATTTTAATTACTTAAAAATAATTTAAATATAATTCACACAATTATAAATTTTTTTATAAGCATAGATAATTGGATATAATAATTATGATATTAACTAAAAATAATTCTCATAAGCATGATAACGGGTATATAGATTTTTAAATAATCTCAAATTTCAATTTTTTCACCTACATTTTAACTCTAATTCATTCTCAAAATGCCTACTATAATTCAATATAAAGATTATTATATAATCATAATGGGTAGTTAAAATGACTCTATAACAATAGTTAAATAAATAAAATAACTAATACCATCAATCACATTTTAACTATATAAACTCACTAATACAAATAAATACAAACAAATTTCAACACTAAATAAATAAAATGGAACAAAAGCCCACAACTAACTTAAACTATTATTTCATTTTAATTTTTTTCTCATTACAAAACTTTAAAAAATAATATTTATAAATTATAATTGTATTTGTTACCTATATTTAACACATTTACTTTTAATTATATATATATTGTCAAAAAATTATATAATAAATAATTTTTTTAAAATATTAGTTATATAGCAACGCAAATTTCAAAAGAAAAATAATTTTTTAAAAAATTTTAGGAAACAAGATAATTTTTTACAAATATTTTTCGCCATTGATTATCATTAATTTTATATTCTCGAGGAAAGCTAGCTGCTCTATAATTAATAATTATGCACATGAAAACAAAAGCAATTTATTAATAAAATGTTTGTTCTCCTTCCTCCAGGCAGACCCCATGTCACATTTAGCACATGGATTGAGAGCAGCTTAGAAAAACCTATTGCATTTCTCATCCATCGTCATCTTCCTCTCTATAAATACCCACCATTCCTTCATCTAATTCCTCACTGCAACTCTCAAAACCTTCTCTATTCTTATTTCTTCATATATACTATTATTACTGTTTCTTTTATAGAAGGAAAGATGTTTCCAAACTTGGTCCCAGACATCTTTGGCCGTAACAAGGGCAAGGTCAAGGGAACTGTGGTGTTGATGAGTAAGAAAGTGGTGGATTTCAATAACTTGAATCTCAATGTTGGTGTCAACTTGGGTCTGGGGGTTGCTGGCTCTGTCTTGGATGGTCTTCGCCAGTTCTTGGGCGGAGCTGTCTCTTTTCAATTGATCAGTGCTACCAAAGCTGACCCTGGTTTGTTTTCTTTTTCTTTTTCTTCTTCTTCTTCTTATTCTTTCATTGCTATAGAAGAAATATTCTCGTTCTCAAAATATGGTTTTTGTGTGTAAATTTTGTAGGAAATGGGTTGGGGAAGCTTGGAAAGTCCGCCTCTTTAGAAGGGTTTATTACCACATTGCCAACCTTGTTGGAAGGGCAGTCTGCATTCAGTGTTCATTTTGATTGGAATGATGAGATAGGAATCCCCGGAGCATTTGTGATAAGGAACAATCTTCTCACCGAGTTCTTCCTTGTCAGTTTAACACTTGATGACATTCCAAATCATGGTTCCATCCGCTTCGTCTGCAACTCATGGGTTTACCCAGATAGCAAATACAAAACTGACCGCATCTTCTTCGCCAACAAGGTAAAACTAAGTTCATATATATATATATATATTCGATAAGTTCTTGAGAAGCATGTCATGGATGACTAAAATTCATCAAATATATATATTTGCAGTCATATCTCCCAAGTCAAACTCCTGCTCCATTGCGCAAATACAGAGAACAAGAGCTGATAACTTTAAGAGGAGATGGATTTGGAGAGCTCAATGAATGGGACAGAGTCTATGATTATGCTACCTACAATGATTTGGGCTCGCCAGATTCCAATGCAAGCTTAGTTCGTCCAACTCTTGGAGGCTCTGCCCAATATCCCTACCCTCGCAGGGGAAGAACTGGCAGGAAACCATCAAAATCAGGTAAATTAATAATTAGGCTTCTAAATCCATAATTATTGTAAATGTTTTAGTCTATTTTTTTCAATATTAATAGCAGCTAATCAGATTTTAATTAAACAAGTAGAAAAGGATTGTGAATTGATTATTTATATTTTGCCAATATTTCATCAGATCCAACCACTGAGAGCAGACTTCTTCAGACCTTTGACATCTATGTTCCAAGAGATGAACGATTTGGGCACTTGAAGTTGTCAGACTTTCTGGCTCATTTGCTGAAATCTATATCTCAAGATCTGAGACCCTTATTGGAATCTGTTTTTAGTTTCACGCCAAATGAGTTTGACAGCTTTGATGATGTTCGTGAACTCTATGAAGGTGGATTTCAGCTGCCTCAAGATGTACTTAAGAATATTAGTCAAAAAATCCCTGTACCATTGCTCAAGGAATTATTCCGAACTGATGGCGAACAGTTCCTCAGGTTTCCAAAACCTGCTGTCATCAAAGGTATCTACCATATCTTAATTGACATCTAACTTGACTTATGCATTATAAGAAAAAATTATTTATTTATTATTAATTGGAGCAGAGAATACTTCTGGATGGATGACTGATGAAGAATTTGCAAGAGAGATGCTTGCTGGTGTGAATCCTGGTGTAATCCGCCGCCTCCAAGTAAGCCAAAGTGCTTAATTTAAAAGATGGATCTTCTTTACATGTTGAAGTTTCTTTTGTTAACCTTGATTGACTCAATTGCTTGATAGAGAATCACTGTTTGTCGTTTTTCCTCACTTAAATTAATTGCAGGAGTTCCCTCCACAAAGCAAGCTAGATGTTAAGGTCTATGGTGATCAAACCAGCAAGATAACCAAACAACACTTGGAGAAAAATTTGAATGGGCTCACAGTTGATGAGGTAAAATAATTTTTTTATGTCACAATAAATTAAATATAATTTTTTTTATTATAGCTTAATTTGCAATTGTTTTTTTATTTATGATCTAGTATCATTAAACACAATGATTGAATTATCTTATGTTAATCAGGCACTCAGTAGTGAGAAATTGTTCATATTAGATCACCATGATACATTCATGCCATATTTGAGGCGGATAAATGAAACTTCCAGAAAGACTTATGCCACTAGGACAATCCTTCTCTTGAAAAATGATGGGACTTTGAAGCCATTGGCTGTTGAATTGAGTTCACCCCATCCTGATGGAGATCAATTTGGTGCTGTTAGTAAAGTCTACCTGCCTGCAAATCAAGGTGTTGAGGGTTCTATTTGGCTATTGGCTAAAGCTTATGTGATCGTAAATGACTCAGCATATCATCAACTAGTTAGCCACTGGTACAAATTCTATCAATTAGATAAATACAAGTAATATTAGTTTATGTATAGTTTTGGAAAAAATTATTAATATATTTTCATATTTTATTACAGGTTAAATACTCATGCAGTGATTGAACCATTTGTCATAGCAACAAATAGGCAACTTAGTGTGCTTCACCCTATTCATAAACTTTTGTTTCCTCATTTTCGTGATACAATGAATATAAATGCACTTGCTCGACAAGCCCTTGTCAATGCAAATGGTATTATAGAGTTATCATTCTTACAAGGACAGTATGCTATGGAGATGTCTTCTATAACTTACAAGAATTGGGTTTTCCTAGACCAAGCACTTCCTGCTGATCTTATCAAGAGGTAAACTTCAGAATATAAACCACCAAAATTGAATCCAGAACTTCAAATTATTATTAGGAATTATTAGTTATGGGAAAAAAGGCACAAACTTGTTCCAATACATAGATTGACCCTTTACAAATACAATTATCCCTTTTATTACACTGTACATGACTTTTGATTTTGATAGAACATGTTATAACTCTTTAATTTACTTTATTCAGAGGAATGGCAGTTGAAGATCCAGCTTCCCCTCATGGGCTTCGCCTTGTGGTAGAGGACTACCCTTTTGCTGTTGATGGACTAGAGATATGGGCTGCTATTAAGACATGGGTTCAAGAATATGTCTCCTGCTACTACAACACAGATAATGATATTAAACAAGACTCTGAACTACAAGCTTGGTGGAAAGAACTTGTTGAAGTGGGTCATGGCGACTTAAAAGATAAGCCTTGGTGGCCTAAGATGCAAACTCGCGAAGAGCTTGTTGAATCTTGCACCGTTGTCATATGGACTTCTTCTGCCCTCCATGCAGCAGTCAATTTCGGACAGTATCCTTATGGAGGTTATATCATAAACCGTCCAACTCTCAGCAGAAGGTTGATGCCTGAAGAAGGAACTCCAGAATATGATGAGCTTAAGAAGAATCCAGAAAAAGCTTTCTTGAAAACAATTACACCGAAGTTGCAGACCCTTATTGACCTCTCAGTTATAGAAATATTGTCCAGGCATGCTTCTGATGAAGTCTACCTTGGAACAAGAGATAATCCTAACTGGACCTCTGATGGAAAACCACTAGACGCTTTTAAGAAGTTTGGTAAGAAATTGGAAGAGATTGAGGAAAAGCTGATAAAGAAAAACTCCGATGAGACATTGAGAAACAGAACTGGGCCAGTTAATGTGCCCTACACTCTGCTGCACCCTACCAGCGAGGAAGGACTCACATGCAGAGGAATTCCCAACAGCATCTCAATCTGAAGAAGTTCTACGTACGTGGTTCCTTAGCTGTGTCTTAAAATAGGAACCTTATGCTGGATTATCTTGTGTGTCTGTTTCCCCCTTGTACTTGTTTGCTAATAACTACCCCTTACCAGGGTAGCCATTTGTATTTGGTTCCAGGTTAATTACAGTAACGTTTACTCATAATAAACAAGAGCAATCAATTTCTACGTAGCTTCATCTTGTGCTTTTGATGTTTGGATCATGCATGTATCTAACTGCATTTGCAAAATGATCTACTTATGGGATGAAAAGGGTAACGCAACATTAAAAATGTTCTCATGGATTTGGGTTTACCATAGATTTTATATGTAACAACTTCTCAAGTAAATTTCATTTGAAAAATATTTAAAGTCATATGTTTTTATTAAGTAAAAAAATTTATTATTGTGAAAAATTATCACATCTAGAATTCGTGATAAACTCAAGTTCACAAGAACAAAATCCGTTGATCTTAAGCTAAATTTAATTTGTTTTAATCTCCATAGTCAATTATTCATTTAATGGTAGTTATTAATTTACTTCTCTCACTTCTCACATAATTAAGACCACTCATCTAATATATATGATATTGAAAGTTAGGAAAATACTGAGAGGATGAATTAGTATTTTAAAAAAAGTTTTATTACTTAATACCAAATTGACATTCTTTAGAAATAGGTGAATATGTGTTAGAAATGATGAAAAATAGAAGTTTTGAAAAAATAGTTCTTAGACTGTTTTAGTTGACTGAAAGTTTTTTTAATAACCTGAAAGTACTTTTAGGTATCTGAAAATGCTTTCATTAATTAGGTACCTAAAACTTGTTTTAATCACTTACAAGTAATTTTAGTGACCTATTGAAAGATTTTCATATTTAAAACTAAGTTTCAAAAATTAAAGCCAGTAAAGAGAAAATGAAAAGAAAATTAATATAGGAGGTTTATACTGGTTCAACCCATATTGTGTAAGCCTACATCCAGTCCCCTTGATTCTCAAGGGATTTTTTTCACAAATCTCAAAACAAAGTACAAACTAATTTTTCCTGATCAATAGCAACATGTGGTTTTCCTTACTCACCACAAACAAGTTAGTTTTCCTTGCTCACCACAAATAAGTAAGTTTTCCTAAAAACCCACCAACAACAATAACAGTGGTTTCACTCTAAATCACAAAATATAACTAAGAAAGAATGGAAGATGAGATTATACTCTATAGAAAGAGCAAATACATCCAAGTAAGCACACTCTGATTTTTCTAGAAAAAATATCTCTTAGAATAATAGAATAAAAATCAGATGAAAGAATAACTCTTTAATTTGAACATCCCACTCTCAGAAGATTTAGAGATGAAGCATAATAAGAGGGATGAGAGTTTCATTATACTAATTTTCTTTCTTAATTCTTTGATGCTTCTTCAATGCTTCAAATCTTCTATTTATCAATGTTTTCTTTTTCTAGCTGTTAGGAAGCAGACACACAGTACCAAATATTAAGGGATTTGCGCAGCTCAACATGGTAGGCTTGAGGTCTTCTTTTTGTGTATCTTTTTTGTTGACAGATGAACATCTTTCTAGTTCAGTTGATATCTTTCCATTTTCATGTAACTTCTTCATCTTCAACCTTGCAGACTATCTTTACTGCAAACGAAAGCTTCTCTGATTTCTTTGTTTGATGAAACACTTTGCTACTGAAGGATTTTACTTTAATGTGAACTTCTTTTGTTTCTTCCAAGTGACGATAATGTGGCATTATGTGAGTTGCTTTCAAAACAGTGAAGGAGACTTCTACAACATGTTTTTTACCACTTTATAAATGTTTTGTCATTTTCTTCATAAATGCCTTTCACATCTTTGTGATAAATAAATGCTTAATTGTCTTATTCTTTACTCCATTGCCTCTTTCTTTATTCTTCACGTAATTCTTCATTTTGCTTCTATTTTGGCTTTTTATCCCATACAATATTTCTTCTTTCTTTTGCTTCAGATGATTTAATTTTGTCCCGTGTGATATGAGCAAAAGTAGAGTTCTTTCTTTGACTTTTCAATGTCAATTCCAACTCTTCATATTTTCAATCCAATGTGGCATGCAATCTTGTGAGTTTTTTTCTTTGATTTTCAGCTTTGTTTTTGCTATTATTTCCTTGTCTACAAAATTCCATAAGAATTATATGAGTGTAATATACTCCAAGATTTTTCTTTAAATAAATTACACTTTAATATAAAATTTCATTTTATTCTTTTATTATTTATGAGACATCATTAAACAATTTTATAATATTAGAAGTGTGAAACCTTAGAGCTAACAGATATATTCCATATGTATTTGATACTAAATATTAGAGTGAATTAACAATTTGGTTATTTAAAAATACAATTCGTATCAATTTAGTCCTTCAAAATTGAAATGTCAATTTAGTTCCTTAAATATTTATAGTATCTTAATTTGGTTCATTTGTTAAATATGGTGGATAGAAAATTAACGTGGTAGTGATAGAAGTTCACGTGGCATTAACACATCAATAGTCACATGCCACGCGGACTTTTGTCATTGCCATGTCAGTTTTCCATCTCTATATCTAAAGGAGGAATTAAATTGAGATGGTATAAATATTTGAGAGACCAAATTGTTAATTCACTATCTTGAGTCACCTTTAAATCATTATTTATTTTTCATATTTCTTTGTAATAACTTTTATATATATATATATTTTGGTTATATGTAAACCAATTGATCAAATGATATGATAATATTATGAATTAGCTATTTCAAGATGAATTTTAAAATGTTGGTCAAGACTTTTTTATTTTGGTACCTGATTTTTGGATAAAAAGAAGATGATATATTTAGGCACAAAATTTAGAAATCGATTATTCGAAATACAAGAGTACTTTGACTTGATTAACAATATTTCATATCTCATTTCAAAGGATTTAGAATAATAAAGTATGAGAATATTTGCCAAACAATGAAGATATGCCTAAAAAGGAAAAAAAGATAAAAAAAAACTTAATCAAATAATATTCCTGAGAGTGAATTAACAATTTGGTTTATCAAATATACAATTCATCTCAATTTGGTTCCTTAATGTTGAAACGTCTCAATTTGGTCTCTCTATTAGATATGCTGGACCGGAAGTTCACATGGTATGAGTGTTAACATGTTAATGTCACGTGAACTTTCGTCACTGCCACATTAGCTTTTCATCCACCATATCTAATGGAGGACCAAATTAAAATGGTATGAATATTCGAAGGATCAAATTGAGACATTTTAATTTTGAATAACCAAATTGAGACGAAATATATCTTTAAAGAACTAAATTGTTAATTCACTCTATAATTTAAATTTAGAGACTAATTCAATTTGACTATTAATTGTCAGTATTCAACATTGAATTAGTGACTGATTTGCTAACTTTTTATTCTAATTAAAAGAATTTGAATCACACATATGTGATATGGTCCATTAATTAATCTTGTGTTCAATTAGCTAAATGTAAACGCATAGAAAGAATTTCCCATTACTTGCCCAAGTAAGCGAAGGAATAGCCCAATACTTTGTTAATTTAAAGGGATTTTTTACCCAAAAAAAAAGTTGTTTTGGAGGGAAAATAATGCAAGAAAAAGGGTTATCTGTCTTTACTAATAATTATTAGTATTATAATATGCAGTTTAAAAAAATTTAAATAATCACAATCGCTACAAATAAATTTATTTACATTTATTTAATATTTAATTTTTTGAAAAAAAAATTGTGATAATTATTTATTGGTCCCTAATGAGGTGTCAAATTCTATATGGAGCCAAGGCACTATTCACCATGTTTATTCAACCATACCCTCACTTTAACGACGGTCCTGATCTCATCAGCTAGCTTGCCCTCCCCAGTTAATCTCACCTTGGCACCCACTTACATCAAACGGGAGCTCTGGTTCTTCTTATGAAAAAATTTTAAGTACACTCCGAGTTCACGCACCCATTTTAATAAATTTTTATTGGCTCATTTTATCCTTCTTGAATGAAAGGAATGTAAGAATCTTTCTTCTTGTTATTGTGTTTGCACCTTACATTTGGAATCAGTAACTTGGAAAAATTAAACTTTTGAAGGTATATTCTTGATTTAGAATCAGTGCCTTGGTGGCTTGGACTTAGTTTGAATAATTTGATGAAGAATTACATATTTTTAAGCATTCTCCTACCTTCATTCATATAAAAAAATTTAAATGCCAAATATATATATATCTAAGCACTTCAGTATCCCAAGCTTATTCTCTGAGAATGTTATATTTTCAGGCTTAGAACTGAAGGGCTTCAGGAGCCAATAGAGAACTAATCTCAGTCTTATTAATGGTCATGACTAGAACCAAATACAAATGGCTACATGCCCACAAACATCAAAGCATCCAAATACATTATTTGAACTTCACACCCTTAGACATATTTAGAAACCACAAACTCAATTTAGATTGAGATGCTATTGGGAATTCCTTTGCCAGTGAGGCCAACATCACTGGTAGGATGAAGTAGAGTGTAAGGCAAATTAACTGGCCCAGCTCGATGTCTCAGTTTCTCATCTTTGTTCTTCTTTATGAGCTTTTCCTCAATTTCTGCTAATTTTTTACCAAATTTCTTAAAGGCCTCTAATGGCTTTGCATCAGATGTCCAATTAGGATGGTCTCTCTGCCCAAGGTAGTACTCATCAGAAGCATGCCTTGACAAGATTTCTATGACTGAAAGGTCAATAAGGGTCTGCAACTTTGGCGTAATTGTCTTCAATAAGGCCTTCTGAGGGTTCTTCACCATCTCATCATAATCTGGAGTTCCTTTTTCAGGAATCAATCGTCTGCTAAGAGTTGGGCGGTTGAGGATATAGCCTCCATAAGGATACTGCCCAAAATTCACAGCAGCATGGAGAGCTGAAGCAGTCCATATGACAATAGTGCAAGTTTCAATCAGCTCTTCACGAGTCTGCATTTTAGGCCACCAAGGCTTGTCTTTCAAGTCACCATGACCAACCTCTACAAGTTCTTTCCACCAAGATTGAAGTTCAGAGTCTTGTTTCACAGTGTCATCTGTCTTGTAGTAGTAAGAGCAATAGTCTTTGACCCATGTCTTAATAGCAGCCCATATCTCTATTCCATCAACAGCATATGGATAGTCCTCTATCACAAGGCGAAGGCCATGTGGAGACGTTGGATCTTCAACTGCCATTCCTCTGAGTCAATCAAAATGCTTACAAGTTATTGATCATTGCTTATGTTCGCAGTTTCCATATAAAGGCAAGTTAATGATATCATTGTATATGCATTCTTATCATAGGCCAATTTCATCCTTAATGCTTAAAAAACTTTGATAAAAAAATTACCTCTTGACAAGATCGACTGGTAGTGCTTGTTCAAGAAAAACCCAATTTTTGTAAACAGCAGAAGATATATCCAACGAATACTTTCCAGGCAAGAATGTAAATTCTATAATCCCTCCTGCATTGATTAGGCTTTTCCGGGCAAGTGCATTTATATTCATGGTGTCACGAAAGTGAGGAAGTAAAAGTTTATGAATAGGGTGTAACACACTAAGTTGCCTATTTGTTGCTATTACAAATGGTTCAACCGTTGCATGAGTATTTAACCTGTAATTCATGAAAATATATATAATTAATCACTTTCCATGGATAACATTAGGCTAAACATATTTGTATTAATCTAATTAACAGAAATTTTATACCAATGGCTAACAACTTGGTGATAGCATGCATCATTTACGCCTACATAAGCTTTAGCCAGTAGCCAAATCGTACTCTCAACCCCATGTTCAGCAGGCTGGTACACTTTACTAACAGCACCAAATTGATCTCCATTTGGATGTGGCAAGCTTAATTCAATAGCCAATGGCTTTAATATTCCATCATCATTCAAGAAAAGGATGGTCCTAGTGACATAAGACTTGTTGGAAGTTGCATTTATCCTCCTCAAATAAGGCATGAATGAATCATGGTGATCCAATATGAACAATCTCTTCTTATTGAGTGCCTATTCAACATAATATAATTTTATCATTGTTAAACAAAATCCCATTTGACTACAAAGCTATAATAGAATTATTATTCATAGAACTTTTAATCAAGAAACATAAAACTATATCATCATCACCTCATCAACTGTGAGCCCATCTAGTTTACTCTCTAATTGCTCTTTTGTTATTGTACTGGTTTGATCACCATAAACTTTACTATCTAACTTGCAACGAGGTGGGAACTCCTGCAATTCATTTAAGAGCATATATATTAAACCATGATTATCTATCATATGATTCATATCAAGGTTATCAAAAGCAAACCAATAAGAAAATTTTAGGTAGATTCGAGTTATTAAAGAGAAATAAATTAAGTAAATTATAAATAAATATGTAAATATGTAAATATGTAAAAAGTGGACCCATTGAAAAATATACTTGATATGTATACATTTCTATTCAAAATTAGCTTAATCTACCTATGTTTCATAATCCGAGTCTACTTAAAATTATCTCCAAATTAAAAAATTTAGTTGCATCTATTAGCTTATCAATGAACACTTCAACTTACTTGAAGACAGCAAATTAAGCAAGGATTCACACCAGCGAGCATCTCTCTCGCAAATTCTTCATCAGTCATCCATGCAGACTTATTTTCTATTCCAAATATAATAGAGAATAAATAGCATTCGTAAATGGGAATAGTTCATCAAAAGCATTAATTTTCACAGCTAGTTGAATATAAAAGAATGTGGAGGATACCTTTAATCAAGTGAGGTGTTGGAAATCTGAGTAACTGTTCACCATCGGTTCGGAAAACTTCCTTGAGCATAGGTGCAGGGATTTGGTCACTGATACTCTTAAGAATATCTGTTGGCAGCTTAAATCCACCTTCATAGAGATCACGTACATCTTGAAAGCTGTCAAACTCATTTGGGGTTAAATTGAATGCAGATTCCAATGCTGGCCTGAGATTTTGAGATACAGATTTAAGCAAATAAGTTAAAAAGTCTGATTGCTTCAAGTGACCAAATCGTTCATCTCTTGGAACATAAAAATCTGAGTCCAAAATAGGGGTTAGACGGCTCTCGCTGTTAGGATCTGTTCAGAAAAATAGCAAAATTCATTAGCCCTAAATATATCATAAATTTATCAACAATTTTCAACAGAAAGAACTCATTTTTTATTGCTGGAAGCTAATTATTGAGGAAAACCGACTTAAAATTTTCACTAAAATAATAAATTTAGAAGCATAACCTGACTTTGTTCGGGCTGTGCCAGTTCTTCCCCTGCGAGGGTAGGGATATGTGGAAGACCCTCCAAGAATTGGACGAACTAGCTCTGGACTGCTATCAGGACTGCCCAAATCATTGTAGGTATCATAATCATATATCCTTTCCCATTCCTTGCGTTCCCCTGTTCCATCTCCTCTTAAATTCTTCAATTCTTCTTCTCTATATTTCACCAATGGTTCCGGTGTTTCACTTGGAAGATATGTCTACAATATAACATTAGCCACGCCTTTGTAAGTGAATGAAACATAAACAAAACAGAGTTCGGATCATGCTGTGTTAAATTTTATTTAATTATATGATGAAAGAATAGGAGTGACAATGATTAAATTTCAGCTCTTTAATTATTGAGGTTTTGATACTATGTGAAAATTTATAACTTGAGATATATCAAACTTTATAATGAACAAAACTGATAGACATGACTCAAAAAGTTTACCTTGTTGGCAAAGAAGATGCGACCATCTTTATATTTGTTTGTGGGGTAAATCCATGAATTACAGACAAAGTGGATGTCACTGTGGTTTGGAATATCTTCAAGTGTCACACTCACAAGAAAAAACTCAGTCATATGATTATTCTTAATCACAAATGCTCCTGGAACTCCGATCTCATGATCATAATCAAAATGAACTGCAAATGCAGATTGGCCTGCTGTCAAGGATGTCAGTGTGGTAAGCCAACTTTGTAGATATGCAGGCTTTCCAAGCTTCCCCTTCAACCGGTTTCCTACAAAAATTACACTGAGACTTTACTCAAACAAGTTTAATTTTCTAGGATTTTACTGCCCAATTTTTCTTTTGTTTTATTAAAGAAGTTCATTAAGCCATAGATAGTATAGTAATAGTATAGCATCATTTTTTAATAACATCAAAATCCCCAACCTTTTTGTTTCTCTCTCTCTCTCTCTCTCACACTGAGGTCAAAATTTGAACATGGAATCTTCATGGTTTGGACCACATGCACATGTTTTACTGTACAAGTTTAATTTGTGATTGCATTAGCGTGTAGCATTAATCCTATGCTTCATTTGACAACAAACTATCAAGAATCATTTTAATATAAAAGTTTGAATATTAAAAAAAATTATGAATTTTTATTATTATCTATAACATATACTTAGCCATAAAAATCTCAATAACCATTTCAACGTGAATTATTAAATAAATATCAATGGACAAACTGCAGGTTTTGCTCCAAAACTTGAAGAACTGGTAAAAGAGAAAGATAATATTATATATAATATCATTCTAGCAAGTTTTTTATATGCAATAACTAGTAAGAGAATTTGCATAGTTAAGCAGAAAAAAATTTGTCGTTGTATCAACGAGTTCAGTCTTGGTTGGGGAAGAAGGAGACACAGAGAGATTGTACGGACAGAAAAGGAACAATGATGGAGGAAAAGGGGAGGGAGAGAGAGAGAGAACTAACCAGGGTCAACATTAACAGCACTAATCAACTGGAGAGAGACGCCTTGGCCTAAAAACTCGCTAAGATTATCGAACACTACGGCACCAGCGCTGGTAAAGTCCAACACATTCTTCTTCATCAACACCACCTTCCCTTTGATCTTTTGGCCCTTGTTCAGGCCTAAGACATCAGGGACGGAGGGGACGAGGTTCTGAAACATGTTTTCGACAGCTAAATATTAGGGAATGCTAAGGTATGGTTGTAACTTGTGAGGAAGCCAAGCAAGGTTTGGCGGATATTTATAGACAAGAAGAAGGACCAGAAGGCCTGGAAGATGAAGTAGAAATGTGCAATGGTTAATTAAGATCTCCATGCATGTACTAACCCCGTTTGTAAAATGTGATACGAACTGCATGGAAATATGATACAATTTCATTGCAAACAGAACGATAATTAAGATTATATTAATTAACAAGAAGCTAATGCTTTATGTAATGTTCTTTTATGAAGAGTTTAATGTTAAATTTCTTAAAGAAAAATGATCTTCTCACCAGTGGCGGATCTTGAAGAAAATACTTAGAGGGCCAAATGTTTCTTAAAAAATTATTTACATAGAAAATTTTAATTTTAGGGGGGCCAAACTTTAAAAAAAAAAATTTTAAGGCAAAATCATACAAAAATTTTTTTTTAGGGGGGGGTGGCACCCCCTACATTCCCACAAAACTCCGCCACTGCTTCTCACACTCCTCTCTTCTACATATTCCACATCTTATTTTTTTTATTATAAATATATATAAAAAAGTAGTATATGTGATTTATAAATAATAATAAATATGAGAAAAAGTGTAAAAAAAATATAAGAGAGAGGAATGTAAGAATTTTCTTTTCTTTTTTTATCAATAGTTGACATATTGTTGAAATACAAATTCATATATATAGAGAGAGAGAGAGAAAACTTTATAAATCAACTAATAATGTTATTTATATATTATTTTTTTATATACCTCTCTTATATTTTTATTTTTAATTATTAATATATTATAAAATAATAATAATAAATAATTAAAAATAATATAAGATATTAAAAATAGAGATGTAAAAAAACACTATAAAAGTAACATACTCTAAACCATACATGCAAAAGTGGAGCTTCTTTTTTGTCACGTAACTATCATTGGTGTGTTTCACGCTATTAGATAAAAAAGTTCTGAGTTTTTCTTGGTGGACATAGTATATTATATTATTTATGAATTTTAAGATTTTATAAAAAATAAAATTGATAATAAAAAATTTGAGTGAAATATATAAGCTCTTATCATGTGTGACATATATCTGAAATTTTTAATAGATAGATATTACAGTTGCATATAAATCAAGGGATAATTTACTATGTTGGGGTAGTATTTTATTTTTATTTTATTTTAAGAAATAACTTAATAAAAAAATTTATAACACAAATATTAAAAAAGTAAATAAAAAATAAAAAAAATTCTTTTGATTTTTTTTACTTTTTTTAAATTCTTTTAAAGTGATTCTTAAAAAAAAAAATACTATTCCAAGAATACGCGCCACAAATCAATTCAATTCAGATTGTACAAATTTTTTTTTCCTGCTAATGTTCAGTTCAATTTGTTTATACTTTATTCATTCATTTTTTCAGCTAACTTAAAAATAGGTCATTTATCATAAATTTTCTTACAACTTGATCTTAACATTTGACAATTAAATTAATGTAGTTGGACTAAAATTTTGTATAATAATGAGATTTAAATTTTCTTAACGTACGTGACTGATTTATAAGGTATCCTTCATGGGTTATTTAAGATATTAAAAAATTATAGACAATTCACCTTTTACTCCTAAATTTACAAGATAATTTTGTTTTTTATTACATTTTCATTAATAAAAGAGTTAATCTCTTAATATTTATTTTTAAAATTTGACATTAAAATAAAAAAAACTAATGTACAAAGAGTTTTAAATATTCAAATATTAACTAGTGTACTAATTAAAATTTGAGGGCTAAAATAAAATTAACTTATGAACTTAAGAATAAAAAAAATAAATATAATCTACATTATATAACACATAATTTCAAAATAAAATATTAAAAAATTCTTGAATCGAATTATTTTTATTAGTTTAAATGAGAGTGTATCAAATGCTATTACTACATAGTTATGAAAGTAAAATTGGCCAAGTTAACATCCCTTTTTTTTAATTCATTATTATGGTTTACAAAATAGAAGATAAGTTTCTCTCATTCTTCAAATCTTCCTATTATGGTAAAGACAAAATTTAACCTAAAATCTTTAAACCCACTTTATCAAGTCAGTTAACTGTACTTTTTTTTTAAAAAAAATTTATCGTTTATTTACTTTAGATAATAAAAATATTTTTTAATTTTTTATTATCTCAAAATTTTATCTTAATTATTTAAAATAAATAAATGACTAAAATAATAATAAAAATACCAATCATATTCCCATCTTATTTATTTCTAGGTAGATAGGCTAGCAAAAAAGTCCAACTCTCACATTTTCACCTATAAACATATTACTTAGTTATCGGCCATGGCTATATCCTTGAATCACTTCATGGTATATACATACATCAATCAACACTTTGAAATAGGATCTTTTGAAATATACTTTTCACGTTATATTCATGAGCCTTTAGTATAATTATTTCTAATTTATAGTTGTCTTATTTTTGGTAGTGATAAGATATTAAAAAATTTATAAGCTTTGTTATAAAATAGTACAAAAATATAAACTATTTTTTAAAAATTAATCATTTAATATGTATTTTATTAATAAAATAATTTATTCGTTAATATATAATGATTTAACTTAATTAAATATAAGCGGGGACCATTTAAAAAAATCTTTTAAATATTAAATTGAAAATTTAAAGCCTTGCTTTTCTCATCCTTTTCTTTGCCTCTCTATCCGTGCACACATCTGCTCTTCCTTACGACCCCTCGCTAAAGTTGTTGTGGGCCCCCATTCGTAACACCTTGTTTGGATGGTGAATGTAAAACAATAAACTTTCAATGAGTCATGAAGGGATTTGAGTGCGAATAGTAATACATCCATACAGAGTAATGATATAGATACAAGTACAATTATGAGACGTGGCATTAGCACGAGAATTACTTTACAGATATCAAATCAAATGGGACCAAACATAAGGATAAGATAATAAGAAGGGGGCACTGTCCCCCCAGTTTCTTTTTTATTTTTCTTCATTCTTTTTTTATTAATTTTTTTATAATAATTTATTTATTTATTTATATATTTCACAATTTTTTAAGATGTTTTTATGTTTTTTAAACTTTTTTTATTTTGTCTTCAAAGTTTTTACTTTTTATAAATGAATCATTATTTTTTAATTTTTTTGAATTTATTTTTATTACTTTTTAAATTTTTTTAAATTTATAATTAGTTTATCCTTATTAAAAAATATTTTTTTTAAATTTCATGGGAGTCTAGGAGAGTATTGGCCATTAATTTTCATAAACTGAATTAATAAAAAATACATATAAATTTAACTAATTTTTCTATATACATTTTGATATACTTTTATATTTATTTTTATTTATAAAAATTACGTAAATTAAATGTATCAAAAAATTTTAATTTATGGATAATCCTTACTTGAAACTTAAAAATATGGGGTTACGAGAATTGTGAATTGTGATAATTTGAGTTTGATGGAATGATTACAATTTTTTTAAAATATATTTATATACATATTAAATTATAATCATTCCTATAAAAATAAATAATCATAATTTAACAAAATAATCAAATCCGAATACATATATTTCTCTTCTCAATTTCATTGTCATGGCTCATCCATCATCCATGTGAAGTCATCCTAAAGTTGTTGAAAGTAGAAAGGACAATTATTGGTATGGATTTTCCTGCAAACGGTTCATATTAAATGTACATTGACGCTCATGGTATTGGGACCCACTCCCAGACCCGAAGGAAATGCAACTGCATCCAAAAAATAATGTCGTCATCCTATCTCCTTTTGCCTCCCTATTTAATGCTTTTTAGTTGTACATGTTAATTATTTTTATTTACTTTTTAAATTTATAAATATACAAAATTAGTTATTTGTACAACCCATTTTCAAATATAAAATACTATTGGATTTTAAGTTTCATTATATACAAAAACTTTTATTATAATATTAGGATAACATCTGAAATAATATAAGATATTCAAATACCAAATTCAATTCAGAAAATGAAATGTTTGTAATATTGCGACACTGCCACCTGTTCAGTCAGACAAGTACATTAATGTGAACTGGATTTTTGTCACGTGTCCTATCAATTGCACGCTTCACGTTTTCACGTTTAGACAAAAGAGAAATGTTACAATCAGCAAAGTAATTTTCACGAAATTTATAATAAGATAATATAAATGTTAATAATGGACTAAAATTAACTTTTATAAAATCTTTAAATATTATAAAATGATTACTCAATAATATTATTGAGTAATCTTATTTTTATATATTTTTTTTATTAATAGATCTCACAAATTTATTTTATTTCAGTTTATATAATCACACATATCATACCATATTAAAATTTAATTTCTACATAGAATGAATTTGTGAGATTAATATAAAATATGTTTATGAAATTTATAAAAAAATATTCTTTTGGAAAGTAAGCATTATTCCTTATATTATTAAAATTTTTAGCGATATTATAAAATTAAATTGAATTAATATAACTAAACTTAAATATTATTTAAATATATACATGCAAGAAAGTATGAATAATTGAATATTGAATAATCAAGATCCTTTTATAAAAGAAAGAAAAAAAAGTGCCCCAATCAGTGCCATTTGTTGTTACCAAAATATTGACAGGTCCACTTGTTGTTTAAGATAGACGTCCGACACAGGGCCGTTTTTTACACCAATTAACCAAAGGTTCACACATTTGATTGGGACGTACACTGGACCGCTGTATTTTCTCACAAAGTTGTGGGTACCACATTATTGCCATCACATGATTGGACAACAAACGTAAATAGCATAGAATGGAGTCTGAGTTCGTTCATGTCACGACATAATGGTTAATTGAATTTGGACCACCTTTTTATGCATAATTCATCGTATTTTTTTAAATTTTTAAATTTTTTTATTTTAATCAAAATTATTTATATTGAGATAAATTATACATATTTAAAAACATACTAATTATATATTAAAATAAGACGTTGAGTAAAATTATTAATATTTTATATGAATTTAAAATATTATTTATAAAATTAATTTATAAGCATATTTATCTTTGATATATTTATTAATTCAAAACGATTTAGATAAACAATGTCTTCATCTCTAATTCCATGATAGAAATGCAATAGTAAGTTAAATATCATAAATCAATAATCTTTTTTATCTAGTTAGGAGTGGAGAGGGAACTTATATTTTTATATAAAATAAAATAATTCTGATAGGTCCTCTCATTACAGCCTTATAGGATTTGACTTATACTAAACCACCAAATTCATTAGTATAACCAAGGCATATGAAGTTCAAAACAACAGTGATCACTATATAGACTTTAACTATTTTTTATTGAATTCATAATCAGTCAATTTTATAAAATCATAAAATTTTTAGTTAGTGACCACTCATAATAAAAAAATTCCAACAAAGACATGATCAGATCTACTTTTTATAAAATGTTACATTTTATGAATGAAATTATTTTGATATTTTTTTATAAAAACTTACAATTGAACGATAAAAATAATTTAAAAGAATAATAATTCATGATTATTAAAAAACATAATATTTTTAAAAGTATTTAAGTAAAATTACGTCTAATTAATATATTTTACTTGTACTTTATAACTTATTCATATATATATTTTTTATGAAGTAAACTATAAATAAATATATTTAATTATAATTAATCACAATAAATTATATTTTTTTATCAAAATTATTATAATCTCGTATGTACCCAAACATTTATAAGGAACTAAAAATGACATAAAAATTCTGGTCACCTATTATGCGTCACTTACAACTGGATGTTGTCACATCACCAGCGTGCTTCACATTGTCACGTTTAGTCGTTTAGACAAATAAAATTTAAATAAATGTATCTATTAATGAACTAAACTCAATAATTTTGGGGAAAATATTACTCAAGGGTTGAAACCCGAGGATGGTTTGTCTAATTGTTTCTGGGACGTCACATGCCCTATTTGTCTTTTAGTTCATAATTACTTTGAATTGGGGCCTCTTTCTATTTTTGATAGAATATAGGGCGTGATTCGGACACGTGCTTAACCTTCTATTTTCTTCACAAGGTGGGAGCACCACATGTAACGATGTGTACGATTTAATTTAATTTAATTTTAAATTAAATTAACACTTAATCAATTAAATATAAATAATTTAATTTAATTTTTTTAATTAATTTTTTTAAAATTAAATTAAATCAAATCATTATTTAACTATTTAACTTAATTCAATTAATTGATTAATTATAAATAATAATAATTATTAAATAAATAAAAAAATTATAAATATTAAATAATATATTATATATATTATATATTAAAAAATAATATATATAATTATAATTATATATACATATTATTATATATATTTATTTATATAATTATATTTAATTAATTATATATATACGATTTAGTTTGATTAACTGTAATTTTGAATAAACTAAACTGTATATGATTCAGTTAGGATACTATTTAATCGAATCAAATCATATAATATTTAATTTAATTAATTTTTTTCTTTAATTTAATTTAATTTGATCAATTTAACGATTTAATCTAACCAACTACATAGCCTTGTTCCGTCATAACTCCCAACCACCATCAATCCAAAATAACGCCTTCACATGGTCCCTTATCCTTTTCAAACATAAATAAAATCATATTACTTATTTTATGATATATATATTTTATTTTCCATTTTTTAAAAATATTTTTAAAATAAAATATTTTAATTTTTTTTGTCTCAAATAATTTTAACAGATGCTTTAAAAATAGTTATAAGACACTATTTTAAAATAAAATGTGAATAAAATTGACTGTTTAATTAAAATTATTTACTTTTCTTGTACAACTTTTAAATAATGAGAATTTAAAATATGTTAATCTATAAAATTTCCAAACGCCAATTTTTGGTGAGTTTTTCTGTCTACATAAAATTAGTGGGTAATTAATTCACCAAAAAGATAGTAAGTATTAATATCATATGTAACTTGTCATTTTTTAATACTTGGTTCGTTTTAATATTATAATAATAATTGATTTTAAATTATTTGAATTTTATAATATTAATAAATATTATTATTTTTTAAATTTTATTTATTTATCATTATTTTTAATGTGTTAATTGATTTTATTTTTTAAAATTTTAATTAATTTTTTATAAAATTATTTTTTTATAACCTCTTTTCGTGACATATCAAAATTAATAAAATAATAAAAATTTTAATAAAATAATTTAATATAATTATTTTTATTATAATTAATATTTTTTAATTATTGTGTCGATATTTCAAACATTAAATAAAAAAAGTAAAAAGTATAACTAAATATTTAATTTCACATTACATTATTAACTAAATCACACTAATAATTATAACTATATTCTACATTCTGTCAAAGCAAGTAATTATACAATTGTGTACAATTGAATATCGAGATAGATGAACACAACTAAATATCCGGTGAGTTTTAAAAGAATTAATGTTATTTAAATAACCTATAAATTAAAATATAATTATAAATAAATAGTATAGTTAGGACTGGGGTCTTAAATGTGGGGACTGGAATAGTGAAATGTCCTAGACCCTTATCTTGGAGGGGTCAGGCGAGGTACTTTTAATTTCACCGATATCTCAGTGTACGTGGTTAAAGAGCACGTGACAATAATTATTAAAAAAGGAACAAAAAATGGAAAGTGGTGGGCGCGTGATGGTGTGACATGTCCTCAGCTTCATGCGTCACGTTTTCACCTCATTTCCACAAAAGGCCCTCTGTTCCCACGATTCCTGTCTTACTAAATCAGGCTTTCTAGTGGGCCCTCAATCTGAACACCATGCTGGATGGTCAAGAAATCGAATGGAATCAACTAAAAATGACGTGGACACTATTACACGCGGGTCCAAATCCGACTATAGAGTACGGAGATTGACGTATGTGGGACCACAAGCCAACGCCATTATTAAATTTTAAAAAAATAAATATTTAAGTTTAAATGTAATTATATAAAAATAATTTTATTAAAAAAATAAATATGTTACATTTGAATATAAAATTATAAAATTTTTTTGTGTAGATAAAATTATTAAAAAATATATATAGAAACATTTTTATGTATTGTGTTTAAATAAAAAATGTTTATTATAAAATTTAAAAAATAATTAATTAAAAATATGTAATATTTTTTTTTAATATTTATTAAAAATTCAATAATTAAAAATTTTATAATTTATTTTAGTTTAAATTTAAAATTATTATGTAATGAAATGCATAAAATTTTAGGAAATAAAATTATTATTGTGTTTGAATAAAAAATTTCATAAAAAAAGGATAAGTTTATTTTAAAAAACATCTCCCTATTATTAGTAATTATTTTTGAACAAAATATAACTTTTAATAAGAGCAAGTTAATTGCTTTTTTGGTCGAGTTGCAATCAAAATTATTTATCACTATTTATTGTACTTTATTTATATATTTTAATATTTGATGAACGATGAAATTTTTTTTTAAATTTATGAAAAAAATTGTAAGTCCATCCGTACCTAATCTATAGCCTAACAAAAGTTGTGGATACGACCTGGGTTTGGGAACCCAATCGTGGAGACATCCATTTCTTCCTTCCTTTCTTTTCATTCTCATCAATGTGAACTCAACTAATCAACTAAGCCTACTTTTTGATTTTTTATTTATTTTTCTCCAATATTTAGTATCTAATGAAAGTATATTTTTCATGCATAATCCATCATGATTTAACTTTTTAGAAAGAAATAATTGTTTTTAGATCTCTACTAGGATACTATATTTAATTCAGAATATCACGTGTTCTTAAATACCGTATTCCCAAATTGTACAAGAATACAGTCTTCATATTGTAAAAAAGAAGGGTTAAGCTACAGCGAATTTTGTTTTCTAATTTTGTTTTTATTTTCTTTTACTTTTTAATATTAATTAATTTTTTAAATCATATATTTTTATGAAAATGTTTTAAAATGTTTTTACATGTTTTATATTATTTATTCATAATTTTTTATACTAACAAAATTTAAAAAAATTATAAAAAAATATATGATATAACAAATAATTAATTAATATTAAAAAATAAAAAAAAATAAAAAAAATAACACACATAAAATTATGCTGATAGCCCTGATTGGAGCTGTAACATAGTCAAATAACAAAGACTAGTGAAAAAAAAAAAAAGGTAATAAGATAGTGTATGCCCAAATACTTTTATTTGTAAACATATATAAACCTCTTATAATTATGGTTGCAATAGATAAATATAATTATTCAATAGTAATAAATTTTAGGATTTGAACTTTATCATGTGGCATATGCCACGAGTCAAAAATAAATAATTATGGTTAATATATTTTTATATAATTTTAAAAAAATTATAATTATTTGATTTTGTACGAAGAATCATGATATCAATCTTTTTTCTAAATTTAAACCATTAGAGTCATAAATGCAACTTTTTTTCTTTTATTGTAATATGTTTATGTATATATCAACTAATTTATTTTTTTATTGTCGTAATTAGTGTAAAGGCCCTATCATGTTTGACCAAATTCCAAAAAATTAATAAAGATAACATTTTTTTATTAAAAGTAAAAGTTAGATTTTAAACTTGTGATAGCGACGTTTAGATATGTATAACGTCTTTGTCTTTATCACTATACTCACTTCCAAAATGTGTTTAAGCTCTATTTATTTAAGTTTATTTAAAAAATTTTTTTTTAAAAATAATATATTTTAATAAAATATATTTATTTGTTTAAACTTATAAAAAATATAAGTTAATGAAAATAAAAAAAATTAAAAATTGTAACTTTTTTTTATAAAATAAAAAATAAAAAAGAGAGAAACTTTCATCTTTAAAATTATTTATCTTTCTTTAAAGTTCTTTTTAATTATTGCATTCAAATATAAAACAACTTTTCATTAAAAAAAAAATCATTTCCCCTACAAGAAAAAAAAAAGATATTTTCCTCAAACAAACATACCTCTAATTATATATAACATCTTTTATTGTTTTTATCATTTAACTAATTCCTGGCGATAATGTGCTTAGTTACACATAACGTCTTTGTTAATTGTCTCTATCACTAAACTAACATTTTGTTAAAAGTAAAAATTAGACTTAAATTTGTAATAATACGCTTAGTTACATATAACATCTTCGTCTGTATCACTAAACTAACTCCTTGTGATTTCCATGCAACTTGTTACCAACTAATATTATCTTCTTAGATAATGTGAAATATGAATGCCAATTTCTCTTTATTTCAAAAGTTAAAAAAAGAAAGAAGGAATTCTATGCTATTTGTAATGGACTGATTTGGATTTGGTAGTTACTCCATGCATCCTATTATTTTGTGGTTATCGAATGGTGTGATTTATATGATTGAGTTATATCGTAATCGTAGAAAATAACAAGATCCCATATAATAAATGTACGAAATACGAGTTCACTGTTATTCAGCCTAATTGATAGTACTATTTATTAAACAATTAAATTTATTTAACAATCCATGATTATTATTAAATATTTTATATATTACTTATAAGTATTACTACTTCATGAATAATTTTTTATTGATTTATTAATTTTTTTTATTTTTTATAAAATTTTTATTTTAAGAAATAATTTGAAAAAATACAAAAATAATTGAAAACAATAAAAATAATAAAATAAATTTTTTTGTTTTTGATTTATTTTTGAATATTTGTATTATGAAAGTTTTTTTATTTTTTAAATTTTTTTAAAAAAAAATTATAATGAGTATTGAAGAGTTGTCAAAATAAAAATCCTTTTATCCTTCTTCCATACAGTTCTTACTCACATTTTGCATACGAAAGTTAGAAACTTAACAGCATTCGTTTGCTGCTGTCTATAAATGCCCACCACACCATTCTTCTCTTCACAAGTCACAACCATCTCTGCTATCATCAATCAGTTACTAATTTGCCAAGATGTTTCAGAACCTGGTGCCATCAGTCCCAGATGTGTTTGGACTGAACAAGGGCAAAAAGATCAAAGGGACTTTGGTGTTGATGAAGAAGAATGTGTTGGATGTCAACAACTTTGCAGCCTCTGTTTTTGATCGTCTCAGTGAGTTCGTAGGCCAAGGAGTCTCTCTCCAACTCATCAGTGCTCATAATGCTGACCCTGGTTTGTTCTTTCTTTCCCTTCCCTTCCCTTCTTCTCCTTCTCCCTGCTTCTCTGTTCTTTTCCTGCTTTCTTTTTAACTTCAACTCTTTTTCTTTCCGTTAAGAGTATGTTACTGTTACTTATGAATCTTAGAAAAAGAAAAAGAAAAAGAAAAATAAATTTGTATAAAACAGCTTATAATTTTTATTCATTTGATAATAATAATCTAATAATTAATAATAGTGCTAATTAATTAGGCATATAATATCATTAATATTTTGAATAATCAACAACCCTTAAGAAAATTATTTTTATATATATTTATATTTCTGTTGATCAGTTGACATAATCTCAGTTTAAGTCAACCTAATATTAAACATTTTAAACATATTATATTTACAGCAGTGGGATTCGCTTGATTTAATTACACAACACACTCCTTCTATTTTGGTATATTTGCATAGTAGATATTATTTTGAAATCGTTTTATTCAAATGTTTTGGGAGATGAATCTGAGAACAATATTTTATTAAATTTATTTTTCTTTCAAATTTTTCTCTTTATACACCAAGGGAAACTCCATGAAAACTATTTTGTAGGAAATGGATACAAAGGGAAAGTGGGAAAGGCTGCATATCTGGAAGGGTGGATTACCACACTCACATCCTTAACAGCAGGCCAATCTGCATTCAGTATTCATTTTGATTGGGATGATCAGATAGGAGTCCCAGGAGCATTCTTGATAAGGAACAATCATCTCACTGAGTTCTTCCTTGCAAGCTTGACCCTTGTAGATGTTCCAAACCATGGCGACATCCACTTCGTCTGTAACTCATGGATTTACCCGGCAAACAAATACAAAAAAGATCGCATTTTCTTCGCCAACAAGGTAAAAGTTGTTCACATATTTATTGTATTTTATAGCGGTGTCTTACCGCTATATGTGTTCAACTTCAACGACACTTCAAAAAAATTCGTCAAATATATTTATATCAATATTGTAGACGTATCTTCCAAGTGAAACACCAGAGCCACTAAAGAAGTATAGAGAAGAAGAATTGTTGACCTTGAGAGGAGATGGAACAGGAGAGCGCCAAGGATGGGAAAGGATATATGATTATGATACCTACAATGATTTGGGTGATCCAGACTCTAATGCAGAGAAAACTCGTCCAATTCTTGGAGGGAATAGCACATTTCCCTACCCTCGTAGAGGAAGAACTGGTAGACCACGAACGAAGTCAGGTTAGGCTTCTAGGTACATTGTTATTTCTGCAGAAATAAAAATATGGTTTGTTTCATATATGAGATTAATCCTTTTTCTATATATTATGCTATTATTTTAACAGATGCAGCAAGTGAGAGCAGGTTAAACCCCATTTTTACCTTGGAGATTTATGTTCCAAGAGATGAACGATTTGGTCACTTGAAGATGTCAGATTTCCTTACTTTTGGACTGAAATCTGTATCTCAAAGTCTCAAACCCAAGTTAGAGGCTTTTCTAGATAGCGAGTTCGATAGCTTTGAAGAAGTGCGTGAGCTTTATGAAGGTGGATTGAAGCTGCCTCAAGGTATACTTAAGGCCATTAGTGACCAAATGCCTGCACAGATGCTCAAGGAAGTTTTACGAACTGATGGTGAACAGTTTCTCAAATTTCCAACGCCTCTTGTAATTAAAGGTACCCTACATATATATCTTAATGAAGCCACTTGTATCTAACATGAAATTTTTAACCCTATTTAATTAACAAGGGTAAATTTTAATTATTTGGTGTAGAAAACAAATCTGCATGGATGACAGATGAAGAATTTGCAAGAGAAATGCTTGCTGGTGTTAATCCTGCTTTAATTCGTTGTCTCCAAGTATGTCTAAGTGTTCATTGTTTAGTAACTATATGGAACTAACATAAAGGTTTTGCTCTGCGAGTTAAAGTTTTTTGGATAACCCATATTGATTTGATGGCAGGAGTTTCCACCAAGAAGCAAGCTTGATAGTAATGTCTATGGTGATCAAACAAGTAAAATAACCAAAGAGCATTTAGAGATTAATCTAGACGGGCTCACTGTAGACAAGGTATTATTTGAAGCATTTTGATATAGCCCTGCAGTTACCAGTTTTTTCTCTGATATGGTTTAATGAATAACAATGCCTAACATGTCCTTGGTTGAACAGGCCATCGCGAGTAAGAGATTATTCATATTAGATCACCATGATCCTATTATGCCATATTTGAAGAAAATAAACTCAACTTCCACAAAGGCTTATTCTAGCAGGACAATCCTTTTCTTGAAAGATGATGGAACACTAAAGCCATTGGCTATTGAACTAAGCTTACCCCATCTTAGTGGAGATCAATTTGGTGCAGTTAGTAATGTCTATTTACCTGCAGAACATGGAGTTGAAAGCTCCATTTGGCTACTAGCCAAAGCTTATGTTGTTGTGAATGACTCTTGTTATCATCAACTTGTCAGCCATTGGTATGAATTTTTTGTTCATGAGATTATTACAATTAAGATTAGCCTATGTATTTATATATATGAAATGATCAAATATTAATCTTCTTTCATGGTTTACAGGCTAAATACTCATGCAGTGATTGAACCATTCATTATAGTAACAAACAGGCATCTAAGTGTAATTCATCCTATTTATAAACTTCTATTCCCTCACTACCGTGACACCATGAATATCAATGCACTTGCTCGACAAGCCCTTGTCAATGCAGAAGGCATTATAGAGTCAACATTTTTATGGGGAAGATATGCTTTAGAGATGTCTGCTGTGATATACAAAGACTGGGTATTTCCTGAGCAAGCTTTACCAGTTGATCTTGTCAAGAGGTAACCTCACAGCTTGAAGATTTCAGGATCTTAAATTCTGCACAGAATAAAAAAATGAACTTGGTTTGATCTTAAATTGTTCTCTCTTTACTTGATGCAGAGGAATTGCAGTTGAGGATCCAGCTTCCCCATATGGCCTTCGCCTTGTGATAGAAGATTACCCTTATGCTGTTGATGGATTAGAAATATGGGCTGCTATTAAGACATGGGTCCAAGACTATGTCTCTTTCTACTACAAAAATGATGACATGGTTGGGCAAGACTCTGAACTTCAATCTTGGTGGAAGGAATTGGTAGAGGTGGGTCATGGCGACAAGAAAAATGAGCCATGGTGGTTTAAGATGCAGACTCGTGAAGAGCTGATTGAAACATGTGCTATAGTCATATGGGTTTCTTCAGCCCTTCATGCAGCAGTTAATTTTGGACAATACCCTTATGGAGGGTACATCCTAAACCGTCCAACTCTGAGCAGAAGGTTTATGCCTGAGAAAGGAACTGCAGAATACGATGAGCTAGTGAAAGATCCTCACAAAGCTTTCTTGAAGACAATTACACCAAAGCAGCAGACCATTATTGACCTTTCCACTATAGAAATCTTGTCAAGGCATGCTTCAGATGAGATCTACCTTGGGGAGAGAGACAGTCCTTATTGGACTTCTGATGCAAAACCATTAGAGGCTTTTAAGAAGTTTGGGAAGAAGCTGGCAGAGATTGAGGAGAAGCTGGTAAAGAGGAACAATGATGAGAAGCTTAAGAACAGAGTTGGGCCAGTTAATATGCCTTACACCCTGCTTTATCCTAGCAGTGATGTTGGACTCACTTTCAGAGGAATTCCCAATAGCATCTCTATCTAAAGGCCGTTCGGTTTTTAAACTTTTACAGCTTTGAATAAAGGATACATGCATCAGATCGCTGGGAATTGAGAGTACTTTGGGCACTTGTTATGTTTAATTATCACGTGTGTGTTTGGCTAATGAGCTTCCACTGTAATTCTCAGCATGAAAATCTAGCTTATAAGCACATATTTATAACTTGTCTTGAAAATTACTTATGAAATATTACTTTGATTTTTATTTTAATTCTGCTACAAGAAGGACTAGTTTCAAGCAAGTCAAAAAAATGTCCATGAAGGACAAATACTTCACTAGATTGGACTAGTGATGAACTTTGTATTTAAAGAAATAAAGAATTAAATAACATATATTGTAATTTTGATTTATTGTATGTGAAATAATAAAATGTAATATATGTCAAATTAAATACTTATAGTTCATCGAAATAATGAATTAATTGTAATGTTCATTAGCTAAATTTTAAATTCAATGCAATTCTTTGAAAAATAAAATAACCTCAATCAATCCAACCAACCCAAAGGACATAATTAAGAAACCATAATTTCTCATAATACATTGCTATTTGGACACTTCTTCCTACGTTGGTGTTTTGTTATTCAAATAGGACATTATTAAGCCTAGAATAGAAGCATCTAGCTTTCAAATTTGATTTACATATGTTGGATGTTTTCTCTCTTTCGTATCAGCCATAGTTATTAAACGCAATTGACGTAAGTTCTATGGTAATCCGATGAATCGATTATTAAATCAGTTTGATTATAATAATTGGACTGAATTGAATCGCTTTGACCTGGTGATTGAATTGACAAATTGAATTCTGATCGAACAATTTTATATTATTATTTTTCTTAATACTAAGTTTTGTTATAATTCTATATTTGTATATTAATTTATGATGATAAAATTTATTATGTTAATTTTGTTTTTATAACTATTAATAAAAGTTAATATATAAACATATTAAACTATATATAAACAATTTAAAGTTATTTTTTTAAAATACAATGAGTATAATATATATATATATATATATATTAATTTTTAGTTAAAATAACTGATTTAATTAGTGTTCTACCGATATGATGATCCAATTTTTTTACTGGTTCATGTCAATCTGATTCCAATAACTATGCTTGGAGGAGGTGGATCTTAGCTGCATCCCAACAAGGCAACAAGGTAAAAAGAAAGCTCTTATTATTATTTATTTAATATATTTTTATTACCATATAGGTAAAGAGTCTTAAGTCACATTTCAATTTTTTTTAATTCGTTAAAAAATAGACTTTCCATCCAAAGAACATTTTTATTGATCACTATTTATTAGAAAAAAATTAAAAAATTATTATTTGATATTTATTAGAATATTAAATTCTTACCTAGTGTTTTATAAATATCAAAATTTTAAATATTACCATGTATCGTTTACATCATTTTTTTTGCTCTTTTAGTGATAATCTCATAAAGGTGAGTTCATCATAAATTTATAATTTTAAAAAAAATATTTAAAGTCATTTTTTATTAAATATGAAATTCAATTTTTTTGTAAAAAATTGTCACTTACAAAAAATTTAAGATGAATCTAAATTTATGAGAATATGACTCTTATAAAAAATAGTTATTCTATCAATAAAAATACATAATAATTAATTTTTATAATTAAATAATTATTTATAAAAAATAAAAAATTATAGATGAACAATATATAGCACAATTTAATATCTCCATGATAACTAAATAATAATTTTCATAAAAATTAAACAACCGGCGGAAAAAAAATTTTTTAACCATTGCTGCAGAGAGAGCGGGAGCAAGAACAGATTTTTCTTCTTCAGTGAAACGTAAATCGCAAAACGCAACGAATAGTTCCTCAGAGTGAGCTTCATCGAAGAGTGAAGAGGGGTCCAATCTAAATGGGAAATCAGAAGCAGAAGTGGACGGCGGAGGAAGAAGATGCCTTGCTCGCCGGTGTGGCTAAGCATGGTCCCGGCAAGTGGAAGAACATTCTCAAAGATCCTGATTTCGCCCCTTTTCTCACTCACCGTTCCAACATCGACCTCAAGGTTCCTTGCCTTTTACCCTTTTTCACTACCTTTTTCTTTATTTTGTTGTCAACTTGAATCAATGTTTTTGATAGCGGGTTTCTTAGGGTTTTCGTTTTGATTCTTTAGCTGTTGTTTGGGTGAAGGGAAATTGTTATCTCGGAGAATTGGTTCTTTTCTTATTAATTTCAAATACCTGAATATATTGATCGCGTTTCTTTCTGGCGGGCGTTATTACTGAGAAAACCCTGTAGGCGTGGCCATCATCACATGAATGACGAAAGATAAGAGCTGTTTAAACTGTGGGTATGAATGAATTTGTAGGGATAGTTTTTATTTCGCTGACTTTTTATGATAATTGCTGCTTATACTTAATACTTGGTGATTTTTGGATTGCCTCTTAATATCCACGTAACCAAGCCAACGTTCTCTAAGTCTGACAGGAACTTCTGTTCAAGAACTGAACGAGGGTGGTCGGATGTAATATGGACCCCTTGACTGCGTGTATGCGTTAGCGTGACATAGGTGATAGGTCAAAGCCAACGAGAATTGGGGGGGGGGGGGGGGGGGGGG
>JASKGM010000014.1:2215346-2245064 GCA_034509205.1 Ceratonia siliqua
TTGATACATATAACAAAACAATTTAACAAATCAAACTTTTCATACAATGACTTATCCTTTGAATGCATTAAGGGCATATTCGGATCTTCTTTAAAAATAATAACTTTTATAGAATGAGAAGTTGATTCTGAAAAAATAAGATATTTTTTCAAAAAGAGATATTATTTTACCTTCAAATGTAGTAATAAAAAAAAAATTTTATTTCTCCTTCTGTCAATATCTTTAATTGAAGAAGTCAAGAAATTTATCTTCTCCTTAAAGTTATAATACTCATTTATTTCAACTTCTCCTTTTAAAAAAAAGAAATATGAATAGTTTAAGGTTTATTAAAATAATTTTTTTTTAAAAAAAAACTTTCTTCTAAAAAAAATAGAGATACAAACAGGACCTAAATACATGATATAGGAACATTGTACGAGTTCATTACATGGAAAGGCTCCCCCACTTCATAGCAACACTGCATGTGAAGGAGGCTGCATGCATTCATGCCTGTTGCCTAGGGTTTTAGGTCATTAAATGTCCATTGCTATTTTGTAATAGTAATTTTAATAAAGGAGTCGTTTTAGTACATTAATTAACACTTGGATTCTAATATTTTATATCATATTTATGTTTTATGTGATATAATATACCGTTTAAAAATAATGATAATTTCATGTTACACAATTTTTAATTTTATTAATTTTTATATTAATTGTATCTTGTTTTTTATAATTATATTAAACATAAGGATCTTAAATATCCTAATATTTATGGTATCTAACCTACTATTCTCATTTTAAAATATAATATTTTTAAACCCTTCAGTAAAATTATCTCCATTTTTGCCTTAAAAGGTGGTACATATATTAATCTATTATTAAACTTATAGTAAAACTACTTTAATCATATATATAGTTACCGTGAAGAAGACAAAAAAACATTAAATTAAATCTTAAAGACACCAAGTTATGTAACCTCAAATAATTGTGTATATATAATGAGTTAAGCTAGTACTTAGAATTAATCAGAAACATATATTATGTCGTCAACATAGCATATATAAGATATGAACACTTCCAAACCCAATTATTCAATTTTTTTTAAAAAAAAGCTTGTTTTAAATTTAATTGTTTTCCCTTGAATGGGGGATATGTTTTGGTTTAGGTCAACTGAAACCAATTTTCTTTCCAACATGTTCTATATGGATGTCGTTGATTATTAAAATATTAATATATTAGTTGTATCATCCTGAGACTTACGTCCCACACACTTATCATGTTAATGATTAATTAATTGATCACAGCCAAGAATAACAGCTAAGACAAAGTAATTAAAGAGATTAAATTAATAACATGGTTCCATGATATATTTGAAAGACAAGGGAGGTGAATCATATTTCTTTCTTTTTGAAAAATTACATTTGTTTTTTGGGGACTAAGTTACAGTTCTTCTTTTTTTTTATTTTTATATTTTTTATATATTTTTTTAAATTTTTAAATTTTTTAAAATTAATTAAATATTTTTTATTTCATGATTTTTTAAAAAATTTTTAAGATGTTTTTAATTTTTTTCTTAAATTTTTTTACACTTATTTTATTATTCATCAATAATTTTTTTTACTATTCATTTGTAACTTAAAAAATTCTATAAAAAATACAAAATTATCTCAAAAAATTTTGAAAAAAATTTATGATATAAAAATTAATTAATTAATTTTAAAAACTTAAAAAATTAAAAAAAATTAAAAAAAATATTAAAAAATATAAAAACTACAGTGAGCGGTAGGGGAAAAACGCCCTCGTTTTTTATCTAGTCAACTAATTTCTTATAAGAGTAAACTCAATCATATAATTTCAAAGTTTAAGAAAGAGTTCTAAATAAAACTTAATGAATTGCAATTTTTAGTGAACTGACTAATAAATTTGTAGAAGCATAAAACATAAATCAAGAAAGCAAAGAAAGAGATAATTACACAGAGAGTTATTCTTATTCAACTCACAACACATTGGCGTACATCTAATCCCCTTGCTTTACTAGGAATGTTTTATTATGCTTTACCAAAGTACATATAGTTTTTTTAGTTCACTAAAAACTAATGATTTACTCTGTTTACCACATACAATAACGTCTTCGTCTGACCACTCACAATAATTACAGTGATTTTCTTCTCTCACTACAAAGGGCTTCTCAAAGTATGAATAAAATAAAGGTAATCCTCTCAGAAATAGTAAATGAATACAACTTAGCTTACACTGATTTTCTTTTGAAAGTGATTCGCTCAGGTAAAAGAGGTAAAACTAGTATATGGATTGATATGAAAGTTTTTGCTTAAGCACAGATTTTTCTGCAGTATATTTCCAATTTCATGGCTTCTATTTATATGAAATTGTCTTCTAGCCATTGAGATTTAGCCGTTGCTTTTTCCTCTGTTTTAGTCTGGATTCTGATTTAAACTTCATGTATCTTCTTTGCAAGCTATTCTAGGACGATAGTTTTAGATGAATATCTTACAGAAATGTTAATCATCATCGATTTAAATTTAGCTTCCCTTGAGATTGTATTTCTCTTGCTTGCAATGAATGATCCTTGCATTTGTTCCCGTGAAATCAGACAGCTTTTTTTTTTTTTATTGTCTCCAAAAGCTATGTGCACAGTGGCCTGATGGAGCTTGTAATAAATGCTCTGCACTTTCTTTTCTTCTCTTCTTTTGACGCCACGTGTATATTATTTCAGCCTATCTAATTGCTTAGGTGGAGCTTCCTTTTCTTGAAATGTTGACGTTTCAAGTTAGTGTACTATCCATTTTGTATTCTTGTATTTTGATGTTTTTGTTGTACATTAATCCTAATCAAAACTTCCTTAATGATATAAAGCTAACAATATTCACTTGTGTCTTGTCTGATATGCGAATATTATGGACTTGTGTCTTGTCTTTTGTTTCTCTTTGCAGCCAACTACACTCTATACCCTCCATTCATCTACTTTCTCAAATGATATATTCACTTCTTTTATCACATAACTACTCCTCCCATAATTTAATTACAAACGACTACTACTACTAATAATAATAATAATATTAATAATAACATAATTTAATATGTTTTTGGGTATTTATAAAATAATAATTTGAGAATATGCTTTCAAGTTTTAATGCACAAATCCTCTGTCTACGCAAACTTTCAAGATACAACGGCTTATATATTTGTTCATCTGGGTCCACTCTAACACACAAGTTCTGATCCTGCAAAAAGGATTCAATTATGATCAAGCAACTCCCACCAAACTCTCAATGATGATAAAACCAGTAAAATTCACAACTCCATAACCACTGCCTGCATCAACCATTATTCATGGGAAAAAATGGAGGAAATAAAAAAATTCAATTGCATAGGAGACATTGATTCAGCAAATCATTTCATCCATAAAAAAATGAATCAATTTAAAATTTTATTTTTCTCGTCAGTTAGCCACTTACTATTTACAGACAACCTTGGACTTGGGAACCGTTTACAATTACTTTTCCCAGACCAACATCAGTTTCAAAAGCAGCCAGTGATGACTAAATTATCAGAGTGACCATCAGTACATTAGGCGGCTGTCATCACTGATTCACTGTGGTTTATCACTGAACCGACACACAAAAACTGCTGTTCCTATGGGACAAAAAACACCCAATGCCATGCAGTGTGGTACAAACATATAAAATTAATTTTGTTGTCTTTGCCTATAACACTACCTCGCGAGTTCTACAATCCTCAGTGGATTCTTCCTCCTCAAGTTCTTTAATTAGCCTTTCAATCTGCCTTCTATAAACCGGCATGAAGTGATCACTTATCATGGTCTGTGAAAGTCTCAGTTTACTATATAAAGATCTTAAAGTTAGGAAAATCCCAATCTTAGTCTCATCTGGCTGGCTATCGTCTAAACTCTTTGAGGTTAGGCTACCATCATTTTCACACTCTGCACTATCAGAGTGGAGGGTAACAATATGCATTATCTTCCCTGGAGGGAAGAATCTGTGAACTTCTTTCATTTCTTGTGTAGAGCTCTGGGTTTGGCCATCAGTTGCCTCTGCTATGGCTGCTTCTTCTTCCCTTATCTCCTTTATCACATCAGCCTCCTCACATTCAGTTCTATCATACAGCTCACGCTCCAGTTGTTGCCACAGCTCCACTTCAGTCATCCGATCCAAATGCCTATCATGGTCCATCATGTCCTCACTGTAATTGAGATCATCATCCCCCTCAGTATCTGGACTCATTTGATGAGCACAAGAGCATTCAACTTCAGAAGACCACCCTCCTACAGATGAAGTTACAGGAAGGTCCATGTTCTGAACAGCAGTCACATTCATGCCCTTCATGGGAGATGAAAAAAGTGGATCAGAACTTTCAACATTGGCAGAGGCTGGAGATTTAGGAGAACTTCCCTCTTCTTTAGAGTTTAGATGAGCAGCTATGGGTCGGCGACGGGGTCCCATGCATGACCAAGAGGATAGTTTAAGAGCTGGACGTGTCCATGCTGCCTGAGCCATACTCTGGGCCCTCTTCATCACAACCTGCAGTTGTTCAAAATTTAGATCATCAGGTAGAAGCAAATAAAAAATTGATATACTTATCAAATAATGTTGATGAAGCAGTAACACTTCTTTACATAACCAGACTGAACAAATCAAACCCCAACTTTAGAAGAGAACTGCTGAGACAGAATTAATTCTTCTAAGTTGTGCTTATGACCAAATGGATCATGGGTAGTACTTCCCATTCGAAGAGTGATCTCCACACCAAAGAAAGACAGGCTAACAAGAGACCAAAATTTTTTAGGTTTTAACAATGGACAGTTTATCATGTCCAACTTTAGGAGACAATACATTGCTGTATACTTGTATGACAGCTGGTAGTACAAAACAGAGGGGCATCAATCTGTACAACATAAAAAGTACCTGGGTACCATTCGAAACTGGTTGGAAAATCGCCCCAGCCCCAGCAACTTTTGCTCTAGCAGTGGCAATGGATGGGAGGCGAGAACCCAATGCTGAAGCAGAACGATAGACAGTACTGAGTATTCTTGTTTGCTCAATTTGATTCCTCAAGTCATTAAGCCATGCTGAAGCTGTCACCTGCAAAATAGAATAGTAACTTCAACACATATATGAAACAGAATAGCAACAAATATAAAATATAAAACAACCATGAATAACATCAATTCCCTAGAAGGCAGGGCAACTGAATATTATGGGGAAGACTTTGACTTCAAAAAATAGTTAGAACATGAAGAGCTCTTTCTAAGATATCCTACAACTCCTTCCATACACAATTGTAAGAGTAATAAAAGATCTGCATGACCATTACCATAAATGTGACTATCAAATCTAAAATGTAATAATGTGCAATAGCTTTTCCAAACCACCATTGACTGTACAGCGCTCCCCCCCCCCCCCCCTTTTCCCCCCCCATTTCCATGTGTAGCAGCATGTCTTGGCTTGAACTGTCTATTCCCACTCCCCTCCTCGCAATAAAATTATTTTTCCTCAGGGTTTCCTAAACCACTATAATTTAATCCTAATCAAAAGTCCTGCCCATGTATTATGGCTTCCAACAGTTAGAAACCAGCAAGGCCATGTATTACAAATATCTTCACATATCGACCAATAACTCAAGATTACAAAAACAAACTTTACGAATCTCTTACAAGACCACACAAAATTAATTTGTAAAAATATGACAAGAAAAATAAGACTTATGGATCACAACCTCAGCACGCAAGTCATCCACAGAAGCAGCTGAGAATGTAGGCACCAAATCAGCTTCATTTATAACAGAAGTAATAAAACCGTTGCCTGACTCTGCTAACTCCCATGTCATACAAGCAGCTGCATGACTAACAAACAGTCAGTTTCAAGCTGCAACAATTAAAGAATAGATACTCGTTGTGTCTTGACCAATACTGGTCCCCAAGTGGTTCAGGATATTACCATAATATCCTTGAAAGATGAGACTATGTAGAATCATATTTGAATCGAAGAATATAACTTCTGCATCAAGAAATATAAAAAAGACAAACCTGGAGCAAATGTAACACATGTAGTCACAGACAGTTCCTTTCGCTCTCTTAATATATACGTTAGAAGTGCTGCCGTTCCTCCACCCAAGGAGTGCCCTACAATCTATGTAAAAGACCTTTAAAAAAGTGATCCAGAGAAACATCATAACAAAACCATTTTAAGGTCCAAAATAGATTGAATAAATCCAGAAAAGCGAAATTAAATAGTCATACAGCATATTTATATAATCAAACGGTTTCAAGTTCAGTGAAAACAACTTTCTGCTGTCCGACTATGGAACTACAAATTATAAAATCATCACAAGCACTATATATGCACAACTTATCACTAGATACTAAAAAATATTATGACCCAACACTCCAACAGAAAGTTCATGTGTGAAAATATATTTACTCAAAAGAATCCTTGATTTGTGGAACCAGTGACAACATTAAGTAAAGAAAAGAGGAAGGCAATCTGCAACATCAGCAAACACCAAACTTTTGCAACCAATGGCAACGCCTAGTGAACTATTAAAAGTCAGAGTTACAGGGATGAGAGGAGAAGATATTATTAAAGAAATATACTTACCTTAACTTTATAGTCAGGGTATCGGCCAAGTACTTCAATAAGACAAGGAATTGTGAGCTTTGCAATCCAACGAGCAGCTGCAACCATACCACCATGTGCATAACCTAAAACCAAATCACTAACACCTCCCTCGTGCACTACAGTATGATGAAATGGTACTACAGCTCCTGTAGCTGCTGTTAAAGTATCCTTGATACTATGTGTGCCCCGAATCAACAAAAGAAAACATCTTGCCTTGTGATCAGCTATTATTGTAAAAGCTGGCTTCAAAATCTGCATGACAAATGAATGGAAAATTATATATATATATACACAAATATTGATATTAAATGACATACACCTAATCATGTCACAGTAAAGTATTATCTATTCATCTTAATCATTGCCTGCTTTTAATCATAGGGCAAGTAGCTCACTATGCAGTCCATCCCCCTACCCCCGGGCCAAGTCCAAAAGGAAAAAGTATGTAAATAACATAAACTACATAATTAATACAGAGTACATGCATGAAGCTATTATCACTTTTAACTGAAAATTTAGACAATACTTACTCCTGCTTTTGGTTCCTGAAGAAGAACATTCTCTTCAGTGTAACCAGTTTCTTCTAGAAACAAAGGAAAAGGCTTCTTCGAAAAATGCCAACAGAGTGTCAACAAGTTCAAGAGATATTTAAGTTCAGCAGTAATCTGAGATCCTTTCAGCTGTAAACTGTCCTTACCACCAAACACACTGTCAACATGAAAGTTGCCCTGCAAAGAAAAACCCAGAAACCTTAACATCTAAAATTAAAGTTAAATAAAGAAAAAAAAAAAAAAGAGGAAGCATCACAACCACCAGTCCAAAGCTATTCTACAGGTAAAAAAATATATAGCTAATGTTCTGTGAATATAAATAGTCTAGTAACCAAGTTTCCAAACTTAAATCTATAATTGAAAAGACACAAGGACCGTGCATTAAAAACCAGATACTTGAATCCTATACTCAAAACTATAGCCTAATATAAAAATCTTAAATGGACAGAAAGCCAAGATTACAGATCAGCTCCTTTTCTAGTTACATAAGCTGACATGAAGAAATGCGACAGTCACAGCTGATACATCAGTATCATGATTCCTGAGGATGACATGAAATTGATCTCATCTTCAAAGAATTATCAATATATGATTCAAATCAAGAATAATGATAGAATTTTACTTGAAAAATATTGTTCTTGAATAGGGGATTCTTTTTCTAGAAACTAGTTATGCCCCAAGTTTCCTTATCCATGTCACCATAAAAAGTAGAAACAGCAAGTAAATCATGTAAATTGTGTGTTTATTAAATTAATCTAATATATTCTTTGAACATTAGAATGCATAAAAGCAATGAAGCTGACATCTCACAAATTATATATTTAGTCCAGTGTTTAGCGATTGAGAGAGCTAAATAAAGTAACAAAATTCAAATTACCCATTATATGTAAGATTAATTTCAGAGACGATATAACATTGCTCCCGTAAGGTTGAATTATTTCTTTAAAAACCCTACGTTTTTTTATTGAGAATGTAAGCCTAAGGCTGGCACCGCAACCAGTTAGTTCTAGTTCTTCCTTGAAGATATGAACCTGCTCTGTCTTTCGTATTTTCACATCCTAATAACAATATTCCTCAATACTTAGTAGATGTAAACAAAACATTCCACAATTTTCTTATACCTTTCAGTTGCTTAACACCAGGGCACCAACAAAGAACCAAATTTCCCTTACCTGACTCTTCAGAAGAAAGCTTATACCAAATGCCAAATCCCCAATGGGCCACTTCCCAAGAGTCTCTGAATAGGTGAATCTGAGAGTCTCTGACAATGTTGATATCGTCTCCAACCATGTAGCAGGGGCTTGGATTAATCTATGCGAAACACGGTCAATTCCCAAAGGCACATTAGTGGGTATAACACTACCATTTTCTTCATCATCTCCATCTGTTGTGCCCCACTGCAATTTCCGGTTTAATGTATAATATAACAGAGCAGCTGCACCGGCTGCAGTAGCCATGGTTGCAGTTGCCATGATTTTACGATCCCTATAATAACGGTCCCCCAAAATAAATAAATATATAAGTAAAGACCGATTACAGAATACTTCTATAAATAATGTCCCAATATACTCCAACTTCAAATCCTTCATCTTCAAGTCGATCAACAATTAAGGAAACTCAAATGGTTTTATCATCAACTGGTGCTCAATAATGATTTAATAGAACCCAAAAAAATAAAACTTCGTGCCTAAAATTTTGAGCTTCTACAAATTATCATAAGTATAATCCCGTAGATGAGTTATATTCAACATTTTTCAGTTCTTAGTTGCCTTCAAACCATAAAAACTATACGAGGCTTAAAAGAAGAAATGAATCGATTAACCAATGAAACTGAGAAAAGGAAAGTATTTTTCAAACAAAATGAACAGAAAGAAGGGGAAAAAAATAATCAAATCAAATAGTTAAAGAAAAGAATTTTTTTTTTATAAAAAAAGAAGAAATCTGAGAACACATGAAGAGATGCTGAAACCCAAAACCCTCAACATCCAAAATCAGGAAAAATAAAAAATAAAATAAGAGAGAATTGGGCGAACCTGAAGAAACTGATTTTGGCGGAAACAGGAATAACTAGTTTGGTCTCAAAGGCGTCAAAGATTATACTGAAGCGTCTAATATTAATGAAATATTCTCAAATGTTCCCTTTCTTTTTTTTTCAGTTTTCTGATCAGAAAAAAGGAACCTTTGCGCAATGCGCAGTTTTGTTGATCCTGGACAAAGCGAAACACAGGAACAGTTGCTTTCGCGTATCCATTTACTATTTTTCTTATGGGTTTAAGGACACGTGGCGCGTGGGGGATGGAGCAGGTTGAAGGCTAAAACCGACCTCAGGGGAAAGTAATTGCGAGAATCAACAAGGGTCCATGGTAATTTGGCGGTTGCACCCACATGGAAAAAGATGGGTCTGGTAACATGATCGTAAATCTTGACCAGTCTAGATTAGTTTAAGAGAATTACAAATTAAAAAAAAAACCTAAAAAACGTGATAATTTAACAGATATCGTTATATTATATTTAGATTTATTATTTTATTTTCTTAATTATACAGTTATTTTTTTAATTTGTAATATTTAGATTGACTAAGAGAGCATTTGGTATTAAAAATATTTTAAATCTTAGAAAGTTACATTCTAAGAATGTTTTATTCTTGGAATGATATTTTAAAAAAAATTTAGAAAATGTGTTTGGTTACCACTCTATTATTCTGAGAATGGAATGCAACATTCATATTCTTATATTTGTTTCATACATATTCTGAGTAATGTAACTAAATTTTACAAAAATATCATTTAATTAAGTTAAAAAAAATTAAGTAAAATAATATATGTACCAAGATAATTCTAACATTATAAATAATTATATCATTATAAATATTTTATAATAATAATTTTATATTATCATATTAATTAGTTTTAATAAATTATATTTATTAAATATAAAAATCATTATATTTAATAAATGTAAAAATTACATTTATTAAATATAAAAATAATTTTATATTCATCATTATATAATTTTATATTCTCATATTAATTACTTTTTTAAATTTGGGATATTATCATAAGGGTATTAGAGTAATAAAACATTCTCAAATTTTTTATCCCCTCTTAAAATCTTTCTAACCTATGTATTTTGAAGAGAATGTTTCATTTATAAATTATGAAAAAAGTAGATTTTAGGGAAAAGTTACATTTCATGAATATTTTTTTAAACCTTCTACCAAACAAAGAAATATTTTTTTTTAACTAAACATTCTCACAAATGTGAAAATATTTCGGATAGCAAACCCCTCCTAAGGCTTTAGACATAAGGTCATGTATCTAATTTAAAAATTGAAAAATTGTTATTCAATGTGTTTATTATTTTATAAATTTTAATATATGTACCAAAAATGCTATCTAACTTTCCGTATTTAAAATAAATAAACAAAATTGACTTCACTAGTTTCAACTTTCAACGGAATCAGAAATATAAATAATTATATAAATTCTTTAATTATTAAATAATTTTAGGACTTTATTTGTCTTGGTTTGAGAAACCTTTTTGTTTTCTCTAATAAATTTCACATTCTCTTAAATTTTGAAGTTAAACAAATTGTCATTTATTTATCTATACTAATATAAAACATTGAACTGATATTTTTAATATCCGATATTTAAATCTTATCCTAAAAAAAGATTAATGCAAATACTTTAGAGCATTATATTAGATACAGAGTTGATTGATTTATAAGATCTCACAAATCCTATGAGTGATTGATTAATGTAACATGAATTCTAGATTATCCAACTTTATAAAACAAAACAAAAACTACATGCCAATCTTTTGCATTTGCCCATAAGCATTTTTTCCTTCACCATAAGTGTGAATGGACCACTGATATAATCAAAAAGAGGACACTAATACTGAAAGAGATTATATATTTTTCAACCTGATTAGTATACTTTAATTAACTCAATTGAATTCTAATTATATGATTTTTTTTTTATTTGTTCTTTGGTTCTTCTTAAATGCTTCAAATTTAGTACATTTAAATTCTTCGATACTGTAGATGTCCAATCTAGTAGGCCCAACAAAAAGGCCAAATGCAACAGATCATGACCTATATTGCACCCTATAAATACTCTCCTCAGGTATGACCAATGAGACTTTGTCTGTTTTAATATCATATTCCTTACTCGGATGAACTAACTTAGGCATCGGTGTGCGGTCATCGTACCCGAGCCCGGACACTTGATAACAGGAACTGACCAAAGCCCAGGAATCGACCAGAACACAGTCAAAGGTCCATTGTATCGAACACAGGCATCGACATTTGGCGCCGTCTGTGGGAAACCTTTCTCCGAGGTTTTCCTAACTTCCGCGATTCTATGATCAACGCCATGAACGCTTTCAAAAGCCCCCTTCCCGCTAGAGCAACCCCTCAGGGGACACCACATACACCCCCCTCCAACCAATTACCGGAGCAGGGGCAAGTCAACCCCTCACTCTTACGCGGAAACATATCCCCCCAAACTCACCAGGAACCCGACCCCCAACCGGACATACTTCGACTCCTCATTCCAGAATAGAGGCTCTCGAACAAGAGAGAGCTACCGATAAGGCTGAGCTAAAAGGCTACAGAAGGCAAAAACGGGACGAAAACATGGTCGAATCTCAAAGGTTGCACCTCCCGACCTACAGTCAGGACGTGATACCTCCCGTACTCACGGGATCCACACATAAACTCCCCTCGCCACTGCTAGCCTAAAACAGTAGCTAAATCGAAAACACATTCTCCGCTTATCCATCCTACACACGAACTTACACAAACCAACCCCACAACTAGAGGGTAACCCCGTTTACCCGCCATATCCTAGATTATCCCTTTCCGCACCATTTCAAACAACCACAGCTTGACCCGTACGATGGATCCACCGACCCCAGGGAGCACATTGAGAACTATACCATGATCATGATACTAAACGGCTCAGGGGAGGAACTCAAATGCAGAGCTTTCCCGACCACCCTAAGGAAAGCAGCCCTTCAGTGGTTCTGCGACCTCCCTCCAAGATCCATTAGCAACTTCGAAGAAATTGAAAGCCTCTTCATAGCTCGCTTCTCGACAAGCATCACACACCAGAGGTCATCGGCCATCATCTCAACCCTCAGGCAGAAATGGGGTGAACCTCTAAATGACTACATTAAACGGTTTAACACCATTTCCCTGCGGGTCCGTAATCTGAGCTCTCCAGTGGCCATTCACGCTCTTCAATCCAGTCTTTTCCCGGGGCGCTTTCAAGAAAGCCTAACCCTGGACCCACCCGCAAGTTTAATCAAACTCCTGACCCGGGCATCCAAGCATGTTAACTTGGAAGAGATACTAAAGATGTCCGAACCCAAACACCAGCACCCCAAGGATAAAAAGCCTTACTAGGACAGGAGAAAGCAGAGACAAGAGAGATCCCCCCTCCGACCACGCTTCACCACATATACCCCTCTGAACCAGGCTAGAGCCAGAGTACTTGAAGAAATCTGCCAGACAAAAATGGCAAGATTGCCAAACCCGAAACTTGACGTAGGGTCAAAAAAGGATAAATATTGCGCTTTTCACCGGGGACAGGGACACGACACCGATAACTGCAGACACCTACAGAATCTCATTGAAGACCTCCTATAAAGAGGACACCTCCAGAAATTTCGAGCTGACCATATCCGTGCGGGAATGGGGGAGAGACAGACCAAGTCACCCCGGCGAGATAGGTCCCCCCAGCGAGACAGGTTCCCCCGACGACAGCCACACCGGCAAAGCCTATCATCAGGAAGAGCACCCAACCAAGACCTGCAAAAAAACGCGGCGAGCATCATCAACACAATCTTGGGTGGTTTCGCGGGCGGAGGGTCCTCCCGATCATCGAGAAAAAGACATCAAAGGGCTATTACCAGTAGGAACCATGAGATGCTCCACTTGATAACCAAGAAACATAGACCGGATCCTATTATAAGCTTCACAGAGGACGACTATGGTACCATTGACAAAGACCACGACGACCCTGTAGTCGTCAACTGTTTTGTTGCCAACTTCGAAGTGAAGAAAGTCCTGGTGGATCGGGGTAGCTTGGCAGACGTGCTATTCTACAGCACCTTCCTCAAGCTAAACTTAACTGACGCAACCTTGACCTTTTACCCCGGAACCTTGGTTGGTTTTTCCAGCGCACATGTAGAGGTGAAAGGTACGATTAAGTTAAGAATGACTATGGGGGAATATTCTGACCTCGCTCACTCGGAGGTGCAATTCCTGGTCGTCGATTGTCCCTCGGCTTACAACATCATCTTAGGCCGACCATCTTTAAATCAAACCCGTTCCATTGTATTTACCAGACAATTGTTGCTAAAGTTCCCGACGGAAAGGGGAACTGTGGGTTCAGTACGGGGTGACTAACTTCAGGCACGAATTTGCTATAACACCGGTTTAAGCACCAACCGCAGCAGCACGTAGCAACAACAACTAACAATCACTTCCGCGAGTCAAACTCCATTGCAGGAACTTGATGCACGAGAGTGTCAGGAGGACCGCCCAACGCCACAAGGCGACTTGCTTACAATTCAAATAGGCCAGGATTCCGACCAAACTGTCCAAGTGGGATCCAACATTCCCCCCGCCAGGCTGCAAGAGTTGATAGAACTAGTCAAAGAGAATTCCAACCTGTTCGCATGGAAAGCATCCGATATGCCAGGTATAGACCCTACCTTTATAAGTCATAAGCTTGCAATTAATGCAAGATCAAAACCAGTAAGACAGAAAAAATGGACCTTCGGTCCCAAAAGGCAAGCAGCTATTCAAGACGAAGTACAAAAGCTCCTAGCCACAGGTTTCATCCGGGAAGTTACATACACAACATGACTGTCCAACGTGATATTAGTCAAGAAACCCAGCGGTAAGTGGCGCATGTGTGTAAAGTTCACCAACCTAAACAAAGCTTGCCCAAAAGATCAGTACCTGCTCCCGAGCATAGACAAATTGGTTAACAATGCCTCCGGATACAAAATCCTAAGCTTCATGGACGCCTACTCGGGCTACTACCAAATACGGATGCATCCCGACGACGAGGACAAGGCAGCTTTTATCACAGAAAAAACAACATATTGTTACAGGGTTATGCCATTCGGGCTCAAAAACGCAGGAGCCACATACCAAAGGCTAATGAACAGAGTCTTCAGGAATCAGATAGGTAAGAACGTAGAAGTATACGTTAATGATATGCTGGTAAAATCCCAAACAAATAAGGATCACCTGGCCGACCTAAACGAAACATTCGCCGAGCTAAAGAACCACAACATGCGGCTAAATCCGACCAAATGTGCCATCGGGGTGGAGGCAGTGAAATTCCTAGGCTTCATAATAACTCATAGAGGGATAGAAGCTAACCCGGAAAAGTGCGAGGCCATCATCAGAATGGAACCTCCCAGGTCGGTTAAAGAAGTGCAGAAACTAACGGGAATAATAGCTGCCCTCACCCGATTCATGTCTAGGTCGGCAGATAGGGCCAAACCGTTCTTCCAAACATTGAAAAATGTTAAAAACTTCCAGTGGATCCCAGAATGCCAAACCGCTTTTGACCAGCTTAAGGAATATCTGGCCACACCCTCGGTCCTATCTAACCGGTGCCAGAGGAGCTCCTCTACGTTTATCTCGCGGCATCGGAACACGTGGTAAGCTCGTCACTCGTGCGTGAGGTACACAAAAATCAGCTACCCGTATACTATACCAGCCTTGCTCTCCAAGGATTAGAATTAAAATATCAAAAAATAGAAAAACTAGCCTTTGCATTGCTCTTGTCAGCTCAACGACTCCGACCTTACTTTCAGAACCACCACATAATTGTAAGAACAGACCAACCAATAAGACAGATACTCCAAAAACCCGACCTTGCTGGGCGGATGCTGGGATGGGCAGTGGAATTATCCGAGTGCTCCATCAACTACGAACCCCGATGAGCAATCAAGGCACAAACCCTAGCAGACTTTGTGGCGGAGCTTACGAGAAACCCCTAAGAGTTAAACCAACAACCCGAATAGACCTTATCAATTGAAGGATCGTCAAATCCCATAGGCGCCGGGGCGAGCATAATAGTAGAAGGACCAGGGGAGATAATCATAGAGTAATCCCTCCGATTTGATTTTCCCACCTCAAACAACCAGGCTGAATACGAGGCACTGATAGTCGGCCTTCGTCTAACCAAGGAGCTCGGGGCCAATAGCATTAAAGTGCTAAGCGATTTGCAGTTAGTCACCAACCAGGTAAAGGGAGACTACTAGGTGAAAGATCCACAAATGTCTAAGTACCTGGAAAAGGTTAAGGTCTTCACCTCCGACCTCCTGCAGTACGAAATCCAGCACATCCCGAGAGGCGAGAACACCCGGGCTAACATTCTCTCCAAACTCGCCAGCAGCAAGCGCCTCGGAAATAACCAAATGGTTATACAAGAGACATTAACCAACCCCAGCATACAACTTGACAACTTCAGTATCAGTAACCCACCACCAAATTGGATAACCATCATCAAACACTACCTACAAAACGGGAGCTTGCCAACTGACAAAACAAAAACCTGAAAACTACAGAGAACTGCCAGCGCATACTGCCTCGTTGGGGAAACACTATACAAACGCGGGTATTACACCCATTTGCTGAAATGTCTCTCTAAGGAAGAAGCTCGGTATGTTCTCCAAGAGATACAAGAGGAAATATGCGGCCACCACATCGGAGCACGAACGCTGGCAACGAAGACACTACGAGCTGGATACTATTGGCCAACTTTAAAGAGTGAGGCAACCGAGCTCGTGAAGAAGTGTGACAAATGCCAGAAATTTTCACATCACCACTTGGCACCCCCCACCGATCTCCACACAATGGTCGAGCCCTGGCCGTTCTGCAGATAGGGGTTGGATCTATTAGGTCCCTTCCCACAGGAAACCGGCCAAAGAAAGTTCCTAATCGTAGTAATAGATTACTTTTCCAAATGGATAGAAGCTGAACCCTTAGCTTCCATAACTGCTAAACAAGCTAAAATGTTTGTTCAAACTTTCATTGTCTGCAGGTTTGGCATCCCACACATAATAACAACGGACAATGGAACCCAATTCGTAGATGCAGGGTTCAAAAAATTTTGCGCCGACCTCAACATTCAACTAAACTTTACATCAGTCGAACACCCCCAAGCAAACGGCCAGGTCGAAGCAGCAATCCATATCATTTTGGAAGGAATAAAGAAAATGTTACAACAAACCAAGGGCAGAACTGCCATTGGTACTCTAGTCGTACAGAACAACCCCGCAGACATCCACCAGAGAGTCACCCTATAAATTGACTTATGGAGCAGAAGCAATGATCCCTGTGGAAATAGGAGAACCAACAATCCGAACAGAATACCACAAGCTCGGCAACAACGACCAACAAATGCAGGTAAATTTGGACTTCCTTGAAGAAGAAAGGGAAAAAGCTCGCCTTCGAATGACCGCTTACAAGCAAAGAATAGCAACATACTACAACAGCAAGGTCCAACAAAGGAACCTTAACAAAGGAGACCTCGTCCTCAGAAGGGCTGACGTCTCCAGGAAACACAGATCAGAAAGAAAGCTAGCACCAAATTAAGAAAGCCCTTACCAAGTAACAGAAGTCCTCAGCAAAGGAACATACAAGTTAGAAACCATTGAAGGAAACTCCATACCCCACACTTGGAATGTAACAAACCTTAAATATTATGAAATCGAGTAGTTCAAGAGTTCTCAAAATACGGCCAACGCCGACCTCGGGACCAACGTCCCCCAAAATACGGCCAACGCCGACTTCGGGACTAATGTCCCCAAAATACAGCCAATGCCGACCTCAGTCGTTAAAATCCCACATGGATAAGCCCGTTGAAGGCCCAAAAAAAAAAACCGATCACCACTGTTTCAAGTCAATCCAAACATAAACCATTAATAAAAATCAGAAGTTCAAACATTACAAAGCAGGTCAAGTACATAAGCTAATCAGATGACGAATCTACGTTATCCCCAGACTCGGAAACAAGGAAGGCCGGGTCCTCTTGACCATCGTCCACCGGCTCGACAAGTTCACCATCCCGCACCAGTTTGGAGGGATCCAAGTCATCAAGAGGGAAATCCGGACTGAAGAACTTAACTTGATCACGACACAGCTCAAACCCCTCAGTAAAAGCCATCAGGTAGTTTGAACCGATTTTCTTTTCTGCCCTCTCCTTCATCCTCCCTTTTGACACTCTGGCACGCCTCAAACAACAATCCGCCTTGGACAGCTTGGCCGATAAAAACTCGATCTTCTTCTCACTGGCCTCAAAAACTTCCCTCGCCCGACGAAGCTCTTCCTCAAGCTCCACGGCCCAAACACGAGCCATAACGGCCTCTCCCAGCTCTCTGTCGGCCTCAGCAAGCCTCTCTGACAACTCAGCAATCTCCAGCCTTTGTTGAATGTTTTCGCCCGTAAAATTAGCAACTCGCTTCTCCAATTCTCGAGCAGCCACTAAGCCTCGAGCATGATTAGCGACAGCATACCGAGAAAGACAAACCGTTGAGGCCGAGCTTAACTTTCGAGCATCAGAAGAAAGCAGTAACTCCGTGTCCACCAGGGAACTCACATCCAACCTGCTATTCCAGAAGGACACAGTAGGATGCCCGGCCTGATGGACAATGTCTGCCGCAAAACAAGTGGAGAAACCCGCAGCCTGTTCGCTAAACTCTTCAGGAGATATGGCCCTGATGTCGAGACTAAAGGACTGAGCTCTCTCCTCGGCACTATCGACTCTCCGGCGACGCTTGGTAGGGACCGATCCTTTGCCCTTGGGGGATGTTTCCTTCTCCCGAACATCCCCTGCCTCATTGGCGAGAACCGTCTTGGTGGGAGTGGCTGAAGTCACCTTCGAAGTCTCGGCTTCAGCTTTCCGCAAGCGTGCCAACTTTGCCAATCTACTCATCTTCTCTACAGAAAGAAGACCGTCTGCAACAAACCAACACAAGAACGGTAAAAAAATAATAATAATAATAAATAAATAAATAAAAATATATACGTATTAAATCTCAGGTTTTAAGTTTGACATCCCGAGCACGTTTGCTGACAAAGTCCCCAAGGCTCTCTATTATACCCTGACCCTCGGCATCAAAATCGCCAATATCCTTGGCCCGAACTTTTCGAAAATGCGACTTCCACCTCAAGGAAAATCGCGGGTAGCCGGCCTCATCAAGGAAGAAAGCCAGTTGGATGCCTGCCTTCGGAGCAACGACCCGAAAAAATTGGTCCTTCCACTCCTTGACAGATTCCTCTAATGGCTTTATGAGGGACTGGTGTGACCGAGCAGAAAGATATAAATATCCTGCACCCTTACTCAGGTCCTTTAGCAAGAAAAAGTAGAAAAACACATCGACTCGAGAATGAACCCCTAGCAAATCGCATAGGCGCTAAAAACCCTGCAAAAACCCCCACCAATTGGAATGAAGTTGGGTGGGAGCAATTTTCACCGCCCTGAAAAACTCCATCTCAAAAGCAGACGGGGGCAGGGTGGCACCAACTTTCTCGATAAAATAAAAGTTAAAAATGAAGAACGAGTTGTCCCGACTATAATCACACACGGAAGTCCCCTCGGGACAGGCCTCCATATCAAAAGAACTGTTATCCCAGTCCTCCACGAACAAATGGTCCTTCAAGGACGGTATGAGATCGACACCAAAACACGAATCCATGGAACGAATGTTTTCGCTCACCCAATCGAACGAAGATCCGTCACCTACACCCCGACCGGATACTCCGGCCTCCCCTTCGGGGGAATTGGAAGGAACAAATGTCAAGCTAGGAACACCCGACCTCATCTTCTCTGACCTAGATTGACCAAAAACAAAGGTTTTAGCCGAACAATTTGTCCAGACTTCGCCCGAATATGGCCAGCATCTAACCATTCGAGCAGCGAAACCAACCAAACCCGTGGTTTGACCTATAAAACGTGCCAACGAATAACCAACTCACACCGACTAAACCCGAACACATAAAGTAACGAACAAGAATACCAACCTTAAAGCAGCAGATAACCCGAACACGAACGACCGGAAAGCACCAGCAAGCAAGATCACCCAACGCGGAAACTTGAAACCCGCAACAAGAAAAACTCGCAAGTAAAAAGCAGCGAGTTACGCAAAAACGCCTCACTATTTATAAGGGTTGGGAGGCTGATACAACGTCCCAAAATCAATGCATCCAACGGTCGTAAATGAATCGACAGAGGCTCGGCAAGCGTAAAGGTCTTTTCAACGGATGATCTAGCAGCTCACAAAGAATGATGAACGACTGAAATCACCACCATCAACCATCGCCCGACCCCGACATCGATCCTACCGACCTCGCGCCGACCTCATCTTCCTAGTCTTATTTTTTGGGGCAAGTGTAGATGTCCAATCTAGTAAGCCCAACCAAAAAGCCTAATGCAACAGATCATAGCCCATATTACACCCTATAAATACTCTTCTCAGGTATGACCAAAGGGGGACTTTTGTTTTAACATCATATTCCTTACTCGGACGAATTAACTTAGGCATCGGAGTGCGGTCATCGTACCCGAGCACGGACACTTGATAACAGGAACTGACCAGAACAGGAACCGACCAGCCCAAGGACCAACCAGAGCCTAGGAACAGACCAAAACACAGTCGAAAGTCCATTGTACTGAACACAGGCATCGACAAATACCCTACTTAAAAACTAACGAACCAAGCTAAGAAATGCTGAATATTCCAATGATCAAAATATTAGTTGTTCTAAAACCAAAGGAAAAAAAAACAAAACAACAAAAAAAAATTCATGGTATTTTTCACTTCAATACTTAATGCTCACTGTTTGTAGAATAAAATGACATCAGGCTTTGGTAACATCCGACAATTCACATATTTGATAATTTATACTAACATAAGAAAAATGAAACAACTATCCTCATCTTTCTTATCGAATCCAAGAAAATTTTTCAGAATTCACAAAAGCTTAGAATTCAGTCACGCTCACTTATAGCAGTCAAGTGTTCATCAATCTCCTCAGCCGATAAAACTCTAAACTTTGGATTTTCCTTTTGCACCACTCCAACCTACAAAATGCATAACACAATTACTCACATGACAACAGTGAACAAGAAGAACTTGTTGCATCTTTCATCCAGAAAAAAATTGTTTTCGTTACATCATCATGACTTGTGCAATAAGAGAAATCACATATCACTTCATATCATCTACTTCTGGAACAGCTAAAATCACAACTCTCCATTTAACCCCTGCTTTCTCTTTATATAAGCATCCACAAAATGAGCACTAGAAGCAGCAATAAAGCGTCTGGGGAACAAAAATAATGATACATTTAAAAGAGTAAAACCAGCTGAGTAGTAAAAGTAGGTAGCCCCTTGATTTTATCTAATGTGCATTTTTTTCATTCACTAGATCACAGAGATAGGGGAACAGGGATCTGACTCAAAATGGTGTAAAAAGCTTCAAGTCAGAGATTTATGGAGTTATCATCAAATTGCAATGAGGGGTTGTGAACTCCAACATTATCCAACATGATAGGAATGCATTCCCTTCAGATGAAGAGAAAGCAGATGTAACTCACCGTTATTTTTCAAAATGAAAATAAAATTATGAATTGACTCTTCAGGGACTAATTTAACATTGAAATTATCCAGGAAAAAAAGGGGGGAGTTATATTACGACAGTTCAATTATCATGGTGTCACATACAATAATGCAAGTATTCAAGCTAAACAGAAAAGAATATCTGGTACCTCAATTTCAGTGGCCTTAAAATCCTCCTGAAGAACTGATTGCAGTGCAGATATAGCAGTCTGTGAAAAGCAACAGTGATCTTTGAAAAAGAACAATAACAGAAATAATACCTGCACTGTTTTCTAAATCTTATGGCCCAAAGAAAAAGTTGTATTCTCTTTTGTGTATAGTAATGACAGGTTTCATTAAGATCACAGCATCTTAAATTACTAGAGATCATTCTTCAAAATCTCATGAACAGAATCCAGATTGTATTTACAAGATAACCCAGTTACGATAGTTTATCAGAATAATAGTTAAAAATCATATCCATGTTGTTGAAGCCAAGGTTAATGTGTAATATTCATGAAACCAAATGATTATAAGTATTCAGGCTAAACCAGATGTAGTTTCAAAAGAAACAACTATTATGAGGATCTAAGAGTTTATATTTCATCGTTTCAGTAATGATTAGAAGCAACCTATGATTGCCCCTTCATATCATCATACAGAGATAATAAGAATATCAACCAGTACTTGGTTAACTAGGAAAACATTTAAAATGGACATAATTCATGTCAAATTCCTACATATTTCCACACTTTCCCCCTTTCTAGAAGTATGGGGCAGATCTTAAGCATCAAGTACATTCAATGTTTAATAGCACCTTCCAGGTTTCATCAAGCTTGAAGCTATTATGGGGAAGCAATATTTTGATCAAATAAGAACAAATTTTAAATAAGTTAAAACAAGAGGTAAATGGAATTAACAAATTCCTATACTCAAGTCTTTAGCCCCAAAGAAAGAGAAAGAAAATATGCAGCAATAATATCTCTCAAGAGAATACACAGAAGTTCTCAGTTAATGCATCGTGGGGATCAAGCCAACAAAAGCTAGTCCATAGTTAGGTCATATTAAAGTAAACAGGTAGAACTTTATAGTTGTACTTCTATAGCAAATCATAGAACTTAAACATCTTTTACACAAAATTTGGCTCACAAAACTGGAGTTAGGAAGAAAGTAAAGGATGAATTCTCTAACAATTCCTCATGCCCATTCCAACACTCAAAACCTAAATCATCAGGAAAAAAAAATTAATATACCTGCACTGTCTCTTCATAGGTAAATGAAGGGTCATTCTTCATCTTCTTTTCCAAGAAATTAATTGCCTCTTGCTCTTTAAATCCAGCACTTGTGGCCTGAATACATCATAAATTCCAAAACATCAACTTAAATTAAGCTGTCTACATTGATTAGGGACCAAAGGTTTCAAAAGCACTGGGTGCATTTGCATGACATAAAAACAAACAGAGGGGAAAAAGAAAACAACGGAGAAAATATCATTAAGCAATCAAAATAATTTTCAAAGGATAATTATAATATAAACTCATAGCATTTACTAGAGGTGCATTGACATTTTAATGTTTTTAGTTTGCAAAGAAGGATAAAATGTAGGAAAAAGGAAATGGGGTGAAGGACCATATGATTCAACTACTGATTACAAAATTTATAAGAGTACATGACAAATTGATGGTTGTAACATCAAATCTGACATTTATTATGAGTTTAAGGCTGTAAGAACAATTTCATAATGATAATATGGAAAACTTTCTCGCTACCTCTATCATCTCCACAGTATACCCACTTCTAGTTATTCTCCTTTTCTTCATGTAAAGAAAAATTCAGTTGCTCTATCTTTCAATTAACTACTCCCTTATCACCAGCTCAATCTTTTATTTCTGTAATTCTATTGAACATATACAAAATGAACAAACTTTGGCCAGGTAAAAGCAGAAAATGTCAGTGAATTCATTTCCTTTCTCCCTCATCTAGCTATATCCATCTTCTATTCTTTTTATTGAGTTTTAGTGCAGTAAATATTATAATAGATAGATAAAGAATCATACTACAGTAGAGAAGCCTTATGGTATTACATATACCATAGCATATTTTTCGGTGTTCTCGTACCACGTAGCATATCTAACATCAGTGAAAAGTGAGATGATCTCAAATGTACCTTGTGACCAAAGTAATGACCAGCTGGGTCACATTTGTAAAGTTGAGCACCATAGTCTAGATCAATACCCAATACCATAGCAACTTCCAAATTGCAACAGATTGGAAATCAAGGAAAGAAGAAACCAACATCAGTAATCAGAAGTAGAAGTATAAAAAGAAAAACTAATCTGACCATGCATGATCAGATAATGTTATCTTTCATAAAAGAGGATTCTTTTTTTTTAAATGAGAAGGACCAAATCTAACCTACTCCAAGTGGTCTCATGTAAGCATGTTGGGTATAGACTTGTGACTTGTCAGCAATCCTGTGCAACAAAAGGTTTCCAACAAATGTCAGATACATAAGATGCACTGGTAATGTGCGAAAATCTAACTTTAATATTACAAGTAAAAAATGTATCCCTTGGCAAAAGTTTAATTACAAAGAGATTTAACAGATGGATTATACTTGACAGTTGACATACTTGTGATCTATGAGCATATAATTATCACGTGTGAAAAACGGAATTACAAATAATGGAAGTGACCATAATCTTTTACCAGGTAGCTGTTGCTTCCAAGTCTGTAGGGATGATTCGTTTTCAAAATCTTACTCAACATTATGATTCTAGTCAAATTACCTTCAATTTCAAGGTTAAAAGAAAAAACTAACAAGCAATAACAGAACTACTGCAAATAGCCATGTTCTCTTGTGCATCAAAGATTATTACAGAACTAATGACACTGCGTGACTAGACTGGGTGCAGTGAACAGTTTGAATGTTTGATATCCCATTCTAAAGGAGTGAATCCTAATCATCACATTACCCATATATAACATAGTGGGTGCAAAGCAGAAGTTAACAAGCTTATACAAAACTAATACCACAACCAGGAATGCTATCTTGTTATCAAATAACATACTGCCACAAGAAGCAATTTTCTTCCTGAAAGTTCTTAAGCAAATCAAAGCAATCCCAGAAAGCTCAAATATTACAAGTGTCCAACAAAAGATATGGTATCCTTTGATTTCCAAATGTATTATACACCACAATTATCCATTAACGACCACTGCCATCTCACCCCTCCCCCCAAAAAGATGAAGAATAAAAAATAAAAAGTGCACCCATTCTATTGACTAGGATGAAACTTCAAACATAACTGTCAATGTTCTGCAAAATTCTAGCACGTAAGATGTCAATTACAGCACCAGAAAGGTGCAAATGACATTTTGCATATTGTGGAAGCTAAAAAAAAAATTTTGAATCTCCAAGGCGTCCATTAATTGAAGAGGCATATCGTGCCAGGCTTATGTACTGTTCCATTGTATAGTATTTGAATACCGCATTATCAGGGTGCAGGCAATATTTTTCTTTACAATAAAATGGCAATATGAGTTACAGAAATTAAACAAATTAATAAGTGCAGAGCAGTAGTCACCAAATATCTTGTTTAAAAAATCAACAATTTACCATTTGGCCAATACATCCACAGGCATTTCATATCCATATCTAAAGCGAAACTCTGCTGCTTCATTCCTTGCTTGCTGAACCAATGTCCTAGCATCAGCTGGGAAGAAGTATTATGAAGCAAAGTGAGATTTGAAAGTTAAAACTTCTATCTGTTCAACATATACATTTTGAACATATAGCTTTACCAAAATGTATATGTTATCTCACATTAAAGTTCAAATTTACCATATGCAAGTATGCTCCAAATGCAATGGTGCCAATGCCAACGACATTTGAGGTCTAAAAGAATCTTTTCCCCATTAACAAAATATGGGGAGGGCAACTTATCATATTTTTAGTCCAACTGGACTTAAATAAACAAAAAAAAAAGGTGATTTATATCTATATATGAAGCACAAACCATTCAAAAAAGAAGCTGTGTCCAAGTGTTGAACAATCATGTCAGATACAATATAACATATAAAAAATTATGTGAACATTTTATATTTTGCCGAATCACAATGTCTGTGTCGGTGTCATTATCCATGCTTCTTAGGTATCTATGAACCTTTTAACTTTCAAAAGGATAATATATGACTTTCTAAGTACATTGGGATTAACATGAATGGGAGTTATTCTCCTCTTCTAGGACGTGCAACCCGAATTAACTTACCAAGGTCCAAGTTTAATTACTTAACTGATATGTAAAGGAATTTCTTCGAATGTCTAAAACAAGGACATTCTGTCGAGAGTACGAATTTTGACAAACTTTGAATAAATCAATCTGACCTGTGATCCCAGTTGCCAATAAACCAAGGTACTCCGTGATGGGAAAGAGATGTGTAACACTTGTCTGATCCAAGAGCTTGTCCTGCAGTAAATTTTTTTAATTAAAGCAACTTGCAATTCACAACTTGTACAAAAGCAAGCACAACTGACTTAATGCACTTACCGGAACCTTTTTCTGGGTAACAACACAGACTGAATCCTTCCCTCGGACGCCAATTGAGGTAATCCCAGAAGCCTTAACAGCCTTAAAAGCATACTCTATTTCCGCATTAAGAAACACACACTTTAGAATTAAATACTTTTCGACTAGAACCGGAAAAATCAATTATAGATGTTCCAGCTTCTATTTTTTGAGTTATTATAAAGAGATTCTAAATCGTAAAGCATTTTCCTTTATCATAGAAATTCACACCTACATTGAAAAAAATATCATAGAAAAGCCTTGTTAAAGAATGGGTCTTTACTTTGATTAAAAAAAACTGAAACCCAAATCAGAATACGATTGCAAAATCGGTCGGAGGTAGAAGAATTTGCATACCCACTTGAAAGAGACGACCTTCAGGGGAGAAAATAGTTATATGACGGTCGTATCCACCTCCACTTCCTCTACTCATGCTTTGCGACTTAGTGCGGCGGGTTCTTTTGTGTTTCAGATGGAAGACGACGAGTTCGAATAAAACGAGAAAGTGCAGTACACACAACCTTCTGCCCGGATCGCAGTGGAAGACAAGCAGCCCATGACTTCCGTCCGAAGAAATCCATAAAGAAAACGGTGTCGTTTCATTTAGAATTGATAGTATAGTCAAGATAAGCTCGGGGCAATGGAAAAGTTTAGATTTAGGGTTTTTTCACTCTTTTGAAAATTTAGGGTTAAGCTCAGACAAATAGATCTAGATTTAGTTTTGTTCGGAGCGCAATATAATTGATCATGTTAATATTTAGTCTTTCATTTATTTTTGAATAGTCACGATATAAACTTTGCAAGGAATGCAAGCGTTGTATATTTAAACTGTGTAAACAAACTTATACAAGGCTATTGACTATAAGGCTTGATAAAATTAAATGAACAAATGACTAAGGGAATTAGTCTACATGGTAACTTTAATACAAAAGAGACAAATGAGATATAAAGAAGAAAAAATTTTTGAGGAAAGATATGTGCAGCATAGATATGGCGAACAAATCAGAGAGTAAGCTAGGAAGAGAAGGACAATAGACATAACAAAGTTAACACTCCTCTTCAAGTTGGATGATGGAGATTAACAACAATCAACTTGTCAACTAGAGATTTGAATCTGTCTTGACCTAAAGCTTTGGTAAACACATCTGCCAATTAAGCATCGGTCTATATTTTGGTGGGAAGGATATCATGTGATTGAACACATTCACAAACAAAGTGACAATCCATTTCCACATGTTTGGTACGTTCAGGAAAGACAATATTGGCAGCTATGTGTAAGGCGGCTTGGTTAACACAATACAAGATGGTAGGTTCTCTTTGCAGAGTCCATAAGTCAAATAATAACCAATGCAACCAAAGTAATTCACTGGTGGTGGCTGCCATGGAGCGGTATTCTACTTCAACAGAAGAGCGGGCTATAATAGATTGTTTTGTTGTCTTCCAAGAAATGGGTGAGCCTCTCAATATGATGAAATAACCAGTCCGAGATTGCTTAGGTATAGGGCATCCACCCAAATTTGCATCGCAGTATACCTGCAGTGTCATGTCTCCATTGACCATCAACATAATTCCTTTACCAGGGAGGTTTTGAGATATCTCTAGACACGTTCTGCTGCCTTTATATGTTCTTGTAAAAGAAGGTGGACAAATTGACTAAGCACATTAATATCATAGGTGACGTCGAGTCTGGTGAAAGTGAGATAGAGTAAGCGGCCAATTAAACGCCATTATTGGGAAGCATCTGTAAAGGGAGCTTCACTGTCTATGTGTATTTTCTGGTTTTACTCTATGAGGAAGTGGCATGGTTTACAACCCTTTAAACAACATTCTTCCAAAATATCCAGTGTATTTGCGTTGGCTGAGGACCATGCTCTAGGGTGAATGGGTAACCTCTATGCCCAAGAAATATTTAAAATGACCGAGATCTTTGATGCTAAACTCTTGGTCTAGATGTGTCTTAACTCTTTAGATTTGCTGTTTATTGTTTCCTGCAAGAATCATGTCATCTACATAAATGAAGGTAGTAATATAGGTATCAGCATGATGATAAAGAAAAAGGGAATAATGGGCATGAGATTGTTGAAACCCAATAGTGAGTAAGGCATAGGTGAATTTTTTATATCAATTCTTTGAAGCTTGTTTGAGACCATAGAGAAATTTGTGTAGACGACAAACTCTAGTCTCCCATTCTTTGGCAAATCTCTATGGAATTTGCATGTAGACTTCTTCATGCAAGTCCCCATGGAGAAAAGCATTGTTAACATCAAGTTTGTAAATTTCCCATCCCTTTTTCACAGCAACACTAAGAAGGCATATAATAGTAACCAATTTGACCACTGGTGTAAAGGTTTCATGAAAATCTTCACCCTTGATTTGTGCAAAATCCTTTACAGCAAGCCTTGTTTTATACCGTTCAATCTCTTTATTGGGTTTATATTTTATTTTGTAAACCCATTTTGAGCAAATGGCCTTCTTTCCAGGAGGTAAGATTTCAAGAGTCCGGGTCTCATTATTTTGTAGTACTTGAAATTCTTTAAGCATGGCAAAAGACCGGTGCTGTGACTACACTACCTGAAAGAAATGTCGTGCCTCTTGATGAGCAGTAATGACAGCAAGGAAGCCCTTATGGTAGGGGAAGAAACGATCATAGGAGATATGACTAGAAAGATGATACAGAACAAAACTTGCCTCTTGGTTTCTTGCATTACTATGATGGACAAGTGAAGGTGGGAGTTGGACGTGACTCGGCTGGCATCTGTGGGCTGAGAGATTATAGGGTCCATGTTAATTAGGCTACTATTTGAAGGTGTTAGAATGTTTGGGGATGTAGGCCGAGAAGTTGGTGACGTAGGCTGGTCAGGTGGGGTTGTTTGACTTAGACCTTGTTTATAGACTTATTTTGAGAATAAGTAACTTTTTTCAAAAAAATAAGTCGTTCTTAAAAAAACTATGTATTTGTTTCGGCTTCTCCTAAAAGGAGAAGTCAAAAATAAAGAATTTTTCTCCTTCTGAAGGAAGCTAAAATGTATGGTTTCCTTCAGAAGAAGAAGTTGATAGATAAGATAGAATGTTATTTCATTTTTTGAATCAAAAGTCATTCTCAATTACTGCATCCAAATTCAAAACAACTTTTACTTCTAAAAAAATGCATTCTTTAAGAAATAGAAGCATAAAAGACATTTTCTACTAAGTCCAAACAAACAAGCCCTTAATGAAACAATTTGAGGTTGGGTTTCAAGGTGTGGCCCATTATGGATTGGCTATGACTCAAGGGGATTGGCTTCAATTGATATGGGCTGAGTGTAAAGTCTAAGAGAGAATATGTCTGATGGGATAAAGGAATTTGGTCCATTGGATGAAGATCCGGTATATGTGATTTCATCATCTAGCTCCCTTTCAGTGAAGATTCTGCCATTATCATCAAGTTTTCGAGATGTAAAAATATTACCCCTTTTAAGATCATAGACACGATAGTCTTTCTAGCCACTTGGATAGCCTAAGAAAATACATGGTCTTCCTTTTTCACCAAACTTGTCTTTTCCTTTATTGTTGTCATAAGCATAAACTATATAGCCAAAAACCTTGAGTTGATAATAAGATGGTTTGACTCCCATCAGAATTTCTTGTAGAGTTTTGTTGCCAATTATTTAGGATAGCAGCTTATTAATGATGTACATAGCAGTTAAGATGTACTATCCCCAAAACTTTAAAGGTAAACCGACTTGAAATCTAAGAGCCCGAGCCACTTCAAGTATATGTCTGTGTTTTCTCTCAACTACCCCATTCTGTTGTGGTGTGTCAGTACAAGAAGTTTTCAGTAAAATTCCATTGGCTTCATAGTAATGTGTTATGTGATTTGACTGTAACTTAGTGTCATTATCAGTCCTTATCTGCTTAACTTGTTTCCCAAACTAGGTTTTTATCATGTTGCAAAACATAAGTAAATATCTAGCAACTTCATATTTGTATTTTATCAAATAGACCCATACAGCTCTACTGTAATCATCAACAATAGACAAAAAATGTTGTGCTTCTAAAGAAGAGGTTTTGTATAGTCCCTAAATATCGCAATGAATTAGGTCAAAACAAGCAAAGGATTTCATATAACTGATATCAAAAGGGAGTCTAGTTTGTTTAGCTCGCATACAAGGGTCACAAAGAGAATTAAAATGATCAAATACATTGCTGGGAATAGATTCAATATACTAAAGCTTTGCCTTAAAAGCATGCTCCAGTCTTTTTGTAAACACTTAATTTTGTCCAGGAATTTAATCAACAAAATTAAATGGTGAAATTCAAAAAATATATATATAGAAATTAAATAAAAA
>JASKGM010000014.1:2307853-2320283 GCA_034509205.1 Ceratonia siliqua
TACACCACCTTTACACTTCCTCTTACATATATTATTTTATTATTATCTATCATCTATCATTATCATTGTTATATAATATATCAATGGTTAAAAATAAAGGTGTTAAAGTGGTGTAACAAAAAGTAGTGTATAAATAACATTATTCAAATGAAAAAACCAGCTGTCTTGTTGCAAGATGTGGGCCAAAGTTCTGTTAAAGTGCAGCTACATTAAATATTAAAAAAATTTGTATGAACTCTGCCTTCCAAGCTCTAGCCATTGAGTTAATTGGGATAATCCTTGAGCTTCTTGTCTTCTTTCAATAAAAGTTTGTGGCATATAATATGATTGAGATAGACCTTCCATACCCTGCTCTTTAGCAGTATTATCTTCCATGGCTTTTATTTTAAAACTGATCTTGACTAGATGTAGCTGTTGCATGATTTGAATGTTTCTGTTTATTAGTTGTTAACAGCTTGATAAGTGTGCAGTCTAACATTTTTTTAAAAAAAAATTTATACAATAAGGTAGTGTTCTGAATAACATATTACCTTTCATTTTGCCTGTATAACTTCAGCATATGCTTCAGAAAGTTCTTACAGTACTGCAGTGTAGGAGGTGGTGGCGTTCAAGACTATCTCTTGTGATGAGACTCTGAAGTCTGAACTAATTTTTGTGATTTGTTTGTTGGGCTTTTGGTTTAAAATTGTTCCCTTGCCATCCTATAATTAACACAATTCAATTTTGTAGACTTTCATTTATATATATTTTTTTGTTTTTGACTGGAATTGTGACTATGCAGGCACAGAAAGCAGAAAGGGAGGCTACACATCTGAAAGGGACCATGAGGAAAAGAATGGAGTTCCTTGACTTGGACTAGTGAACCCTACAGTCACGCATCTTCAATTGCCCGTCCGCAAATATTATAGCGGCTGTTTTTTTTATTTTTTTCTTTTCTCCCCTTATTTTTCCTGTGTTGGTTGGGCACTTTTAGATGTAATTCTAGGAATTAGGAGGGTTGAATATTATTGAAATTTCTTGTGTTATATTAGTCTGAATGAATACAGGTATCTCTTTGCTTTAAGAAAGTGCCTATGCTAGCATGATTTCAGCCCTCATTCTCAACGCCCTGTGCATTGTAGAATATGATTGAGTAGTTATATATACATAAACTTTATTCATAAATTATCCATAAATTACTGAGATGATTGTATTTGAATAATTGTGGTCATTTGAATTTAGATGTAGCTATTTGAGAAAAGTTTGTGTAAGGAGCGTTATTATGAATTTTCCTTACATATGTTTATATTGAAATGATTTCCATTCGCATTTACTGCAGTTCGAGGGCCACAGAGACGCTGAGTAGTAGCAAGAAACAAATAATTGATGAGTTAAAAAAGTCGGCAGTTAATGTGCACTATGAACTGTTATGGATTCCATCCGAATTCTGAGGTTGGGATCATCAGGACAAAATGAGTCAATACCAATTCCTGGTTCTTGTGGTAGTCCTGTGATAGAACCTCTTTTAGGTGATTGATTGCCTACTCACTTCTTATTAGCTTTTTGCCGTTTACTTGTGGAGTATACTGTATATCGTTGTCTATTGAAACTACCTGTAAAGATATTTTTCTTAATAACTGGAAATATAAACTTACTTTATCTTGTATTTGTCTAAAATTCTATCTTTTAGAGTGTCCTTATAACTCAAAAAAAAAAAAAAAAGCTCTTGCAATTGATACCATATCATGCCTAAAAACTGGGCAGTAACTTTTTTTTTAAAGAAGGTATAATTTAAAAAGAAAATTTTAAATTATTGTCTTAAATAAGACGGTAGCATAAATTTATTTGTTTTGTTTTGTTTTTTATATAAATTAATTATTTTTTATGTTATATATTTTTTAAAATTTTTATTTATAAAATAATTAATATTAAAAAATAATTAATTAATATTAAAAAAATAAATGATGAGAACAATTGAAGTTAGCAAAGCATCACCCAATCTAAAAAACCAATTTACCTGATATCTCCACACTGCCGCCTCCCTTCTAGCCTCCAAGGTGGCGTACTCAAGAATCTGTCAAATGTGACTCCACACCGACACCGTTTGACGTTGACATGTCATCTGTCCAGACTTTGTTGTCTTGGATCAGCATTTGGTAAGATTTGTGAGCACACACTTTCCACTTTCTTTCTAAGACATCCAATTTCGAATCAAAGTCATACATTTTAAAATTTTTATTTATTTATAGATGATTATAAAATATTTTATTTTAATTATATATAATTAATTTTTTTTAATTTTATGTAATAAAAAAATAATACATCATAATTATTTAAAAAATAAATAAATATTCATGATATAATTATATTTTATTTAATTTATAAGAATTAGATCAAATTCAAATTTTACATTTGACGTATTTTTAACTTAATTAATTAATTATACATTATATTTTTTATATTTATATTTTTAATTAATAATATTATAAAATAATAATAATAATAAAATAAGAAAAAAATGTGTAAACCAAGCGTTGTAAAAATAACATTTATCTTTTTAACCTCTTAAAGCCCATAATAAATCTTTACGCCACACCACACTCTACTCTTTCTCGAGTTAACCCCTTCGGCCCTTCCTCAAACTCCCACTTCACCTTTTATTGCCACTCATAGTTAAATCTCTACAAATTCAGGGACTTTTCTTTTCTCTCTCACTTCACAGTTCAGTCGGTCAAAGTACCTCTTCATCGTTGCAGATCCAATCATTCTCTCTCTTCTCACTCCTAAGCTTCCTTCAATGTCGCGGTTCTGTCACTCATCGCTCTCACTTCTTGCTCTTCTCTTGGTTTTGTTTCTGTGCGGTGAAGCTTCAGTTCACGATTACAGAGGGGAGAAGTTTGTGGCCAAAGGCAATGCCTTTGTAGTACATGGAGGGAGTGAAGGAATATACTCCTCTGTCCCTAATCAGAATGAGAGTCTCGAAGCTGCAAATGGCGACTCTTACATACGGTAATTTCACTTTTCTGTATTTCACACTGATCCGGCTGAACTTCGGTGGGTATTGTGCTTTATGGTTTAACTACTTGCCTTTAAGGTGTTTGCAGGTTGTTCTATGATTTTTTTGGTGTGGTTGATGGAATTGGATTCTGCTGGGCAATGATGCCAGATTCCAAATAGCTGTATAAATAAGTGATTGAGAAGTTTTTGGTGATACTTTTGCGTTCGGAGGATTAGAATTTTAGTAAGAAGTAGAAATTATAGGTAATTGGTGAAATAGAGTGACATCAAACTGTGGCTGAGTCTCCAATTTATTTCTGTGTAATATGTCTCATTTTTCTTATCAGATTTGAAAATTTAAAATGCTAGGATACTCGTAAACTTTGGAAAAATATTCATGAGTGTGATTAAAAGGAGATAAAAATACTTCAAGTGCTAGTTTCTCTTGTGAAACTCGAATGTGATTGTGCAAACAATTCGGAGGTTATAGACAAATTTAGAGATGGAATTCTCTGGTAGTTTTCATAATTTGTTTTTCACCTGATATATTTCTTTTATACAACAGGAAACAATAGTTTTTTATTTTTATGTTAGAAGTTAACTTGATATTTTTTTGTCGATTTCTTTGTTGGGCTGTATTTGTTTACCCTTATACCAATTTTTTTGTTGTAACATGGAAACCAGGTTTGGAACGATCAAATTCCGGAGAACCAAGGAGACAACTAACTTCAGCTCATGGCCGATTCAAGCTGTTGTTTTTGAAGTTGAAGATAGGGAGACAATTGGCGGTTCGGCCTATGGGGGTCAAAGGGCGGTCTGTTGCACTGGTGATCTTGCAAAACTGGGTGTATGTACTGAAGGACAGGTTATTCACCACCCTTCCACAAAGAATTATGATTGGCCTCAAGTTTTTGGTGTCTCATTTAACACGGATGATGAAGTAGCATCACTGCCATCAAATTCTTTACAAATCAGAAAAACTGGGATGTATAACTTGTATTTCATCCATTGTGATCCTAGGCTTAAAGAAGTGGCTGTAGAAGGGAAAACTGTATGGAAAAATCCTTCTGGTTATCTTCCTGGTAGAATGGCACCACTGAAGAATTTCTATGGGTTCATGTCTCTTGCTTATGTTTTACTTGGGATCTTTTGGTTCTCTCAATATGCTAGATTTTGGAGGGAAGTATTTCCACTTCAGAACTGCATTACACTAGTAATAACACTGGGCATGCTTGAGATGGCTCTATGGTACTTTGACTATGCCGAATTCAACGAGAGTGGAATCAGGCCAACTGGGACAACCATTTGGGCAGTCACTTTTGGGACTGTTAAGCGCACAGTGGCACGTCTGATCATTTTGATGGTTTCAATGGGCTATGGTGTTATAAGACCTACCCTTGGTGGGCTTACATCAAAGGTGGTTATGCTAGGAGCAACCTTCTTTCTTGCATCTGAAGTTCTTGAGTTGGTAGAAAATGTTGGTGCCGTCAGTGATCTTTCTGGAAAAGCAATACTGTTTTTGGTTATTCCTGTTGCAGTATTGGATGCATTCTTCATTCTTTGGATTTTCACTTCACTCTCGGCAACTTTAAATAAGCTTCAGGTATTTCATCTGCAAGGGTATATTGTCACACTAATATTCATTTCATGAAGATATTATGGGCCCGTTGCTCCTCGTCTCATACATAATAGTATTTCCTTGTAAGCCATAAACTGCCTGGCTGCAAGTTCATACTTTTATAAAGTTCATACCGTTAGAAACACTGAAAAAATAATTCTGCAGGACCATGGCTAATTTTAACCTCTTTATGGTGTTATTTTCTTTTGGTAGTAGTATAATGGAACTAGCAAGCGGGTGTGAGTGTGACTTTTTGTATGGATGTTCTTTCTGGCAGGGATTAAAGTTAGAGACCCTGATTACTCTATAATTTCTTTTTAAATCTGTGCCTTTGTGCCGTATATGTTGAAATTAGACTTTTGATGTGATGCTGCATTATGTATGGCCATTTCATTTTGCAGTAAATATTGACTTGGCAATATAAAAAACTATGACTCTTATCTGCTTATGCAATGTGTGACAGGCTAGAAGGATGATGGTAAAACTGGACATATACAGGAAGTTCACTAACGCCTTGGCAGTAGCTGTAATTGTATCTGTGGGCTGGATATGCTATGAGGTAATTTACTGACATACTGAAATGTATCTCTAATGTGAAATAGGTATTAAAAAAAAAAAGGACTTTAAAACACAAAGTGAATCTTATAGGTCTTATCGTATATTATTTTTACTGTAGAGATTAATTATTATTTCTAATGTATTCTGTATAAATACTGTACCTTATGGAGGAAATTTACAATTCTGATCTACAAGCCTTAAGGTACTGGGGCCCTTGCTAATAGTCTTCAGAGAGTCTACCCAAACCTTCACCACTATTTACACTACATCAGTGTTGTTTGTTAACTAGGGCCTACTTATGGTAGCTGAGTTTTGGTATATGCAATTAGGAGATGTATTATTTACTTTTTTGTTTTTAATACCTTAATCACTTATCCACATTGCACATGCTTATTTTTCATCTTGTTATTTTCAGCTTTATTTTAAATCACATGATATATACAACGAGCAGTGGCAGAATGCGTGGATCATCCCTGCCCTCTGGCAAGTTCTATCTTTCTCTATGCTGTGTGTTATCTGTGCTCTTTGGGCACCATCTCAAAATTCAATGCGGTAAAACTCCTGCCCCTATCATTAATTCTTCTCATTATATGTCTGATTAATATTTCCTTCATATATGATATTGATTGCCTGCAATACGAGGTTTTTTATGTTTTCTGTCAAAACATGTCTCACTATTCCCACTTTTCTCAATCTCTGTTCTCGACAGCTATGCTTATTCTGATGACGGAAGCGACGAGTTTGACAAGGATAATAATAATTTGACACTCATAAAACCATCACCAATTTCTTCAACGGATGTTCGTAATGTGGCAGATGCTAGAGCAGTACAAGGCAGCAATGGAGTTTCAAGTGGTGATTTAGAAGAAGACAAGACAGAATAAAGTAGAATGTAGATTTGATCCGGTACAGTCATTGTACTAATCCTTAAATTTAGCTCTCTCTATCACACTATCTTTGTTTTCTATTCTTTTATTTCCTTCGTTAGTTTTCTGTGTTGTCAGCAATTCATTAGGAGATTAATAATATGACAGTTTCCATTTTACTAATAATGATGAAATTATTTATGTATAATTGAAGGTGACGAAGAGACCATGTGAATCCAGTCATACATGGATGCAAGAGCTAGTGTCTGCGGGGAGGCAACTAGCTGGTGGTTCATATTCATTATTCAAAGTTTCAAATGTATAATATTGATTAATGATGATCTCGATCAATGGGACTTTTGGCCTATAACCATGATTTAAAGAGAGTGACACAATGAGTGAGTCTCCCTTTCCATTTTTTACCATTCTATAATTGCTTGTAACTTTTGTCCTGATAACAATGTGTCATCAACTCACTCAAATTGTGATTAAAACATAAAAACAAGTTAACATAAATAACAAGTTACTGACAGATTAAGCTCTTCATAAAATTACCTTATTTATTATCCAATTTGGATTGCAACCAATTATACAGGTTTCACGTAACCAACAGATCTCAAGATATTGATAAATATAATAATGCAATCATTGTTTGTACATCATTTTTATAAATAGAAACTCAACTTCTTATAGAAAACCAAGGGTCTCCATTTATAAGAAGAGTGTTTTACTTGTATTGAATAATTTTTCCAAATTATGTGGCTTTCGTTTTCGTTTTCATTTGCATTTGGACTTTTTCTAGGCAAAGTTTGGAAATGAAAATAGCAATTCGATCCACTTAAGTAAATTGGGAGAGTCTGAAGTTATTTCCTGTTCATGATGTTAAATACATGGTTATCACCAAAAACATCAAAATGGCTGAAAATTTATTAAATAAATCCGGTCTACAAAAATTGATAAACCAAGTCAATATATATATATGTATGTCACACCGTAAACTCTCCTAAAAAATATATACATATATATTTATAATTAACTTAATTTTATAATTTTTTCATAATATGGGTCTCCATAAGAATTTCTCAAAATCAGTTTATCTGCCATGGTAGCACAACTCATGGCCAACCGCTCGAGGTCCATAAGAATTAGTAACAAAGTGTTAGGTGATGTGAGCATAGGCATTTAGCTTAGTTTCTCTAAGCACGGAAGTGATTGAAGTTCTGGGTTCTATGCCTCTCAAAACCTCTTATCTCCTTCCCTCATGAGAGGACCCTTACCCTTTCTAAGGTCGTTGATCCCGTTGAGGAACTAAAAATACAAGAATCTCATAAATTTACAAACTTCCCATCCCCAAAGATACAGGGGTGTTTTACTTTTCTGTTTCTTATCATCCAGAAGATTGGCATCCTAATCCAAAAAATGCAAGCTAAGTTATGGAAATTTTAATAGATAATTGCCCATGTGAGACAGAGAGTAAAGTTGATAAAGGAAGCAATTATGAGTTTTAAAGCTTGAGGGTGGATAATTGCCTACATGCATACATAATCACACAGAGACTCAATTTGGTGTTGACATTTACTTGACGTTTAAACTTTCTTATTCAGAAATAACTTAGTTGATTAGTTGGTTTTGCTCCAATAGAGACCCTTCATGGGCCTGAGTACTGTGATCCTTCCACCAACACCATGATGAACTATCAGATTTCTATTTTTCCAATCAGAAAGAAAGGAAAAGTGAACCTAGTTGAGGTAGGAGTAGGACTGATAAGTGTTCAAAGGAGGAATGTAAAATTTCAAGGAAATGGGAGAAGAGAGTAATTCACTGAAGCAAACATAAAATGACATAGATCAACGTAGATCATAAGGGTTCCTTACTGAACTAATCTTGTCTGCAGAAGTCTTATACAGGTAGATGCCTATTAATTATTGGCATTTCCCCGGATTCAGCATATGTTTACTAAAAAATCTATGTGCTTGAGAAATGTTAAACACGTACATAACAACAACAGATAGGAAGTTTTAGCTAAAATCATTCAAGTACAGAGCTTCTGAAGGAACTTAGCAAGAGATCCATGAATAAGAAAAGGAGAGATTGTCTTTTACCAGCGTTAGTTCATCCAAACACACAACAGAGGTGTCTTTACAAGTTAACACTTTTGCCAAGATCATGTCCAAGAAAGGAGCACATTTTCGATACCCCTAAGAGTATGATACTCAATTCGTTGGATATGCATCACGTGGCGCTCTTCACTTAAAAAGTACTACGTGGTGCAGATCTAACGAAAGGAGTACCATACTTTCAAGAGTACTAAACATTTTTTCCCAAGAAAGCAGCAGCCCTATAGGATCTCGCTTAAAGCTATAAGGCTGTGTAGTGACTGAAGAAATGACTTGCAGGCCTTGTACTCCTTTTATTTATTTTTTGGCTGAAAATTAGTAGGCTGTACTCACTACCAAGTATTAACAGACTAAAGCTAAGGTTTTTTACTTCAACGAAAAAAAAAACAAAAAATTATGTAGAAGGATGAGAATGGATACTTCAGAGAAAAACCAAGAAAGAAAATAACAATAAAAAGAAAGAGAGAAAAGAAAAGACATTAGCTCAAGATAGCTTCCCAATCCTTCTACAAGTCCCTCAAAGAGACCCCTCAAAAATTTGTGGGCCGAGTCCAAGAAAATAACTCTATCCCAGAAAAGAAAAAATAGGCAGGAATATCTCGTAGTGAAATTAACCAAGTTGCTTGAATTCTGAAATTATCTCAAAATTACAACTGCTAATGACATCTGAAGACAGCTAACCGCACCCCATTCCCACCCCGACTTACTTCTCATCATACCAACCAAACTCTAAACTGCCGAAGACACCATTTTGTTGGACAACAACGATTCATTTGTCATTTATATATGAGACTTATTATCAGAAACAAGCTTCATATTGATCTATTAGGGTAGCTCAGTACTTAATGTAACTAATTCATTCCCACAAGGTGTGCTCCTGGCTGCAAGACTGAACTCGTGGAAATTTTCAAATAGACACATCATCTGATAGGTACTACGGGATATGGAGATAAACAAATGAACCAAGCAACTACAAAGAATTATATACATAGCTACCAAATGTACCATGCCTCTTTACTGAAGTAAGGTCTTTCACCAAATTCAAAACTTATCAGCAATTCCCATTTTCATTTGCTAAGCATCCATCTAAGATTCCACTTTTCATATGCTTCTCCGGAGTTCATGAATATAAGAAAAACAAAAGATACAGACGTCTTAGCTTATCTAAGCTTTCATTTCTTTAATATGCATCTTATTAATGCCAACACTATCACATTGTATTTAAGTCATATCAAGCTAAAAAAAACCTTTTTTTTAACATTAGAAACATAAAACCACACGGACAAGAAATTCCAATATAAACAAATGAAGCAAAATCTAGAATGTGGTAAGGAATTAAATAACATGCTTACAGGGCAGAAGCATTCAGGCTGAGCGACTTGGCTTCTCTGGGAGGTATACTGATAATCAGAAGGTAATAATCTCTTCCATTCCCAAGAATGCCGGATGGTAAATCTCGGGATACTGGAGAGCTTGAGAAAGCTCAGATTGACCAGCTCTCAATCACCTGAACGCTCCAGGAAAAAATTAAAAGAATTTGTCCTATTTTCTAACTTGCAAAACTCACTTCACTGTCATTCAGATCTCCTTCTTAAGTGCTGGGAAACTGGGTACCCTTCAAAAAAATCCAAAACAGCAGTCTCCAGGTCCTCAACTGAATACTTAATGTAGTTCTCTGGATGCCTTCCACTCTCTATATGACTCCTGAACCGCCCAAGAAATGACCTATATGCTGGGATCAGCTTCTCTGATATAGATATGCGAAGCTCCTCCCTGAGTTGAGAATCTGGTATCAACCAAGTTGCTTGAGTCCTATGTACCTCCTCGAACATAGCATTGAAGGCCTTAAATCTTTCTCTCAAAGCACTTTTTGAGACCCCAGAAGAAAATCCACCACTCGCATGTAATCCCTCGTCCCTCAAACAATACAACACCCTCACCCAAGTTGCTCTCTGGTAGCTAATAGCTGCCTGCCGGAATTTCCCAGTCAGCTTCTTCAAATAATCATCTCCAATGATCTCCCTCAATTCAGGTGAACCTTTTATCTTCTGAACAATGTAGTGAACATTGTTCATCATAAACAGGTGAGATAAAGATGCATCCTTATAATGCTTGGACTTACCATCCAAATTAAATTGCAATATCACAATGATCCAAATCAAGTGAATAGCCAATGGATTTTTCCCCTCTAGTTCATTAAAATCCATGTCTGGGGTTGAGGGATCACCCGAGTATCTAGATCCCGTTGATGGTTTAGACACTACAAGCTCATTCAATGTTTGCTTGTAATCAGATATCAAACTTATATAATTCATCACATACCTCGTCAAAGGATGAATTGTCCCACCTGGCACTGGGACCTTGGATGGTTCACGAAGGATAGCATTCTCAAACTCTGATAATATCCCTCTCGCTGCCTCCGCCAATCGGGACAGTATCTCCGCAGCCTGAATTCGAATGGACTCAGAGGACTTGGAATCGAATACAGTATCAATATCAGGGATCAAATCCATCAAAGCATCATGAAGGTCTAATATTTTGAACAGCTTCTCAGGGGATCTCCGGCTTATGCTAATAGCTTCAGCGAAATTGAACAGCTGAATTGCTGGACCTTTGACTGTCTCCATAAAGCAGGCATCATCAATAGCAGTCCCAATCCCATCAAAGATTTGCTCGCAGAGCTTTTTCTCGCTTGCGAACAATGTCCTAATACAAACCTTAGCAGCTCTTATCCACCGTCTGATCTTAGTCTCAAGCTGGTCCCACTCCAACCTCTGAATATCACCGATGCTCAACCTTTCGATCCCGAGTCTCCGAAAACTGGCATCAACTGCTGATTTTCTCACACTACCATAAACCTGGATGCACTCACGCAGATACCCAGATGAGATCATCCGCTCAGCGATGCTTCGGAGGTCATAAATGGCATCAGAAGGTATCAGATCGATCTCAAAAATACTGCTGGTTGTTCGGTAGCTAGTGTTAGCGCTGGAAGCCCCACTGTTATAGCGAAGAAGTTCATCACCTTTGCTCACCGAAGCATCCTCTTCTTCTTCAGCAATAGATTCATTGTCTAGCTCAGCTCCCGCAGGAGTTGAACAACTCGAGCGAACCGACGAACTGGGATCGGTCGAAGAATCGGTCTCAATGGGATTAGTGTGAGAAATAAGAATGTTCCGAAATTCATCTTCCAAACGGGCCATGGCGATCTGAATAGCTGAGTTGACTTTATTTTGGTCATCAGAGATCGAAGTGGAAGACATGGAGCGCTGGATTTCATCAACAGCCTGCAAATAGCGATCAACCTCTTGGCGGTCACCTTCAAATATCATCTTTTCCCTCGCGTCCTCGGACGCCGTGGAGTCCCACCTGATTATAATCTTCTCCGCCGTTTCAAATGCTAACCCAGCATTCTCTGGCGGCTCCATGGAATGATTGGAGGATCAGTAGCAAAGGAGAAAAACCCCAAAAAAAGTAAAAGCGCAAAGGAAAAAAGTGAAAAAGCCAAAGATGGATGCTTTAGAATCTGGTAATTGAGGGTGGTGGCGACTTTCTTGTATTGGGGGGTGCGGGGATATGAAGAGCCCAGCAAAGAGAAACAGAGAGAGGGGAAGGAAAGATACTCTTTTGGGGGGCTATTATTTAGGGAAAGGTAAAGGGAGAAGTAGAAGAGAGAGAGAGAGAGGGTGGGTGAAGCGAAGAGATGACTGTGGATTGTTTTGTCTGAATGTGGAATATAGAGAGAGAGAGAGAGAGAGAGAGAGAGAGAGAGAGAGAGAGACTGCGCATAGTTGGCGTTGACGCTTGCATACTGGAAATTTAAGAGAAGAGGAAGAGAAAATGAGTGCGGAACATGACTTCGTGATGATTGCACTTTATGGGTGCCGCCGGCTGAATCTTAACGGAACACACGGCGGAGCTAATCATTTTTGTTGTAACAAAATAAAAAACTTTTTGCATGTTTGTTAGAAATTAGAATTAGAATCTCTTTTCAGATAATGATTTTTCCATTAACTTTGTCCTCTCTCACTTAAATTGTACTTCCACTATTATTGTAATTTACTAACTTGTGCTAATATTCTTCTTTCTTTCTTAAAATGACTTTATTATGAAAAAGGTTTTATTATGTGAATGGTAAATCTCAAATAAAGATGAGTATACAATATGAAATATAATTGTATAATCTGATAGGGTTTTATATTTCAATTTCAATAAATCACAATTATGTCATTAAACTTTTATTCACTTTTATGAAAGTTATTTTTAAATTTAAATATTTTACAAATAAAAAATTA
>JASKGM010000014.1:2346410-2374482 GCA_034509205.1 Ceratonia siliqua
TTTCCCTTTTACATCATTATCTCCTTAGACAAACGGTAATCACCGCCACCCAAAAACTTTAAATAAATAAAAGACGGCAAAAAATGAAGTAAAAAACGAAGTTATTTGAAGAGATTCAAGTTAATTATCGAAACTTGAGCTTAGAGACACTGAAATGAATGTCACAGAACATGTGAAGCAGATGCGTAAAGTTCATGCTAAGTTTAAGGTACTAAACAAGAAGCAACGAGGTTGCAGGGGAGGTGATTGTCTATGTGCGCGAGTACTAACCGGGAACATGGTACTTGTTGCCGGAAATTTGATCGAGCAGCGGGTCTCGCCGGAAGTGAGGACGGGAAATGAAGGAGGAACAACGGACCACCCCCGCCATTGTCGTCCTGAGGATAAACGTTGGATAAGATTACGGTGCGCTGGATTTATCAAATAAAGCCTTGTGGAGCATATGAATTAATATAACCTCCATTGGCAAGTAAATAACACTTATGCCATTGTAATGTAAAAATTATGGTCGCTCACAGTTACATATTTATGTTTTTTAGTAACAAACGTAATTGGGACAGGATTTGAGCGATGGTAACACAATATATTTTTTTAAATATTTATATTGGAGTTCATAATTAAATTCATTCTTTTGGTCATTATGAGACTATGAGAGGCATTATAAATTTTTGAAAATTTTATTAAAATAATATATATTTACAAATAATCAAATGTTACATATAAGATTATTAAAAAATGACATGAATTAATATCAATTTTTTTAAATATATAATTGGTGGTTTTGAGACAGATGTCCTCATGATTTTTTTAAATTGTTTTTATAAAAAAAAGAAATTAGTTCTAAAAAAAATGTGTTTTAGTAAAATATGTGATTAGATGTAGTAAATAAAAAATATTTTTGAATTAAAAAATATATTTGATTGTAAAACTATAAAAACACATTTGTTTGATAAAATTATTAAAAGTGATATGTAGGAAGACTTTTTTATATAGTATTTAGATAAAAAATGACATAATATAAAATATTTAAAAATTATAATTTTTTGGTTAAAATAAAATAAAAAATTAACAATTAACAATTTTTAATGAATTAAATTTTTTTAGTTTTAAAATGATAAATAAATATATACATGACTAAAAGTAATAATTTTTAAAATAAAAAATATTTTAAATAACAAATTTGTAAGAATAATTTTAATTAAAAGTAAATGAACCAAATAAATAATATAATTATATTAAAAAATATATGATTAATAAACCTTCTCCCTCTCTATCATTAGAATTTATATTTTTTTATATTTTTCTTTAATAATAAAATCTCATTCTCAACTAATTGCTCATTCTAAACAAGAAGAGAAATGAATATTTATGCAAACAATGAAAATAAGTATTTTTTAAAAAAGAATGCATTCTCTTAATGCAAAACTAAAACGAAGGGATCTAAAAAAATCTATTGTGATAGAATATATAAGGTAATTTATAATTTTTATTATTTTTAATATATACATATATATATTTAAAAATAATGTGATACTAATTTAATGTCACATAAGTTAATAAATATTTTAATTAGTCACTCATTTTAATTTAAATGTCATTAACTACTTATCTTACTTCTTATAATAATCCCCTTCACGATCATAGTCAAATTACATATTATATCTATTTAAATATTAAATTTTTATTTGTTAAATTTATCAATGAACATTTCACCTCATAAAACATAATAATTAATACGTAATTAAATGTAGTATCTTTTTTTTTTTCTATTTATTTTGCCAACAAGTTACGGTTTAATAATGAAGAATGTGAATAATCTGCAAAAAGATCTTAGTTTATTTTTTTATACTGTTACTCTTCTCCTTCCTCCATCATCCCAGTCCAAGCACAGCCACAAAAAAAAATATATATAATGTTATTTATATGTTACTTTTATATCTTTTTTTATATATATTATTTTATTATTATTATAATAAATTATTTTATAATATAATAATTAAAAAAATATATAAAAATAATGTGTCAATAACATTACTAAAAAAAAATATTTATTTTAACATTATTTTCTTTTTATAATCTCATACTTTTCATTTAAATTCATATTTTAATTTTATTGCTTTCTAAGCTATCCTTAATACTATCAAGGTATTTTTAATTTGTATTTTTTATTATTTTTTAAATTTTATTTCTTTTTTACTTTTTTTTACATTTTCTTTAAACGTTTCAACTTTTTTAAGAATTATGTACTAATTTTTTTGAATTTTTTGAATATTTTTATTAATTTTTGGTGACCTTAATCATTTCAAAATTACAATGGTTGCCCTTGCCCAAACGCCCATGGCCCAGCTTTTGCATGCGGGCAAGGTTATGAGTCGACAAGCGACTGTGCCGTTTTGACAAGCCTCCCGGAATCCAAGGGTTTAAATCATCAACCATCACCTTCCCGCGCTGCATAACCTCTAGGGTTTAAGGTTCACTGATTTCCTACGCACTGAAAATCGCACCAGAGACGGTAACCCATTGACTTCTCGACGACGCTTCAATGGATGTGGAAATGGAGACTTCTCCTAGTTACTTCGACCCTGAAGACCTCTCCAACAGAGAGCAGTTTCGCAGATACGGGTATTGATCCCATGGCATAATTTTCCTGTTTGCTTATTCGTCTTATTCATTTGATTATCTCTTAAATGCCCATTATCAAAGGAATTATTCGATTATGTTCAATGTTTTTCTCATTGGTAGTATTGGGTGTGACATCTGAGCCCCGAGGGCTGAAATTTAATTGCTTAGCAGCATATGAAGCAGACCCACTTGTTTTAATTTTGTAGCAGGGTCCTGGGTGTATTCGGTATACTTCAAGTTGTATTTTTTAAACTGCAAATAATTTTCTTGCAGGCATTTTGTAAATTTATTTCTCAGTTTTTTGTAATGCAACTTATGCAGGAAGTGGCACTCAACTTCATTCACTTCAACCCAACAAGAAAACTCAGCTTCAAAATTAAGTGAATCTGGGCTGTTGTATGATGGCCAAAGCATCCATAGTCCTACTAATGCAGCACTTCTTCTTGAAAATATTAAACAAGAGGCTGAGAGTCTTGATGCTGGTTACCCAGAAGTTTCACCTGCAAAGACACAATATTCCTCCAGAAGGAGTTTTTCTACTGATACTCATGGAGTCCCTGATGTGGATACTGGTTTTGACTCTATACGCCACTCACTAAAGGCTTGTAAGCAAGAGGGTGACTCATTGGGAGACAATGCAGAAACAATCTTTACTTTATTTGCATCTCTGCTTGATTCTGCTCTTCAAGGTGCTAAATTTATATATATATATATATATATATATATATATATATTTTATCATACTACAACGTCTTTTTTCTTTTTCTCTTATGTCGGATATCTTTGAAGCAAGAAATTCCATGTTGTATAAGCATATATTTCTCTTTTTTTTTTTTTCAAAGTTGCTAGAGAATAATGTGAGAATCTTTTGGGTAAAGGAACTTTGTTTATCCTTGCTTTGGGATAAGATGATTTACCTGGCTTTGCTTTGGTGTTTAGCCCATGGGTTTTTTAGGGTATTTCCTTATTAAACCTACAGAGGGATTGGACGTCTTTATTGTACTGATGTAATCTTTTAGCTGTCTTCCTGTTCTGCCAATTTTTGTTTACTGACTTTATTTGGGAGGATATCTTGTCGTCCCTTATTACACTCTCTCTTTCTCTTAGAAATAAGATCTCCTTTTATTAGAGGAAAAAGACAAAATAGTGCTCTTCATATTTTCTTGATCATTTTAGTTGCCCCATTCCAGAAGAATGGTGGAGGGAGAGATCATGTTTCTATACCTCTTGGTGCAAGAGTATTGCTTGTGTTATCTGTCTCTCTTTTATCAAAAGAAAAAAAAGATTGGTAATTGGTTTTATTTTGATTTTAGGGTGAATTTTGTTACAGGACTGATGTCTTTTCCTGATCTGATACTAAGATTTGAGAGGGCATGTAGAAATGTTTCAGAGTCTATCAGGTATGTCTGCAACTATTCAGCATATATATGTTGTTATACGAAACTTTTATAGTGCAAGCATGCATGCATTTATACACATAAATTATGAGTAATATTACATTGATCACATGATGATAGAACCCACGAACCAGAAACAGAAATAGATGGAAACACTGGTATACTATGATATAAATATTAAACAGTCACAATATTACAACACAGTGAAGTAACTTATAACAGCCCAGCACAACAAACTCCAGCAACACCAAACTATAGCAACACAATTACACACCAGAATTATGGTATAGTAGTAGACAGACTAGGATGTTAATACACACAACTTGAACACATGGGACCCTCTAGCATTCTGAGTATGCTAGCCACTCCCCAAATTCCCAATTCAATCCTCTGATGATTTCTCCTCTGTTTCTCCTTTGTTTTATTCCTTTTTTCTAACTGCTGGAAACTGTCACTAACCCTCTTTATTTCATCTCAACTGTTCCTCTTGTTTCCAATAACTGCTGTGGCTTTTTCCCTTTCCTTCTTACATTGACCTTAGTAACTGAGGGTCTAACATATGATTTCGATAAGGTTTATTTCTTGACATTTGTGTCATGTGTTTTGGGAGTTCTGAGACTGACAATCATCTTTTCTTCCATTATGAGGTTGCTTGAAGCTTTATATTTTTTTAATTGTGAGCAGTGGAGGAGCATTTTCTGCTTTTGTATTTGAGGTTTTGCGAGAAGAAAAGAGTGTAAGGTCAATGTAAAAATAAATGGGTCATTGCTGCCGAACTAAGTCTGCACATAACACTGCACATAACACACAAATCAGGAGGAAGGGCTATGTGGGGGTTGTGAATCCGTAACATGTCAATTGTATTAATCCTATTGAATATCTCTTTCCAAACAAAATACTCAACCTTAGAAGGAGTTTTAGATTACCAATTAGGCTTCTCAAGAAGGAAGCTCTCCTTATTAAGAAAATGAGCAATACATTGAAACCAAGAGTACCAAAATACACACCAGAAGAATTAAGAGTCCTAATTCTCCTATCTTAATTGGATGAAATGTTAAAAGAATCAAGTAAAAGCAGAAGTCATTGTACCACTACCTCACACTATTGTCTCTAATTGCTTGGATTTGTCTAGATTATTTCATTCTTTACCAGTCTTTATGCTTGTGCTACCATGACATCACCATGGCAAAGCATGATTCTTAAAGCTCTAAGGCTTTAGTTGATTTCTATACTTATTTTTGGATAACTCATAACTGCTTTGTGTTTATTTTATTAGAATAAAAGAAAATAATTTAGTAATAAATTGGCTAACAATATAATATTGTAACTCAATAGTTAAAGATGATTGTATCTTCATATAATCTGTGCACTTCTGAAATCCTTCTCTCTCTCATTTCATAACCATAAAAGAAAATCTGAGCGGGTTATCTACTGTGCATCATAGATTTTTCTTCCTTAAAGATCTCATTTTCATTTGTAGCATCCTGTTATTGGTCTAGAAAAATTAAGAGGAAATTTCTTTGCTTAACTTAGGTTACACTAGCATAGCTGGAATCTTGTTTCTTTTTTCTTTTTAATAAAGGAAATTTTGTTAAGAGGAGGGATAAGTACAAAGCAGGAGGATAAAAGAGGTAGCCTTTGGGTTAGCTTTTTTGCAAAGGGATTGTAGACTTCTCTTAAGTTAATGCATTTGTTTTCTGGGGCTTTCCTTTCTTTTGCTTTCCTGGTTGTTTTAGGCAGATTTCTTATCCACTTTTCATGCACTTCTCTTCTTTTTCTTAACAAATGTATTTTTTTTTAATAAAAAAGAAGACAATGAGAAAAAATTTAGTTTCTTAAACTACACTTGGACAGTGGAGGAAGCGTTGTGTGTGTTGTTTGTCCATTAGATAACTACTCTATTAGTAATATGATTGTGGCCTTCTGTAGGTATGGTTTGAATATAAGGCATCGAGTTGTTGAGGACAAATTGATGAGGCAGAAGGCTCAGCTCCTGCTTGATGAGGCTGCAACCTGGTCTCTTCTGTGGTACCTTTATGGGAAAGGAAATATATCTCTAACCTTACATTTCTATTCTCTTTGAAAGGAATTATATCTCTGTTCCGGAGTAACTCATGATGTATTATTTTTTGTCAGTGTCCTAATTCTTAGACTTCATATACACTATTCAGTTCATTTCTTGTCGGCTAAAGCTTTTGAGTTGGAATTTAAGTTCCAAGCAGAGTAGGATCTCAAGTTTAAGTCTTAATTTGTCTTGTTTTGATACCCAGCCCTGTGGAACAGGAAATCTGAGATTACTATTTAATATTTACCTTGATTCAGCCACATTTTTTCAAATAGGTATGACTTCAATGCATGTGCAATTCACCCCTGCTGGCAATTAGAAGCAAATAATCAGACAGCCAACCGTTAAGCATTTTGACTATAATCTGGCATAATTTCCTTGCAATCTGCTGAAAGTGAAAATTTTATTTGGGACATGCTTCATCCATTAGATCAAACGTAATTCGATAATGTTCCAGGACAAAATCAGGAAACTCCTTTAATTTCTCTATAATCATATGGCAGCTTTGATGCCTTTGTTAATATAGTCAACCGTACTCTAAATATAGTCAACCATACTCAATACTGTCTAAATCAACTTGGAACCTGCCATAAGTTAGGTGAATTTACCTCACAAGTAAATCAATTCTTCCATATTCACATATGGTCTATAATTTCTGAAAAAATCAGCTTGAAATGATCTCTAAAGTCATAAAAAAGACATGAAATGGAGTAGCTCTGCAGCACAACTCCATCTTTCCATACTGCCAATATTCTCTTTCTTTGATTTTTTTTTGTTTTGTTTTGATCTTTTATCTTCTGCTTTTATCTCTGACAAATCTTGTTCTTTTGCAGTGACTGAAGAACTACCTAAAGAGCTAATAACGGTAGAGAGAGAGAGTGTGTGTGTGATGCTACTTTATATGAGCAAATAAACAATCTTTACCCCACAACCCCAGAATAAACTTATTCAGATCTATTGACTTTTCACAGGTGCCAGGAACTTCTCATCTGGTGGCTTGTGAGTTTGTACAAGAGGACCTTACCGCGCAATTATGCCTCCGGATAGTCCAGTGGTTAGAAGGTTTAGCTTCTAAAGCACTTGACTTGGAAGCCAAGGTGATCTATTATTATATTTTCTGCATGGAATGATGGAAAATTCATCTGATCTCAAGTAGCATGTTATACTTGACAAACAAACTTTGTTAAATGATGCCAAGGGGAACTTACATGTCTGGAAAATTGATCACCTTAAAGACTATATAGTATAATATTATAATAGAGTTAACAAATTTGTGGAAGCAAAACTCTAGGTGGATCTTCAAGCAATTAAAGTATTCCGGAATCCCTTCTTATAGTTTTTCACAGAGCTTCCAATCCTTTTGAGGTCAGACAGGGCTTTGGACTATGAGTTTTGAATAGCTTAGGATGTTTTGGTTTCGTCCTTTCCAGCCTTTCTTGTAACACTATCCTATATGTTTTCTCCTTGTTAATTACATATTGAATGCTAAGCTTTTGAGATGGAGTGCATTGTCTTTTGTGCTTAAAAGGTTTGACACTAACAATCTATGAAAAAAATATGGAGACCAAATAAGGCATCTCTCCTGGTTTGTGTTTCGTACAATATGTGTTATAAGAACTATGAGACCCTTGTTTATTTATTTTTTTTCCATCTATCTGTTGCTTGCAAGTTGCAATATTGGGAAACTGCAATTCTGTCCTTGAATATTGGAGGATCTGTTGCTGGTTAAGTTTAGGAGATTTGGGAAATGTACTAAAAAAAAAAAAAGGAAAAAGCCGCATGTTTCTTAATGTGTATTCCCCACTATCCAAAAATTTATAACTACTTCATCTTATCTCTATCCATATTCTTGCTTGATGAAATGTTATTATTTTGTTTCATTTGTTTAGTACAAAATTTTCTGCAGGTGTGTGGATCTCATGTTGGTACTTACCTCCCTAGTTCTGGAGTATGGCATCATACTCAACGTTACCTAAAGAAAGGAACTTCTGCCCTCAACATTGTTCATCACTTGGACTTTGATGCTCCGACTCGTGAAAATGCAAATCTTTTGCCTGAGGATAAAGTACTTACGCTTGATTGCTTTACAATTCTTTTTCAGCTTATCTCTGATGTTTCATCTCTTGGTTGTGGCAGTGATCTATATTCAAAAAATAATTAATTTGTCTTGTGTTTTTATCTTTGGAATAACCCTGAGTTTAGTTTTGTTTTGAACAAGCATAAATAACTAATATTGGGAAAGTTGCAAAGAATTTCATAAAGTTGGCTATTGAAATTTGGTTGCACAAGTACACTAATGAATGTCTCAGTTTTAAGCTCTCTTTCAGTGACATGATATACTTTTAGTAGCCAGTTTGCATAAGCTTTATAGATAAGTCAAAGCAAACTTGTGCTAAGGACATTTTCCCCTAATTATTTTGGATTTACATATGATATTTACATTTCTGCTTGTAAGTTTAGGAGAAATAAAAGAGTGAAAACTCTTTATTCATTCTGAATTATTCTAACAGTAAGGAAGCATGTAATATATAGGGAAATATGACAACAACTCTCATGAATTCCCTATTATTCTAAAAATGTAAAGATTCCTAAATCAGTGAAGATAAATGACTTAGAGGAAAATTAGGGATTTGGTCTACTCCAAATCCCTTTACAAAGATGGAAACTTATTTAAAATAGTAACTAAATTAAGAAGTAAAGGCAATGAATAAAACCAGAAATTAATTCCTAAACTCAGGGGCTGACTTCCCTGATTTTATTCCTTCTAATCTGACACCCCCCCTCAAGTTGGTGCATAGATATCAATCATGCCCAACTTGCTGATTAGGAACTCATAGGTGTGTTTGAACAATCCTTTTGTAAGGATATCAGCTACTTGTTGTGATGTTGGGAAATGGCATACAAATAGCTCCAGCTTCAAGCTTCTCCTTTATAAAATGCCTATCAATTTCAACATGTTTAGTTCTGTCATGTTGCACTAGATTATGTGCAATACTGATGGACAAAAGATTACAAGACAACTTAGGAACATGAAGAACATTGTGCAGGGTTAAAGAAGGAGATATAACAATAGAGCCAACTCCAGCAATTGCTGAGAGAGAACCATTAGCAATCTTTATTTTTTTTGTTTCCTACACTAGGAGTATAAGTTGAAAACAGACTGGAGCAATTTGTCATATGATCTGTTGCTCCAGAATCAATAATCCAAGAAGTTTTTTTACTCGAATTGACACTAAGAAGAGCTGTAACAAAATTACCTTTCTGGGTTAAAGAACAAGAGGGATTTACCGAGTTTTGTGAAGAGGACTGAAACAGTTTGTACAAGTGTTCCATTTGTTCTTTTGTAAAAGGAGATGATTTAGAAGGAGTTTGCTGGCCCTGATTTTCCTCATGAGAAGTTTGGAAGGCTTGGTTCTCACTTCCTTTTTTCTTGCAATTTGCTGGCTTACCATGGATCTTCCAGCATGTTTCTTTGGTGTGCCATGGCTTCTTGCAGTGGTCACACTAGGCTTTTTTTTTCTTCTTTCACCATCAAGATCAAGGTGTTTGGACACAAGAGCATAGATCTCGACTTTGATTCATAAGGTTTCAACATTACTTTTCTTCTTGTTTCTTCCATTCTTATATCAGAAAAGGCTTCTCATAGAGAAGGTAGAGGTTTCTTTCCTAGAATTCTAGCCCTTATTTCATCAAATTCGTGATTAATACCAGTTAAAAACAAATATACCCATGTCATTCTCTTCCTTTTTCAGAATTTTGACACTGTTAGACACAATCCCATTTCTCATCACAACATTGATCTAACCTTGTTTGGAGTGCCAAAGTTTTGTTTTTAAATCAAAAATTTGGGAAGAATTCTCTAAATCTAAGTAAGTTTCTTTTATAGCCTCCCATACATCTTTTGTAGTAGGAAGGAAGAGATATGGTTTACCTATAACTTGTTCCATGGAGTTGATTAGCCATCCAGTGATTAGGGAATTTTCTGATCTCCATAAGTTGTAGGCTGGATCTGTAGGTGCTGGTTGTCGAACTTCACCAGTCAAATGTCCAAGTTTTCCTCTTCCATCAATGGCCAACTTCACGGATTGAGCCCATTCTAGATAGTTTTTCTCGTTCAATTTGTGGGAAGTCAGTGGGAATAAAGAATTCTGAGGCATCCATTGGAATGGAGAATTTTGGAGAGGAGGTGGTTTCCCCCATTGGGGTTCATGGCTGGCTCAAAATTTGAGCTTTTGGTGATTGCTTCAGAAGGATCAGAAGGTCTCCGCCCTTTTTGCCATTGGAGGAATGGATCTTGAGCCTAATGCTCTAATACCATGTAAGTTTAGGAGAAATTGAAACTAATTTTTTGCTTTCATTGTTAAAAAAAGAATTCACTAAAGGAAGGCTCTTACAAATACTTTGGTGCTGCAAGCACGACACTTGTCCATCTTATTTGAATGATAATTGGGTCATGTGTTCTGGAATCTGAAGTTTGTGTTATGCTTGTCATCTAAAAGGCCCCTTCTTAAGGGGTAAAGGGGCACATTGAATATACTGGTTCATGTCATAAATCCTTACCAGTTCACACTCTTCATAAATTAAATTAAATTTCAGTGCAAGGTATGGTAGGCCTGTGTTATGTCCATGCTTGAAGCCCCAATGGCTTTTCTGTGAAGGGGGTGTTTTAGAGGCATTTGTCAAAACCATTCTTGCGCCTTCTCCAATAGCTTAAGCTTTCGGGATAAAATTGTCCTTGACACTAATAATGGTTGATATTGAAATAGATGAGTGAGATGTACATGGATGCCTCTATATACTCTGTTGTCAATAATGGTTGTTTGTTCCTTTGCAGAAACAGGACGAATCTCTTTTAGAAGATGTGTGGACTCTTTTAAGGGCTGGAAGACTAGAAGAGGCATGTGAGCTTTGCCGATCTGCTGGACAGGTGAACATAACTTTGTAGATGAAAGCCTATGGACTTCAGAAGTCTATGCTTTCTGCCAATTACCAGTATATTTTAATACTTTTGCAGCCATGGAGAGCTGCTACACTATGCCCTTTTGGAAGTTTGAACCAATTTCCTTCCGCCGAAGCTCTGGTGAAGAATGGTAAAAGTAGAACTCTGCAAGCCATTGAATTGGAAAGTGGCATTGGTCATCAATGGCATCTTTGGAAATGGGCATCATATTGTGCATCAGAGGTAGGGTTGTATGTTTAACTCTGATCTTCAATTCTGTTCATTTTATTATATTGATGTTTGTCTTGTTACCTTATTCATAGGCAAGATTCCCCAGTTTCTTTGTGTAAAAGTTTAGTAAAATAAAGCGGAATGTGTTATGCCACAGATGTTGCTTTGAATGGTTATGTATTTCTCTGAATGGCTTCTTCCTCAGAACATTCTTAGCTTATATTGCTTTTCTCCTAAATGTTCCTTCTGTGAAGTCCTTGTGTTGCTTCCCTTCAATTTTCTTACCGCTTATTTTTTTTTTTCCATTAATGAGTTTTATGGATTTTTGACTAATGGATGAGGTTTGTTTCAGTTTTTTATTGCCTTTTCAGAACTTTTTTGAAATAAAAAAGTGAAACTTCTGATTTACACATTCATTTTTACAGAAAGTAGCAGAGCTAGGTGGGAAATATGAAGCAGCTGTATATGCAGCCCAATGTAGCAACCTAAAGTGGATGCTTCCTCTCTGCACAGACTGGGAGGTCTGATTCTTTTCTTCATTAATGGAATTTTCGTTTGTTAATGCAAAATTCTTGACAATGCCTTCTAGATGCCCTCATATTTGCCCAGACACTATTATGAAGCATTTTGTAGTTGCATTCAATTGCATATGTTGTAAAATTATGGGCTTATATATGCTAACGAATGCTTTTTGTATCTAGAATTCTAATAATTGTGGAACTAGGTAGGCTTCAGGCTAACCAAGTTGGCAATAGTGACTAGCTACCATCAGATGTACCAAGTTTTTAGAGTTGGTTCATTCTGCTGAAGAAATTTCTTTGGCAACTACTAAACTAGACGCCTTCATGCAACACATACCTTCGATGCAATTTGGATATATTACTGTATCTTTAGAACTCTATACAATGCAAGAGCATCTTTTTTACAGCTAATCTATGTTCAGTTGAATTTTATAATTGTTAGTCCCACATTGCTTGGATAGGTTGGTTAAGTATTGTATATAAGTCTTGGCAATCCTCTCCCTTGTAAGCCGGTTTTGTGAGGAGGAGTTAGGTCATGGGTATATTGACATGGTATCAGAGCTTTGGTTCAGGCCTATGGCCAAGCTTCCTTCGGTGGGTGCATGCCTTCGGCGTGAGAGAGGGCGTTAGTCCCACATCGCTTGAGTAGGTTGGTTATGTATTGTATATAAGTTTTGGCAATCCTCCCCCTTGCAAGCTAGTTTTGTGAGGAGGAGTTAGGCCATAGGTGTATTGATAATAATAATGTTATAATTAATAGTTGTTAATATTATTATTTCTTTTAGTTTTCTTCTCTTGAGGTATCTCTAACCTTGCAGTTGTTGAGTTGTGGAGCCCTTGACTCAACTGTTGGTCCCTGTTGATTTTAAAATATATGCTGGATCAAGCTTCAGCATTTAAAGATGAATTCCAGAATCTGCATTGAAATTAATTAAACTTTCAATGTGCATCATCATTGGTCTCAATGTAGTTTAGAATGAACATAACAATTGCAGGCCTGCAGAGAAAGCCTCAAACCACAAAAACATTGATAGATAGCCTACCTTGTCAAAAATGCCCCAAGAATATTGAGATCACTGTTCCATTAGATGAATTCATTTTTAGGCTTTATTTGTTGACAAAAGATTTCTTTTGTGTATCCTTCTGAATTCTTAATGTTCTTTAAGCCTCTATTTCATGGTATTGTTGTTCTTCCCTTGTGTTTGCCTAATTCCCACTCTGTTGATGCTGACACTAACCTACAGCCTACTAGTATCTCAACAAGTGCTCTTTGCAAAAATGATAGAGCTGGAGCAATTTATTTGTTTTACTCTCTAATACAATTGAAGGACTTTTTTTTGTTTTTTTTTTCTTTCTTTTCAAAATGCTAAGTTGCTATTAAGCTAACAGATATTTTATCTTTCCATGACTTTTTTTTTACTGGGTTCTCAACTTAGGCTGCTATGTACAACCTTGCATATAAGTGTAATATGGTTCACAGAGCTGATAAATTTTTGTTATTTGAATAGTATTGTCTATCAATATCTGGAAATTTAAAATTTATTTTAAATAATCTTTAAATTTGTTATTATTAGAAGCTCTTGCTAATAACCAATCAGAAATTCTTTTCCACCACTTACATGCACACGGTTTTCCTTTTTCCCTTCTTCCTTTCATGACATTTATGGGAGTGGATCACTGGGTTCTTCTATCGTAGATTCTCACATATTGAGTAAAAGGGAGGAGGAGATGTATCTTGTACCTCTGGATGACCCCCCCAGCTTGGTCAATATGAATTTTGGTCCATACAAAATTGCCAGTGTTTGGTTGAGTGGCAGGCAAAGAGGAGAGATAGTTAAACTAACCTTTTTGAAGATTTTGATTGCATAGTAGAGATGGAAACTTAATGGTTATAGTTCATGGGTTTTGTTCGCCCATAAAGTCAATTAAATTAGTCTGCTGATTTTTTCCCCCATCACTATGTCAGTATTGGAAGTTTGATTTATAGTGTAACACTTGACATTTGCAGTCAGCATGCTGGGCAATGGCAAAGTCTTGGCTAGACGTGCAGGTGGACTTGGAAGTCACTCGTTCACTGACAGGGGGAGTGGATCAACTTAAAACTTTTGGAGATGTAATTGATGGAAGTCCTGGACATGCTGAAGGTTCCCTTGAGCCTTCAGATGGACCTGAAAATTGGCCATTTCAAGTTTTGAATCAGCAACCACGACAAGTTTCCTCTCTGCTTCAGAAACTTCATTCAGGGTATCTGGGGAAACCTTATCACGTTTCTGATGTCTATATGTTGTTGTTTATTAAAACGTATGTTTTCTTTTCCATCTGTTTTAGGGAAATGGTCCATGAAACTGTGACTCGACAATGCAAGGAGCAACAACGACAAATTGAGGTATCCTTATAAAAAATATTTTCTATTACTTCATGGATATTTTCTATCATGAATCATGATTATATAAGTTTCTATCAAGAATCATATTTATTATTATTTTAAAGTTTTATATACAAACCTTTAAGGGCATTTTGGTTATAAAAAAAAATAAATAAAAGGAATAAGAGGGCAGATTGTTAATTTCAAATATGATGTCAATCTGTAGCTGGTCGTGAGAAGATAAAGTAAAAAATCAGAGGTAGAGCCTTTAAGGCTTTAAGCCTTTAACTCTAAATATTGATGTTGATATTTAGTTGGTTATACATTTAGACAACTCCAAGAAGATTTGCAGCACTAAGAAGTGGAGACTAGCTACCTTTTTACCTTTTACCTAAATTATTTGTATTTTTTTTATTAAAACCGAAGTACTACTTGCTCCTTCTAACACCATTATATTTCTTGAGTATCTTTTGAGTTGCAATGAATGGGATTATTGGTCTAGTTATTCCAACAATTTTTGGTTTGAGAGATCAACTTGATTGTTCCTGCATCTTTATGTTTTTTTGTGCTTTAGGATGGGTTATATCATAATTGTGGATATCACATGCATACCATGCGATAAAAATCAACTTAAAAGTGTGAACATTTACAAAACCCAGGCATTCCTTTGGTGGGGTGATGATGAATCATGTTCTCTTCAAAAGTTTAATTTTCTTGGGTAATCAGTACTGTTCATAATGCTGTTCACATTTCTTTAGCAGTACTATTTGTTGTAGTTGATCATGAGTAGGTCAGATAGTGCTTATTATGTGAAAATCTTGACTACTGGATCTTGGTAATGGTCACATAATTATATTATGCTTTTATTAATATATCTCATGATTATTTTTGAGAAAGCAGTATAAAAATGTATATTGGAGATGTTTTTCTTTGCTTTATGACTTTTCTCTGAATATTATATATCTTAATTGTTCAAAAACAAGAATATTATAAGTTGGAGCTTTCCTTCCTTTGGGTAATTTATTCTCTATATATATCCATGCACTTATAGGCATCCTTGTTAAGACACTCTATCTACCCAAAAGGAATGAAAGATAAAGAGATAAAATATCAATTTTCCGTTCTCCCTATCATGTATTTTCGTTCACTAATGTCATAAGCTGTGCATTGCTTGACAGATGATTTTAATGGTAGGGGACATACCACGTCTGCTGGACCTTATATGGTCATGGATAGCACCTTCAGATGATGATCAGAATGTATATAGGTAAATTTTGTTACATTCTTTTCCCTTACTGAAAGATTTATGTACCCTCAGTTGGACCTGGTAAGATGGGCGGTTGGCAAGGATCAAAAGTCCTAATCACTTGATCATAGAGGCTTTGATACCATGTTGAACACTATTTCAACCAAAAAGCTTAAGCTGTTGGGAGAAGGCCAATGATTGGTTTTACAATGATAAAAAAAGTTATATTAGAAAAAGAGAAAGTTAGAGCATAAGGAGAAGTCTGTCTTTGCCTTTGCTTTGGGCTAGGGTTTACTTGGGCCTTTGTTTCCTTGTTAGATATCAGAGTGATCGGAGGCTGGGCTTTATTATATTGGTGTGCTCTTTTTGCTTGCTTTGTGTTTTGCTCTTAGTTCATTGAGGAGGATATATTATCCGTTCTTGTACTCTCTCTGTCTCTTAGTAATGAAATCTTTTATTAAAAAAAGAAGTAAAAGAAAGAACATAAAGACACCCTGTGGATTTGGATAAGCTTTTTTACTGACAAAAGCGCAAAAAAAGAAAGAAAGAGGTTTTCAGATTTTTCTAAAAGTTGAAAATTACTAGAAAAGTTTTCTTTATGTCCAAGTCCAAAGCATTTTTGGAGTTTTGAAAAGCCTATCCAGATGGGCACATTTTCAAAATAAAAAAATCAACACTACAGAACCCTCTAATCCTTTGGATATCTATAAGAGGAATCCCCTTAAACAACCATGGGCTGAATACTAAAGTAAGGCTGAAAAGAATTATATCCAATGGTAAAGGAGGTGGCATAATTTAGTGTTTCAAAATTCTGGTGTACCTCTCAATCCATAGTCACTAAACTGCAGCTTGGAAAGGAAAAAAAAAAAAACACTGCACTTGATTCTTGATTAAAACAAGGGTAGTTTTTTAAAAAGGAAAAATTCTTCCGTGAAATAGTGTAAGTGAAATTTGATATTTTGACAGGGACGATCACTGCAATTTCTTGTGGGTGAAGCTAATGCCCTAAGGTAGTTAGTAATGATGGAATTAAAATTATGAAATGTATCATCTTGATGCAGTTAATTTACTTTCTTAAACAATGTCCTTTTTGAAAAAGGACTTGGTAGGATGGAGGACCTTCCAGTTGATGGGAACCAGTTAACCAAAATTCGTTGTGCTTTCTTACAGGCCTCACGGAGATCCTCAAATGATTCGGTTTGGTGCACATCTGGTGCTTGTGCTTAGACATTTACTTGCCGAGGAAATGAAGGATGCCTTTAGAGACAAAATTTTAAGTGTTGGTGATCTTATTCTGCACATGTAAGTATTTTTTTGTCGAGTTCTAACCCTTTTGTTTTATCTTAGCATATAACCTAAGGGTGACTAGTATAATGTTTTCTTAAAGTATGGAGAAGATAAGAACTTGTTTAAAATTTGATCTGTGATTTTCTTGTTCTTCTTCTTTAGTGATTTCCTCCTCCTCCTCCTCCTTCTTCCTCTTCTTCTCATCACCATCATTGCATGCTGGTCAAACTTCTGATACTTGAAAGTTGGATACCCATTTCCAGATCAAGAACAAGGATTATCTAAAATTAGTGTTAATTTGATGAATGCAAGGTCCCCACCCTTGGTCACTTGCTCCCATCATGCTTTGGGTATCTTTAACAAATTTTGATTCATTTAAAGAATTATATTACCTTCTGCTTGATTTTGGTTAGCTCTCGCCCTTAATGGAAACTGTTGAAATTTAGGGTTAAACATAGGTGTCAAGGCTGAAGGAAAACCTATAGCAATCAGCCCTTGTACCTTCCTTTATTTAGTAGACTAAGATAACTCCTAATTAAAGTATAATTCTAACAGAAACATATAATTTTATGCATATGTTGAATTAAGCTTTCTTTTATAGTTTTATGTCCTTTAAGGAAGTAGTCATGATGTTTTCTTTTGGAAAAGCTCTCTCCTTAGCATAAGGTGATTAGAAGTTTGTGCTGTTAGCTGTCTGCAACAAAATTGATAGATGAACTGGTATGTAAACTTGGTGATGAGATCCATGTTCATCTTTGAGAGAATTTGGAACGACCCATGTTCAATCCTTGGTGCTTCCATTCTTTGTAGTTAAATTGAATTTTGGCACAACATATGGTGGGCCTGTGCTTTGTCCACGCTTCAAGGCCAAAAGTGGCTTTTTCGCAAGGGAGTGTGTTAGAGATTAATATAAAAATATTCATGGGCCTTCTCCTAAAACTTAGTCTTTTGGGATGAAATGGTCCTTGACAGTCTGCACTTCTCTTGTGTATTTGTTTGGAAAGGAATGCTTGTACCTTATTGAGAAGTTTACAGCTTTGAATATTTTACAGCACAGGGGATGTCTTATCTTTTAGGCACCCTTATGGTGTTTTGCTACAAGGGTTTCCAAAGCAGATTACTATATCAACATTCGGAGAGATTGGAAGGCTTTACTATTTTGATGTCCTTTTTTCATGTTGTTTCGTCTGTTCTCTTCTTGTTTCTGGAGCATCCTCTGCTGTACTTTCACCTCTTTCTATTAGTAAAATTCTTAGATATTTTTTTAAAGACCTCCATTTCTTATAGAAGTTCTGGTGAAAACACTGAATGCTGTTGCATCAGGTGCATGTTTGCCTTGTATTAAAGAGAAGCAAATATATTGAATATTTTTTGGGGCCAATATTTATTATCTAAAATGTGTATAGTGCCATCCTTGCTTCTATAGAGTTGTTGTTGTTGTTTTTTTTGAAGAAAAAACATTGAAGCTGGGCTATCTTTCTTTGCCTAAGCTTTCCTTCTTATTGTATGACTTTCTGATATGCGTTAACATGATTTGCACTTTGCGGCATATGATGGAAACTGAATAATTCTGCATTGATTGAACATTTTTCTTCATATTTATTAATTGAATTTGTAAATTTCAGGTATGCAATGTTTCTCTTTTCAAAGCAACACGAGGAGTTGGTGGGCATATATGCTTGCCAGCTTGCACGTCATCGTTGTATTGACCTTTTTGTGCACATGATGGAACTAAGGCTGAACAGCAGGTATCCTTGACTGTCTTTCAGCTATTTTTCTTATTTATAGTTTCGAATAATCCTGTCATTGATTCTGATTGAGGATCTAAATTGATTTCAATTAAGGGTTCAATTGGTTAAGTAGTAATTGTTCTTGGTGTGATTGTCATCTCTATTATATGTTTGACCGATGAACTTTCTTTCTTTGGTAAAATACTTTGTTCGTTTGCTAATATGACAAGGATGTTGATAAGCTATCAACTTATTGCTTTGGTAGGCCATCTTAACTAGGCGTACTATGTTTTCAGAGCATCAATATTTATTATTATTTTAAAATTATATGTAATTCCTATGGTGTTTTTTATTCAACAGTGTACATGTCAAATACAAGATATTCCTTTCTGCTATGGAGTATTTATCATTTTCTCCTGTGGATGATTCTAAGGGGAGTTTTGAAGATATTATTGAGAGGTATTTCATGCTTTTTATTTAGACTTAATGAAAAGAAATTATCTGAACAATATTCATATTCATCTGAAATTTTTTTATTTAATTATATATTTTTTTAAAAACAGAATTTTGTTGAGATCTCGAGAGATCAAGGTTGGCAAATATGATAAGCTATCAGATGTTGCCGAACAGCACAGGCTGCAGAGTCTTCAAAAAGCTAAGGTCATCCAGTGGCTTTGCTTTACACCACCATCCACAATTACCAACTTTAACGATGTTAGTGAAAAACTTCTTCTCCGAGCATTAGTTCACAGGTAAGTGATACATTATAATAGGTGTCCATCTTAATAGGATTTTCTGAAGAACTATGTGATAGTGAAGCCAATGAAAGTGATGAAACTTGGGGACTATGCATGGGATTCGTCCCCCCATCCATACCTATTATTGTATAAATATTTATTACTTCTTATTGGTATTGACAATGCTTCTTCTCATTGTCTTTTTGATATCTGAAATATGAATGGTTGAAGTTCCCAGGTAGGTTTTTACATTCTGATCTGTTCAGTTCTCTTGGTAGCTGTTGGTGCACATATTGTTGACCTCACTCAATTTTATGCGTCTTTGCCTTTATGCTCTTGCAGTTTTATTTCCTTTTACTTCTGAATTTTAGTTTGCTTTTCTTTTTCTTTTTTCATGTAGCAATATACTCTTCAGGGAGTTTGCTCTGATTTCTATGTGGAGAGTACCGGCAATGCCCATAGGTGCCCACACAGTACTTAGTTTTCTTGCTGAACCCTTGAAACAGCATTCAGAAACTCTTGATGCGGATTATAATGTTTCTGAGGATCTGAGAGAGTTCCAAGACTGGGTATGCTTAGTTACTCGTGCATATTTTGGTTGTTTCAGCTCAATCACATGATTTATAGCTTGACAGTTGACAATTGTATAACATATATATATGCATTTTGTATTTTACTAGAGCGAGTATTACTCCTGTGATGCAACCTATCGCAATTGGCTCAAAATTGAATTAGAGAATGCAGAAGTTCCTGTTCCTGAACTCTCACTAGAGGAAAAGGAAAGGACCATATCAACTGCCAAGGAAACACTGAATAAATCTCTTTCACTGCTAGAAAGTGAGTGTGCTTGATCACCTGCATATTGAAAAACCATGCTCTGAGAAACATGTCAAAATATTCTAGTAATGCTCTAATCATGAATTTTTATTTTTGTTCTTTTGAAATCGAGTTAGGACATTGACATTTTATCCATTGGTGTATTAGTGATTCACCTTCTTTATGTAGGAAAAGAAACACCTTGGTTGGCTTCCATTGCTGATAATATCTATGAGTCAGCTGAACCTGTTTTTCTTGAACTTCATGCCACTGCGATGCTCTGTCTGCCGACTGGAGAGTGTTTGTGTCCAGATGCCACTGTATGCACTACACTAATGAGTGCCCTCTACTCTTCAGCAGGTGACGAAGTTGTGTTAAGTCGACAGCTAATGGTATGTTCACTCTTCATTAGATAATTAGTCTGCAATATTCATCTATGTACCTCAAGTATTCATTCATATTGTAGAAGGTTTGCTTTGATGAAGTATAGTTACTAATCAATTCATTATCCATGTCCATGTGAATCCGCAATTATATTTGTCAACTTATGGATGTAGAAGTGTGAATTTATCTCTTTGAGTATTTAATCAAAGTATTAGGACAAACCCAACATTCACCAAGAACTCCAAACAAACTATTCCAAAGAAAGTTGCTGACCCACAAAATTCCAAAGAACACCAACGTTAAATCCAATGTTAAGTGGTGTAAGATTGACTTTATTTTACTCTGGTCAATGAACTGAATGTAGTAGATTTTAGATATCATCTGAAGTAGCTTGACTGATGCAACATGTTAATGCAACACCAACCCTAAACCATCAGGTCTTTTCCTGGATATAATATATCTCAACTTGCTATTCTATATATATATATATCTTAACCTGGGAAATCTATACTAATATATATGGCTTTGGAGGCTTCACCAACATACTAAATTAGCCATTATTATTCCTATATTGCCCTTCCATTTTCTTTTCTTTTTTCCTTTTTTTTAGGGATAATGGGTAGTTAAAATTTAATTTTTTTTTGAATAATTAATTTTTTATTTTAAAAGGAAATTGACATGCACGTTAGTACATTTCAAGACACTAGTAGTAAGAATGCTTGATGCTGGTTGCCCAAAATCCCTATAGTAAGGTAGAAGAATTTCTATTTCAGCATATATCTACTTTCAAGATGGCTAGGCTAAAAATATCTTAAGCCACTTTTTGCACACATATAATTACTTTTCCCAACCCATGGTGATTTCTTGAGAAAAATCAAAATAGATAAATATTTTAGATTTTACTTTCATTGCAAGTCAGAATAATTTGATTAATTGTTGCTATACCTGATCCTGCTAATATTTATAGGTTGAGTGACCTCAACATGGTATTTCGGTGCTAAAAAAATAACAAAGAATTGCCAGACATTGCTTTGCAACATCATCTGATATTTAATTTTGAATAATAAAAAAGAAATTACTAGAAGGAACCTACCTCAGTCAAGGTTATATGATATATTGAATATCCTGAGCTTTTCAAGCATATCTGGGGAGATTCATTTTTTTGTTGATCACTTTATGGTAAGGTAAAGGTGAAATTCAAATTATGCCTGCTAAATGTATTATTCTTTCTTGTCTTTAAACTTGTGTAAGCTAGATATTGCTTCTTCAGGGAGGCCAATGTTTCTGATTGCGCCACCTTCTCTGTTGGATGAAGTAAGCGTGATATCTATTGTCTGGGGGCCAAAAACAGAGGCCTTAATAACTATGCAAGGAATACTTCTGCAATATCTATTGTTTATATCATATTTTTAAAATTCGGAAGCACATAGTGACTTACTTATGTGCTACGTCCAGCTTGGAGCAGCTGGAGTAAGTAACTTCTAGTTTCTGGTGAATAATAAATTTGTCCACAGAATGGGGAGAATTCATGTTGGCTCTTTTCTGTGGACTTGGAAGAACGAAGATTGCAGTTTTGTGTATGTTTGGTTGGAAAGAAATAGAAGAAACAAGATCAGTTTATATTCCTTCATCTACTTCTGAATAAGTTTGTTCATATGTTGCCTTTATGGTATGTGACTACCAGTGTCTTCGGGGAGGTTTTTTCGATTGATGTACAAAGAGACTGGAGGGCTATATTATTTTGATGATTCTCTTCTATCTCCCTTCCTCTCTCTCTCTTTTTCCTCCTTTTGCCTGTGAGGAATCTTCATCACATAGCTTCTTTTTCTGCATCTTCTAATGAAGTTTTTCAAAAATAAAAAATAAAAAAGGAAACTAGGAAAGAAAAGCAGAACAAATTAATGACAAACATTTCTGTTCTTAAAGTAATAATAATGTTATGTTACTTGAATAGGGGAGAGAGTTTACCATTCAGCAGAGAAATCCAATTCAAAGATTTGCTAGGGTCAGAGACCTACCGTGGCCAATATGTAGTTTGTAATTGGTCATAGAATTATGTCTTAGCAATATTATTTTGTTCTGTGGACTGGCTTTACCTAGCTTATCTTTGATTCATTATTTTCTTACATATCTCATTGTTATTTTATGCTTTGTTTACAATCTAATATTTTGCAGGTGAACGTCTCTGTATCCTCAAAGGACAATTATTGCATTGAGGTTGTTCTTCGTTGCTTAGCAGTAGCTGGTGATGGACTTGGGCCTCATGAACTCAATGATGGTGGTATTCTTGGCACCACTATAGCTGCTGGTTTCAAAGGTATATCATATATGGTCTCTGAATATGGTTTCATCCCTTTGTTTCTTTCCTAATAAAATTTGCTATTCATCAATCATACTCATCCCCCTCCCAAAAAAGAAAAAGGGGAAGTTGAACTATTAGGAAGAAAATAAGTGTTTTCTAGTTCAAAGTGGTATTGATTGATTCTGTTGAAATTTGTTGCTTTCCACAGAAGACTGTCTAGTTCAGTTTTGAGCTGTTGTTACTATGAGAGATCTGTATGGCCAATGAGTAGAAGACCCACTAAATAAGTTAATTTTCTGTTGCAGGTGAACTTCCTCGGTTCCAACCTGGAGTTACAATGGAGATATCCCGATTGGATGCTTGGTATTCTGACAAAAATGGCTCTTTCGACTGCCCAGCAACATATATTGTGAAGGGCCTTTGTCGTAGGTGCTGTCTCCCAGAAGTCATTCTCCGTTGCATGCAAGTAAGGCCAAGCATGGCATTGACTTATATCCCCCGCCCCCCTCTTCTTTCGTTTTTTCCTATCTAATCTTGTCTTTAATATTTTCCTCATTTTTAGGTTTCTGTTTCTCTTGCGGGATCAGGAGTCCAGCCAGATTGCCATGATAGGTTAATTGAACTGGTTGGCAGTTCAGAAACTCGCTTTCTTCACTTGTTCAGTCAACAACAATTGCAGGCAAGTGAATAATTGCTTGTTCTCAAAGAAACATTAGAGGCTCCTTGCAGCAAATTTATTTTTTGAATATTATCATCTGGTTTGCACCTTTCTCGTTCATCTAATATTTAATTTACAGTTCAAGTGAGTAATGACTCCTTTGCTGTATTCCATTCATTCTTGGCTTCACTGTTTTGTTTAAGCATGTTAAATCAACACAAATTTCTACCAAACAGGAGACAGACAGAAATACAGGAATTATCTTGGGTTACTGGCATCGTAATATATTTGCCTTTCTATGGACCTTATTATCATAAGGTCCAAGATGATTGTTCCTCTATAAATGAACACCAAAAAAAGATGTTGGAGGTTTGACCTTGGAGGATTCGGATCCAACCATATTTGGGGTGCAACATGAGCGGTCATGTGATGCATCGTGATTGTTCATTATTTTTTGGACCATCACAATGTATATTTATTTTGTTCACATGTAAATAAAATTTAATTGTATTTACACGTAAATAAAATAAAATTGTCTATCTTGGCCGTCCAAAAGTGAATGGACGGCCATTATTTTAGTAATATGACCGGATCCATTTCTAATCTTGGGTGTGCACGACACCAAAAATATTTGTACCTTGTTGTGTGACAATTGAACTTCAAGAATGCTTATTTCTTGAATTTGGGGACTGACTCACCTCCAACTGATTACACTTAATTGCTTTCTTTCGTGTAGGAATTTTTGTTGTTTGAGCGGGAATACTCAATTTGCAAAATGGAGCTCACACAGGAATGACTATATGTATTGGTCATTGTGCAGAACTTGATCTGATGCTTCTTCTAGAGCTAAAATTTAGGAAGGAGGAAACTCCTTGAAAAGTGCTCAGTATTCTTATTTTACTTTAAAGTTTAAACTATACATTGTTTGGTTAGTTGCCCCCACCCTTTGTAGTTTGTACATAAATTTCTTATTTAAATTAGATTTTGATCAATATGGCATGCCTGTTGCCTTGATGCTGTTTAATTTTCTCCTTTCCTAAGAATATACGGAGGGCATCCCCTAAATCATGAATAAGGGTGATTATTAGCATATACACTTCAAAAAGATATATGACTAGGTGTGGTCTACTGAGACAGGCATGAGTTCTGTCAGTGTAGAAAATAATTAAAGATGATAAGATAATGTGAATTTTATTGGACTAGTTAATGTTTAATAAAGAGTTAATTTTGTTTAGTTATCTTTAAAGATTTAATATTTTCTTTTAATGTTATTTGAGGTATTACTTTTTTATAGAAAAAAATTTTATTGAGGGAGAAAAATTGAAAAATAAGAGAATAGACATCTTACTAGGGAAGTAAATAAGAAAAAAAATACAAGAATTAAAAAAAAAAAAAAGTAAAGATCACAAGAATGAAATAACCCTGCCCAATCTCTCTGTAAATTAGCAATAGCAACCCCCCTAAAAAATCATTAGCAGAGCACCAGTGAGGCTATAAACAATATCCTTTTCCACAGCATCTTCAAAAACAGGAAATCACCTTGAAAAATTCAGGCATTTCTCTAACTAGAGACACCACAAAACAGTAAAAATTCCATAGTGCCAAAGAATTTCAGCATCTTTTTAACTTCCAAATCCTTTGAATCTTAGTAATAAAAAATCCTCCAGTGATCAAGGACAAGCCTACTGTTTTCCAAACAATTTAGCCTATAGAAAACTAGTTGCTAGACAGTGTAAAAACAAATGAGACTGATTCTGAATTATTCATGCATATGACACAAATTTCAGGAGATAGTGGTTTCTGGCCTATGAATCTACAATAAACTTTTAGTATTAATTTGATTTACTATAATCCGCACAAATGACTTTACTTTATAAGAAACTTCAAATTTTCAAATGGATTTATTTAGATTTTTTTTTCTATTAGGATAAAAAAAATTATAAAATATCATTTTGAAATAAATTTTTTTAATGAAAAAATATGGTCTTTAAAAATATAAAATATTAACTCTAATAAATTGAATTAGGCGCCAAGTAGTTATAGCAAGGCATTGCTACGTAATTATACGGACTAGAATACATTTTTAGATAAATAGGAAAATAGAAGTTTGATTTTTGAATTCTCAACTTTGAAATTATTTTTACATTTAGTGCTAAGAAAATTATCATTTAAATAATGCTTAATGCATGTAAAATACATATTCTTGATAGGCTACACGTTTATTTTAAAATATATTAAATTATTGAAAGTTATGAAAGGTCTGCTTAAGTTTCATGCTAGCTTAGGTTTTCAACAAGTGACATTTTTTAATTAAAATTGAATGAAACGTAAGATTCAACGCAGAAATAAATACTAATGTAAATGAACACATAATTCAAGTTAAGATTATTTAAAAATAAAAGTGGGAATTATTTAAATTTAAAAATATACAGTGAAAGTAAGAGGTGAACCTAGATCATTAATTGGAATGACAATTCATTTTTTTTAAAATACATGACAGCATAAAGCTTTATTTTTTATAAATTATTTAAACTTGTAATCAATACTATTTTTCTAAAAAAATAAAAATAAGTAATTTTTTAATGCAATAATATGAATTATATAAATTTTCAATTTGTCAACCTGTTTACAAAGCAAATAGATTAATAATCAAGTTGGAAGTTGAAGGAAAAATCAAGATTATAGCATTTTTAAGCAATCACTTCATTTTTTAAGTTTTAGTGCCATTTTCCTACTTAGTTTTTTTATTTGGTAAATTATTATTTGGTGTCCAAATTTTTACATGTATTTTATAGGCACAAAATTTTTTATTTTTTTATTCAATAAATTGGTGTCCAAATTATTGAAATAGTATTTTTTTTATAATTTTTATTTTAAAAAACATTTTAAAGAATCTACAAAAATTAATTTTTTTTTAATTTTTCTTTATTTTATTTTATTTTATTTATTTAGAAATATTTGTGTAGTTTATTTTTTGACTTTTTTTTTCAATTTTTTTAGGTTCTTTTAAATTATTTTTTAAAATAAATTATAAAAAACATAAAAAAAATAAAATATTATTTCAAGAATATCACAACTCTTAAAATAGCATAACGAATATTTTTTATTTAATAAAAATGCCAAACAAAAATCAGGAGAAAAAACACTTTTCTAGTATGAAAATAAAATAATATTTAAGAAGCGAAACAGGGCGCAATATCCAATCATATATAGAAGTCTTCGACTCTATGGGCCCTGTAAAATCCTAACTGAACAGAATATCTTCATTGGAATGGAGAAATGATTGGTTAGAGCTGATTTAGGTGTCTTGTTCTCAATGATGAATAATCATATTGTCAGAGGTAATTTTACTGTGTCATATGAATCTACTGAGTCCAGTCCGCAGTCCCATACTTACCTTCTCCTTCATGATTAATCTCATCTGAAAAACATGCCCAGACGAAGTCAAATTTCTTCTCCTTCCAGCTTCAACTGTCCCCGCCTGTCTCTCTCTCCCTCTTCTCGTTTTCTGTTAATTTGGGGAAGATGGATGTATGAAACCAACTGCCATTACTAGGGTTTTGTTTTTCGCAACAGCTTTTCATCGTTATCTCAATTGAACCCATTATCAATCAGAATTCTCGAGACGATCCATCATGGGCGTCTCCTTCAAGGTGTCAAAGACTGGCACTAGGTTTCGCCCAAGGCCTCTTCTTCAACCAGAAGCTTCTGACGATGGCGTATTAAAGAATTTGAAGACTACAAGCTACGGAGTTTCCTCCAAGAATGACTTTTCTACTACAAAGCCCCAAGTAAGATGTAAAACCAACTCACTTTGTTCTGGCCGCTGAGAAATTACTTGTATAACTTCTCCTTGAATTCAAAATCATAATTGTGGGATAATGTGTATCATATAATTATATTTCTTCTGGACAGGTTTTTCTTTTCTTCTGGGTTTTTTTACAGTTTTTTTTTTCCCCGGGGGGGGGGGGATGCTGGGGTCCCAGTAATGAAATGGAAGGTGAAATAAGTGCCTTCTAAGTTTATAAGAAACTTAAAAAGTCAAGCTTTTTCAGAGCCCTTGCGCTTATTTACCTAGATAGCTAACTTAAATGAAGGTTCTATCCCTTTAAGTTTCATGTGAAAAAGACAAGAATTGGAAGAGTCGCGAAAATATTGTTGATAATCTTGGTGCTCTATTGTATCTTCCATGGTGTGTTTGGCGACTACTGATAGGCTCGTTCCCTTCTAGTTTTTAATTTTGTCTACCATGAAGCTTCAGTATTTACTGCTATAAGCTGAGGCTTCAATAAATACTATTTTCTGTGTCACTAAGATTAGGACATGCCAGAATACTGAAGAGGTGCTAGTTACGCTAGGGAACTAGTGAGGAGGCTGGGTGTGAAAATTTTATTTGATATAAAAAAAATAAGTTTTATCATGTTGGAAACGTGTCTTTTTGTGTCACTCATCTTTAAAATCTTCCTTATTTTTTAGCTGAAGAATAAAATCAATTTGGAAGATGTAATAATCATGTTGGTTCTTTTGATATCTTTGTTGCGTTTCAGAGCTTAGTAACTGAACAAAAAATAAATTTCATCAGTCAGTTGGATGGGCAAGTACAACAAATGGAAATATACATCTCTGTTATTTGGAAATCTTTGTGTGTGTGTGTCAATGCTGTGGACAGGGACTAGGGAATAGCATGAGGTTAATATGTAAATCTTGTTAGGCCTTATATTTTCTCTGTATCATCAGCACCTTAAATGGTAACTTGGTATTTTTTTTCTCTT
>JASKGM010000014.1:2388644-2411177 GCA_034509205.1 Ceratonia siliqua
CAGGTTCCGATTAGTAAAATATTATTTATTATTGACTTTTGAAATATAAATTATTATTAACCAAATGGGTAATAAGATTGGTTTAGATTTCACAAAAATTTATTATATTCTAAATTTGGATTTAAAAAGTATGATCTCACCCTCAAAATCCATTTCTAATTTGTGTGACCAACCATACTTACTTATATATTTTTTTAAATAGTACATAAATTATTTAAATGATTATAAAATTTAAGTAGTCTTACTTAAATTAATTAAATTTAAATACACGTATTTCAATAATGTATAAATAGTTTGTATAAATAATATTATTCTTTCCAATGCTCATATAATAAAAAAGTTATATCAAAAGAGTAATATCGTTGCATAGGAAGTTTAAGGTTAATTATACGTAATTCTTTATATGCTTTTATTTAAAATAAAATGTTTGAATATGTAACTGTGAAAAACCTTTTATAATCATTCCTCATAATTTCTTTAAGATTATTAATGAATATTGAAATATTGACTCTTTCATTTTAAAATATTATTACCTGAATTTTAAAATTTTAATAATTAATGTGAATAATAGAAGTAAAAATATAATTGTACTTGATTTATTTAATTAAAAAAGTATTGTGAATCACTATTTTCTTTTCAGAAGAATAACAAAATAAGTAAGAATTTTAATAAAATAAATGTGAAAATAATAACGCATGTTATTAACTTTAATTAATTAAGTGGGTTTCTTTTTCATTTTAGAACATACATATTTAGGAAAAGAAACTTATATGCTTTTATTTCTTAACATGAGACAAATATTTAAAATTTAAAATTTTATAAATTATTCACAAATTTTATTTGATCTGACAGTTGGGCCCTACAGAGTTTTCTTCAAAACCCGGTGGCCGTTTGGCAATACCGAAGATCTTCCCTTGACTCATACCTCTCAAATCTCCCACTTCCTGTTTGTCACTTCATTCGATCGGCTCCGCTGCACCAGTTGGGGCGACTCCGACGCCGGCGATATCTGCGGCAGATCCGGTCGCCATTTCATCGCCATTCTTCTCATTTGTTCGGGTTAGCCTCTTTCTCTATATCTCACTTCTTCTTATCACCCTTCATCTGATTAAACCTTCCTCTCAGCTATGTCCTAGCCTTTGACAATGGCATCTTCTTCTCGGCTTTCGGTTTCCAGTAATTCTTCAATCTTTTCTGCCTAGTTGTTCAGGAAATCGCTTGAACATGATGAAATTGGGGATTCTGGATTGTTTTCAACTAAGTGAGAATTTGGGTATGCATTAGAAACCAAACATCCAGAAATCCTAATCTCTCTTCACGGAGTAGCTATCGCTAAATTGATTATTTAAATGTACAAGATCTAAATAACGTGGTTTCGTACTAGTTCCAAAATCTGGTTTAGGTTTTACTTTTCCTTCTTTCCGTCTCCTCATTATCTTTGTCACAATCTATCAGATCTTTTACATCAAGTAAGCAAAGCGTAAATGCTGTAACGGGGATTAGCGATGTTGGTTATATGACAATATTTGCATGTTTTGTGGTGTGAATTTATTTATCTTGTTTTATTAGTGGATTTAGGTAGTAACTGGGTGCTATTTTGTTGCATTATGTTCTGAGCCTCGGAAAATGCTTGGGTTATATTTGTATCTTTATTCTTTGGTTGATTATTGAAAAAAAGGAAAACAAATGCTTATTTGTGTATTATGCTTTTAATTTTTCTCAAGGTCCTTGGTCGACTAAGTTGGTTTGCCACTGTTTTTGGACTGGTATTGCAGTGAATTTTTTAGTTGCAAAGTTCTAAATTGAAAGAGGGAGGCTGCAAACTAAAAAGGATGGTGAAACTGACTATGATTGCTCGGGTTACTGATGGTCTTCCTCTAGCAGAGGGACTGGATGATGGTCGTGATCTTAAAGACGCTGAACTTTATAAACAGCAAGTTAAGGCTTTGTTTAAGAATCTGGCAACAAGACAGAATGAACCATCAAGGATGTCAATTGAAACGGGTCCTTATGTTTTCCAGTATCCTTGTGCCTATATATTCCACAATTGTTTTGTGGTAGTAGTATACTAATTGGTTGGTTATCCTACGTGTTCCACTATTATATTATAAAGTACATCTAGTATCTGAGGGTAGTAATTATGCTCTTATTCTTTCAGTGATGGCAATCACAAGCAATGGTAACCTTATGATTATTTATGGTATTCTCAACAGACAACAATTATATTTCTGATAATTGTGGAAATGTTTATAGTTTTCTGTTCTCTAACATGTTGTCTAAACGTTTTGTCCTGTCTACAGAGTACAGACACAAGATTCTTGCCTGGTGTTATTTTTGTTTATTCGCGCATTTCTTCACCTTTTCTTTTTATTCTTTATAGCTCCAATGTTTTGGTTTGGACATTAGAAGAATCTACTGTGTTTTCTTCTTTTTGGTAGATCACCATCTCCTCTGTTGAATCACTATTTAGATGGTGCTTTTACATATGTTATGCATGTGCAAAATGGGACACGTTATGATTCTCCACAACTTTACTACTGAAAGTTGCTTAATGACTTCCTTGAATCCATGTCTATTTATTTCTTATAATAGTTACATTTAGTATATTTTGCATTAACATGATGTCAATTTGGATGAGTGTTCATAGCGTAGTTTGGCCTTGATAGAACTTCAGTTATATTATCGAAGGACATGTCTGTTACTTGACAATGTGTGACCGTGCTTACCCTAAGAAATTGGCCTTTCAATATCTTGAAGAGCTCAGAAATGAGTTTGAGCGAGTTAATGGGTCCCAAATTGAAACTGCTGCCAGACCTTATGCCTTCATCAAGTTTGGTAGATATCACTTCTATACTTTCTCTATACGTGTGCATTATATTCTGTCATATACTGTTTTTTTTTTGTCATCTGGTGCTTAATTTTCCTTATTTTTTTAAATGTTTAAAAGACACATTTATACAGAAAACGAAGAAACTATACCAGGATACCCATACTCAGCGCAATATTGCAAAATTGAATGATGAACTCTACGAAGTCCATCAGATAATGACTCGAAATGTGCAGGAAGTTCTTGGTGTTGGTGAACAGTTGGACCGTAAGTATTCTTTCTAATTTTGTTTGGTTATTACATTTTGTCTGCTGATTGCTTGGACTGCAACATCCAAAATTTAAAGTTATAAGCCTCATTAATTTGAATAGAATGTGAAAATTGTGGCCCCCACCATGCATTGTTTCACTGTATTTGGGTTTTCCCTATTGACATCTTTTTAATAAATTGTGATATTTTCAAGAGAGTGAAAATTGAAGCATGGGTTTTAGAGATGAGATTTGATCTTTGTTTTTTCCTTGTTAAAAATTATTTTGGATGTGAGAGTGGTTGGCATATATTGTCTGCTTACTTGGTTGGTCTTACTAAGAAAAGTCCAGTTTCCTTCACATTTTCTTGGATCCACATTTTCATAAAAGAAAAGGGAGAGGGATAATCCTTCATAATGTTAGTGTATGATTCATTATCTTTCCCTGTTCACATTTTGCTGCTACTTTTACAAGTCGATGCTATGATATTGCATTTAGAGATAATTACCATATCCAGTCAAAGGCTAGAGCCATTGATTAGATTACCGTGGTAAATGTTGTTGCCTTTGCCCTTTTTGCCTGAGAATTTGAAAAGGAAGGCGTGGACAAATAAAAAAGTTATTGAAGTGTGTGTTTTCTTGCCAAATAACAAGAAGAAACTTTAGATGAAACTCAATTAGAATGTTGGTTTTTTCTTGCTAACATTAACTTAAAATGCTTGTGATTTCCCATTCTTATCTTCTAAACGGGACATGAAGTTCTGTTTTAAGATATTTCTAGGAAACTGCTGCTAGAATTGTCATAGCATTGATTCCACCTCTATTATCCTGATAAATGCTTTCCTTATATTTTTTCTTCTTCTCATGTTGTTGCACTTGGTGTTTTGGTATGTTTGCTGTTCTACCTCCTTATGAAGTATGTATTATTTGATGTTTAGTTTCAACTTGCAGAGGTTAGTCAAATGTCCAGTCGCTTAACTTCAGAATCTCGCATATATGCTGATAAGGCAAGAGATTTAAATCGACAGGTTTGTCCTCAGTTTACTGCGTCATGCACTGATGCATATGATATCTAACAATTTATTATTTTTGCAATGTTGTCTTTGTTCATTTGGCAATCGTGATGCATGTTTGAGTTTTGACCTCTTTGAAACTACCCTGCTGTAGTTGTAAATTTCCTGTTGTGCCATTTGATTATCATTGACCAAACCCTATGTCCAGTTTACCACCTCTGTCCAGCCAGGTTCGTTGGTTTTCCGCTGTATATTTTCTTCGATATAAATAAAGGTGGTTGACCTTCTATTATTGTTAAATGATAAGTTGATGGAGCTGATTGAAGCAAGTACCCCTTTATGCTTTAGGAAGTGAACAGTTCCTTTTTAGCGTCCGACTCATGTTTGGGTTTAAATTATACACAAAGCATTGTGATTGTATAATTCAAATTCGAATCTGAATTGTAGGCTCTGATTCGGAAGTGGGCCCCTGTTGCTATCGTTTTTGGAGTTGTCTTCGTACTTTTCTGGGTCAAAAATAAGCTTTGGTGATCCGGCATAAATACAGTATATGACACTTTTATCCAGGCTTGTGCTGCTGTGACTTCGTGCTTTTGTCAAACGATTATCCAGACTTCGTACAGACTGTTGGGAACCCTATATGCGAGAAATGATGTCTACTTTTTGTTGACAGCTTTGGTTTAGAAAAGATTATCCTCTGTTACATCTGAGCATGGCTGTATCAGGACAGATACCTTTTAGCTTTAGATTATGTAACCGAGATATGAGAAAACTTGATGTCCTGGGGGATGCAAATAGGCATTTCTGCGTATGTGTTTACTACTTCCCAATTGTTTTCTATTGCGTTGATGAGTAAAATATATAACTCCTTTGATTTTATTTTCTTTCAATGTGAATTCTAGCTGAATTAGATATACGTTTTCATGGGTATTAATGACTACTGTGGAAAGCTTGTTAGTGGCTGGAAAACTAAATTTTTAATTTGTTATAATAGAATACCTATATAAATATATTCTACACGTCCAGCTTTCAAGGGAATTCTTCTCTACTAACATCGACAACATCATTAGATGGAAATCCTACGTTCGCTTGTGGTCAGTGACTAGCTATGGTCTCTAGATTGTGAGATCATCACCATTAGCTTCAACCTTCAATTTGTTTCAAATGCGGATTTATGTATCTCAATACCATCATGAAAGAGCCATGTGTTATACCATGCGAGATGAAGAAACATAATATAAGTGTAAGGAACCAATGAGAATTTATTGAAATAGATATGTCAGTGAATCCTACCACCCACACATTCATTTTAATGTTTAAATGATTCTTTAAATCTATCTATTCTCGCGGTCCTTACAAATTTTCTACAATTTTGCTAAAAGAAAGAGCTTGAGCCTTGATGATGTAGCTGGTATGAACTTGACTTCCAAACCAAAGACACTTCCGTTGATTTTACACCACATTCACCCGTAGTTGTAAGGTGCAAACAAGATGGATGAGTTGTGTCCCCCAAAACCGAACGAGTTTGACAGAGCCACCTTTATGTCCAAACGTTCCTTCCGCTTGCCCACAATGAAATCTGTGTCCTGCTTCATATAAAAGCTTACTTGAGTCAAAGACAGCTTTAAAACCATGTTGTCCATTTCTAGCTTCCAGCACTCTCTTGCAGATCAATATAACTGATTGATTTATATGAATATGAAATCATGTTGGGAATACATACCACGTTCTTGTCTGGGTTTTCAAGGTTGATGTTTGGATGGATCCATCCTGTCTCTATCGCCTGTAATTTACAATGAAAAAACACTTTCTGAATTAAAGATCTGAAAGTATCAAATCACTTTGCACTAAATGTTAAAAGCATTCTTTCTCAGTTAGACCATGCATGGTGTTTCACCTACGCTATTCAGTTATTCATTACTATAATTTTTTTTTTCCTTTTTGAAGAATTAAGATGAACCAACTAGGATTTGTTCAGAATAGAATTTTCAACCAATTTTTAGTTAAGCTAACTACCTTAACTGTTGCAACTGCTTCCACAGCTCCAGAGGCCCCTAGTAAATGACCAATCATAGATTTTGTAGAGTTCACCCTTAGCTGCAGACAACAATAAAAGCTTAAAGTTTACCTAGTAAGATATACATTTTTATTGATAGTTTAAATAAAAGGTATATCTTTGATTCTTTAACCTCTGGATTCTTTCCAAAACAATGGATTACAGCTTCATATTCTTTCAGATCACCCGTGAGTGAAGATGCAGCATGTGCATTTATATAATTTACATCTCTTCTGGCTACGTCTGATTGAGCTAAGGCCTTTTCTGTGCAAAGAACAATACCTGTACCAGAGTCAAGTCAGTAAAGATTTTTTTTTCTTGGTAACTATGATCCTGCAGATGGATTGCCAGACAACTTCAGGAAGCCCTGGAAGCTACAGCCTTGCAGTTTATTTTAACTTAAAGAAGTATGGACACGACAAAAATAAGGTAAAACACAAATATGAACATCATGACATGTCAAAATTTAAAATGTTTGTGTATAATTTAATGATTCACACCATGTCTAATATGAAAGTCTAACTAACACCTATTGGATATAATTTTTTTTTTAAAAGAAGTCTGTGCTTTATAGAACTATTGATTGATCATGGTAGGGTTGTTATAAAGAATTGCTCTACTTAAAATTTGAGGGATGGCTCATATAATACCAACAGAAAGAGAACAGGAATAAAGAAAACAGCTAAAAAAGAACAAAAATATAAGGTCTTGGGAGGTGAGAATTACCAAAATTGGATGATTTTATTCAACTGAATGCTTACCATCAGGATGAGGCTGAGTCATGTGATATGCATCACAAGTGAAGCTTCCACCCAGAAACTTTGCATATATTGTTGCACCTCTTCTCTAGGATATTTATAAGGAGAGAAGAAATTCCTTATTATATATATTCCAACTTTTAGGGTTTGTAAAAAAAATTGTAAAATTTAAATTTCTGAACATACCTTAGCATGTTCTAATTCTTCCAAGAGCAAAACTCCAGCTCCTTCTCCCAAAACAAAGCCATCACGATTCTGCTCATATAGAAATTTGCATATCTAATTAAGAGTTAAGACTCTGGCTAATACAGACAAGGTAGAGCAAGTAACAGAAAATAATTATTTCATTTCAATCAATTCAACCTTGATAGGCACTTTCCTTGTGGACCTTAAAAATAACAAAAAAAGCTTTCATTATGTCAGCTGGATTTTCAGCATCGTTATGACATAGATACTCAATATTTTTCCAACTTCACATATTGCAAGCTTTCTATAATGAGCAAAGCAATGCAAGAGAATTTCAATTATAGGCAATATCTCATGAAACTTCATGAAATCAAAAGGTTGGGGATACACATGATCATGGAATGGGCTATGAGCTTTATTTTTGTTATTTTTTTTCGAAGGATTTGAACTTAGAGCTCAACAAAATTTTATATAAAATAAATCTTGAAACCCGGCTGACGATCAGGTCTAGTTAGAAATAACCCCAGATGAGGGGAGGTTAGAAAAAAAAAATCTTAGGGCTGAATGCAATACACTATCCCATGGACAAGAAGCCTTGGTTGGTTCATTGTTTCTTTGCGAAAGAGCTCTGCATGCCACAAAACCTCCCAAGCCTGTAGTTCAAATTTTAAATGAATGATGATAAGTTGATTGATGATGATGACCAATTGTACAAGTTTAAGCAGATTTGAGATTGCAGAAGCACAGCATATACCAATTGGGATAACTGCTGCATCAGATCCACCACAGAGCATCATGTCCTGCAATTCCACAGGATTTACAAAAGGCGTTTGACTTTCATTTCAGCGTTATATTATAATCCTAAAAGCGCCAGTTAAATGCAAATACTATGATGTAGGCTGTGGCGATCCTACAGGCACAGTTAATTTTTTTTTTAATTTTTAAAATTAATTAATTATTTTTTATATCATATATATTTTTTAAATTTTTTTGTATTCATGATACTATTTATTTATATTTTTTTTTACTATTTATTTGTAAGTTAAAAAAATAAAAAAAATAAAAAAATATCTTAAAAAATTCTAAAATAAATATATAATATATAAAATACTTAATTAATTTTAAAAAAGTAAAAAAAATTTAAAAAAAATTAAAACATATAAAAAAAATTTATAAAAATTCCACGTGACGATAGGAGAGTGTTACCCCTATGATGTATGATAAATTATTAAGTAGATATGGTCTACGAAAAAAAGTAAACATATAAACATGTTAAGTGCATTTTTTAATAGAATCAATTTATAACATGCTTGCATGTTTATTTATGATTGACTTAGTCTATCAATATTAGCTGTACTCAAGGAAAATTCTTCGGTAGACTAGGTCCATAAAAAATGTGTAGATCAAGTCTATCACAAAGAGACACATATACATATCAGAAGTGAGTTCCACCTCTGACATACTTATGTATTTATTCATAATTGATTTGATTTACAAAGTTTTTGTATATTAGTTTTACCTAAGAATTTTTCTTACTCAAGAATTTCTCTTTGATATCTGCATGGCACAGAACAAAGCACTCACAGTTTCACCTCTAACTATATGGTTTGCTGCACTCAGTATGCAAACATTACTGGTAGCACAAGCTGCTGAGATCGAGTAGTTGGGGCCCATCCATCCCTGCAATGGGAATACTATAAATCTACATTGACAAATAGAATCTGTGTCTCTGATCTATATCCTGAAGATTTTGCAGAAACTTACCAAATCCATTGCTAGAAGAGCAGAACCTATATTAGTTGTTGCAAAAGGTACACAAAAGGGATTCATCTTCTTGGGCGATACCATCAATGCTTCCATAGCATCACTAAAGACCTGACCGAAATATATTGCAGATATTTAAGTAGTGGAAGAACATGAACATGGGAATCGGTATTCATGCTTAAATATCTAGAATGCAAATAGTCTAGTATAATGAAGGGTCATGTATTTTAGTCTCTGGTGATTTCTGGTCGTACCAAGTGATACTTGGGGATACAATGAACCATACACATCTCAATCATAGTACTCTAAAGAGACTTTTAGAGTTATTATAATAACTAAGCACCTGCACTAACTATTACATAATATCATATTCTTTCGAATAATACTAGTATCTTATTTTTTGGTTCTAGTGCCTACATTTCTTGTTGTAGTGCCCTATTTTCCAAATAATGATTCACACATTACGAGTCTAGAACATTCTGAATTAACTTAACTTCCAACAGAAAACCTATGAGGAAAGTTTTGGATTACCTGCATGCCTCCTAGTCCAGAGCCAATTAAAACTCCACATCTACTTTTGTCTAACTCCGCAGCAACTTCCTCAGTGATTCCACCATCTGCCAAGGCTTTCTTACCAGCAGTGAGCAAGTAAAGCATGAACTTGTCTGCTCTTTTCGAAAGCTTAGGTGAGACCCATCCATCTGCTGAGAAGGACTTGATTTCTCCAGCAATTCTCTGATTAAAAGAACACTTCAATCAACATCATTGTTACCAAGTAACAAGAATGGACACAGACACAAACATTGTAAAACAACAAAATTTAAAATGTCACGTCATGGACACGAACAGTTATTATTATTATTTTTTTAAAGTATCTATCCTTCTTAGGTTACCAGTCACCACAAAGAATCAAAGCCAATGCAGATGTACCGTTGGAAACTGAGAACAATCAAAACCCTCTATTTCACTGATGCCACTAACACCTTCAAGAAGATTATTGTAGAAGACGTCAGCATCATGACCAACTGGGGTCACTACGCCCAACCCTGTCACAACAACTTGTCGCTCCACGAGTGGTTTCTTCTTTCTGGTGACTTCCTCATCAGGATTCAAGGTCACAGCCACAGTGTTGCCTAATATTAAAAGAAGAAAGTCTCTTAGCCAGAGTATTTGTCTTCCAACTCTACATTAAGAACTTCAAAAGACTCATAGATATGCAATAAGAAAGCAATTTCTAAGGTGTTTTTTATAAGATTTTTCAATTAAATTATGACGTGAAGGAGATCTTTTGAAGGAGTCAAGAATGTGGTGCTGAGGTTTAAAAAATGTCCACGTAATATGTTTTATTGAAAAACTTATAACAAACACAAGTTTTGTCCTTGTAAAAATTGAAGCTTTGATTAAATGATTGGCTTTTTGTCCTTAGGCAAACATGAGAAGACTAAGAATTAGAGGCCTTATGAGAAAAGAGCTTCTTTAACAATTAAATACGTGAATCGTCTTTTGTGAGCCAGTCAAATGAAGAAGAAAACAAAATACATGAATTTTGCGAGAAAAGAGGGGCATGCACAGAGTTGTGTTACCTGAACTGGAAGCTCGATTCATGGACGTCTGCATTCTAGTTGAGGCCGCTTTTGAGCAGAACAGGGAGAACCCATTGTCAACGAAGAAGGAAAAATACGAAGATAGCCACTTTGAGTTATGATATTCCTTGCAGGGCTCAAGTGCAAAACAAGAAATCAAAGTTTGAATACCAGACCCATAGAAAGATGAAAGCATTATACTTTTGCAATCAGAAGCTCCATTAATGTATTTCGACATGAGGTTCTTTGGCCTCGCCCATTGACTAGGTCTCTGCCGAGACCGAAACATAGAAAAGCTTCTGTAATGATCTTTCTCGTAGGTTACAGACATGCAGGCAGCGACAAGCCATGTACAGAGAGGGGAAGCAACTGAAGAAGCTGGCGCCATTGAATACACTTAGGCCACCAGCAGAAACTTTACGATAACCCAGGAAGAGGAACCTAATGGTTGGATGATTTACCAAAAAAAAATTGAATTTTGAGCTAACCCACCAAAATGAACAGACCGAGATAGAAAATTCAGAGGCAGAGCGCAGTGAAAGATACGGAACAGAGTGAAAGTATCCACAAGAGAAGCTGCCAGTGTGTGTGGTGAGAATGAAGAAGCAAAGAATCACATCAGAGACCAGAACCAGAAAGTCTGTAACTAGAAGAAAGGGAAAGAATTAAACAAGGGAAACTTGGATACTCATTATTCAGAGACAGCAAGAAATGGAACGGAAGGGAAGCAGAAAATGGGTCATTTCCATTCAGTAGCTGCAATGGGCATTTGTGAATATTGTAACTGCAGTGAATGGAACAGTCTGAAGCATCGCCAAGTTCTGTGGCACCAAAAAAAAAAAAAAAAAGAACAAGATAAATAGAGCAATGACAGAAAAATATCCAAACATATAATCTATATGGAAATTGTCATATGTGTTTGAGTTTTGTTTCCAAAAATAAGAGAGGGTACCATTTGTTATATTTTGTTGCAGGAAAGCCAGCAACGAACTAGTGAACTAGTGTGTGCAAGGCCAAAACAACCAAGGACGTTATTAGCAGGCTCATACCATGTTGGACACTTTCTGGAAACTGTCTGGCATGTCAGTTAGTAGTGAAAAAATAAAGTATAATTTCTTACCAATACTTGTTATACTAATAATTTCCTCCTCTAATAAGAGAAAGGTAGCTAAAATAAAGAATGACAAGATCATTAATGAAGAAAACTGCGCTGAATAAGTATGAACTAAAGTATATCAGATTATGGGATGCACCAATTAATATGTAGCCTATGTATCAGTACAGTTGCCTCATGTTTCAAAGAAAAAGTTTGGTTCCAAGTCAAACCAAGAGTCTTTCATTTTGTAAATAACTGAGATCACTTTCATGGTGTGTAAATGAACAAGCTCGTTCAAGGAAAGGAGTTACACCTTACAGCTTTCATAGAAGAATAGGAAGAAGCTATCCTAAAATATAGCACACTACCATACACCCAAAGGCGTATGAGAAGATTCAGATATATTGAGCACAGAGAGAGAGAGAGACAGAGATTCAGATACTCACATTTGGTATGAGCTTGACTTGGTGGTTGAAACTATGGTTCAAAAACTCCCAGGCCTAGCACTGCAACCCCGAAAGAAACAGGAATTCTCGTACAAATGAAAATGGGTTCTGATATGAAAGATATTAGTAATATAATAGAGTTGCTTAAGGTTCTAGATTGCTGTTTCTTGGTCATTTATTATTCTTTTGAATATTTGTTTGATGGGGTATTGCAAAGGATTCGAAGGAAATATGCTCTCTCTAGTTTGTCACTGACTTGTGGAAATCGCTATTGGTCTAATATCAGCTGGCTTACGGGCATCTTTTTTAAGTACATGCTATTATATATATACATATAATATTCTCTCTTCTTTTGTCGTCTGAAAAACAAACAAAATATAAAATAAACTACGATGCATGATTTGGCTTAAACTTGGGGCCTACCATAGCAGCAAATTAAAATACAAATAATTTCTTTCAATTTTGACATTCTCGCAATTGACTTTTTTGTAAATTTAATTTTAATAATTAATCCACTTAATTTTAACATTAATAAAATAAATTGTTAATTACTTTCATTCACTGATAAGAAGTAAAATATAGTAAATAAAATGTATCAATTGAGTTGAGAATTTAGTGAATATGTTTTTAATTGAAACTTTTCTCAATTTTAATAATTTTATTTGCATATTTAGCTAAGGCTTATGATTTTTTTTTTTCCTAATGAGAAACTTATATATCAAATATTAAAAGTTTAAATGAATTTATTTTGGAAATCAAGTTTATTTGAACTTATTATGCGTAACATACTGAACATGAACTCTTGTCAGGCAAGTTCTTAAGCCATGCTGAAGTTACCTCACTGGTAATATTTAGTAAACACGCAATACACGAATGAGTTAAACCTAGAATAGCAAAAAGTAGCCTTAAAAAGTTCTTTAACAGGTAAATATTATATTAGTGTTTAGTTGCAATATTATACATAAATGTCCTTTAAATAACAATGTCTTAGAGTTAATACCTGGTTAACTATTGTATAATGATATCATGAACAACAAAAATTGTAACAAACTAGCAAATTTTCGAAGGAAATCAACCCATAAATCAACTTGTGTACATTAAAAACTTGGACTATAAGATGCAGAAGTGCCTAGGAATACTCAAATGACACCTTTTTCCAGGAATACATCAGCTGCTACCGCAGTCCAAAAAGGAAGTTGGTCAGTGGTATATTCTAATAGTGGACTGAATGTCCGAGGACTTCTCAAATGTTGACTACTACACTAGTAGGACTGTTGGAGACCCAAACACTATTTGTCCCTTCACAACCAAAAGGGCTAATTAGCCAGTTTCAATGTGTGCCGAGTAAAACAGTAAACTATTTACAATTGGCACAATATATATACATCCCTTCTAAAGTAAGAATGAAGCAGCATATTAGTTATCCACAAGGAGACAATATGCTATATGTTTATTTAGAAGTAAAAAAGAATTCTCTCATCCCTTATGACTATGTCATCTAATTGCCGATTTTGGTGCTGGAGTATTAAACACCGTTTGCCTTCTCTAACACTGCTTCTGGACCTTTAGCCCTTATAACTTCACTATACGTTATTGAAAGAATTGCTCTTGTTTACACCCTGCATGTCCAAAGGGGAGTTCGTGATACTACTTACAGACCCTAGGGTCTGAGAGCTCAACTGTGGACTCGCTGGGCAAGCTACAGGATTACCAGCACTAACAGCATGCATTGCCCCTGGGCTCATCTGTTGTGGGCTCATTGGGGTTCGTTGACTTATTTGCTGAGGGCTTGTTTGCTGCAGTTGTGTTTGTTGGTTCGGTGGTGGAACTCCCATGGTAGATGATGAGCCCACTTGTGGGGGTGAAACAACTGCTTGCAATGGTGAAGTTGTTTCTTGCTGCTGCTGCAATTGTTGCAGCAATTGTTGTTGTAAATGTTGCTGCTGCTGCTGCTGGTTCATGTAAAGATTCATGCCTGCCATAAACTTGGGTGGACCCATGGGTCCAATTGCTCGCTGCAGTGTACTTATATTAGCCTTATTCAGAGACTGCCCCAACATCGAAAGACTAGCAGAGCCAGGGTGCATCTGTTTGGCTCCTGAGACGCCAGCTATGCTAGACTGAGGTGCCCATATCATGCTTGCACGATTCTGTGACATTCTAATCTTTGATACCAATAATTCAGCCCGTGCTGAAGTTATCGCTCCAGACCTAAGTTGCTGGCTTATTGCATTACTAATACTTGAAGCCTGGCTAAGATTCATTGGACTCTGACCCATATTTCCCATGCCAGAAATAGATGTCAGTGGTGCTGAGATTCCAGTTCCACCTATCCCCCTCGCAGCTCCCATACCCATAGGACTGCCCAGGCCTCCAAGCCCAACTATGCTATTTCTCATGTTACCCAAACCCACAGTTGTTCCAAGCCCCATCATCATTTTCCTCTGCATTTGTGGCTGTTGTTGCTGGTGCTGTTGCTGTAACAGCTGAATCTGGAGAGTTGAAGGCCTGTTGACCATGTGATTATTCAACTGCATGTTGGAATTCTGCCCAATTGCATTTAATTGTGAAAGTGGATTTGTCCCAAGCATCATAGGAGATCTCAGAAACTGGGGATTCTGCTGTTGAATTAAAGAGTTTTGACTTTGTTGCAGTTGCTGCTGCTGTACTGATTGTTGTGGGTCCAGTTGCTGTTGCCTTGGGGTCGTTGAAACACCAGACAGAAGTCCTTGGGACATCTGTAAGGCCTGAGGGTTTCCAGGTAGCAACATCCTTGGATTTGCTACAAGGTTCTGGGAAGTAGCTGCTTTCACAACTTCACTCGATGACTGACCCGGAATTGGTTCTCCATATTGCTGCATTTCAACTATAGCATTATTAGGCGGTGCACCAGCTCCACCAGATTGATTGCCTGATGGAAGGTTCACCCGGTTTGGTTTTGGTTGGATGTGGTCATCTTCTATCTTATATCCTTCACGTTCCATCTGCACTAGGCAGATTAAATTATTTTAAAAACAAATTGACAAAAACTTGTCCTTCATATGGTCCCAGATTAGTTAGTAAAACATACCAGTGAACAGAACTGTTCTGCATGCAAGTCCGCAAAATGCTGTTCCAGAAATTGGTCATAAAAGTCAGGGCAATAAACTTGAAGGAACTACCAGATATTATATTGAATGGCAGGAAAGTAAAATGTCAGTGCCACTATGACATTGACAGTCCATCAACCTTTAATAGCAATTGCATGGTCAACAATCACCAATGCATCATCAAGGTATTGCTAAGGAATTATCCACAAAAAAAGAAAAAGAGAATCTTTTGTAAAAAAATAGGGAATACAGCAAGCATGCTTTAGGTCAGAATGGAGGTTGAAGAAAAACTAAAAGACAAACAAGACAAGTGTGCTAGGGAAGTTAACATTGACAATGGTAGTAACATTATCGTCAGAATTATACACGCAGTAAGTCAAAAGAAATGTAGCAATGGAACAAAATGGAAAAGATCCCTTCAACCGAAAAAAAAGAAAAGGGAAAAGATCCCCCAAAAGTGTCTCAAAGCCTCAGGAGCTGAAAGTGCTAGAAGAAAGAAGAGAACCCTGCTAAATATAGACAGGAAATAAAACTCAACATTTGAACTAAGGTGATGGCTTACCAGAGCTAAAATGATGCCAATTTATTAGCACAAATAATTGAAGCAGAATGTGTTTGACTAACTTCAGATGTAAATCATTATTATAATAAGAAAATTATTAAGTTTACCATGAAACTTACAGTATTGGGTAATGTGGGAAGATGATCCTCTGCAGCTAGAAAATCAACAACATCAATGTCTCCATAATGCATTGCCACAGTACCATCAGATGGCTTCTCAGACATTATCATCCTTGTTTGCACTATAGGAATACAAGAAACAACATTTCCTGTAGAGGAAAAAATGGAATTTCAGAAAAGGAAGAGACTGAACTAGACGTTCAAAAGCAAGAGAATGGCCATATATTTTAACATACCTTGAACTACAGGCTCAGACAGCACAAATTTTAAGACTTTTATTTTGCAGACATTCATACTGCCACCTATGAGTGACTTTGACAAAGACTTGGTATCATCTTCCAAACCCTCAATATTGCATGCATTGGAGATCCAGACTGCTAAAGGCTGAGGTGAATATGAATTCTGCTCTTTTATGGGATAATCATCAACCTTGTTCTTCTTGCAGTTAAGTTGATGCCTGACAAAAGTCCGTATGTCATTGGTAAGCACAGAAAGAAAGACTAAATGAAATTTGAAAAGGTAACAAGCCGCCGCTTTTACTTTGTATGGAAAGAAAGTACAGGAGTCTAGCAGGTAAAAATAAATCAGATTAAAAGAAATTAATAAGATAACCTCCAGACAGAGTCTTCTCTAATCTACTACCTTGGTAAGAGTGCAGGTAATAACTGATTAAAATGTTAATTAAAGACATCCACCCCCTCCCACAAAAAAAAAAGCAAGAAACGAGAGAGAACAGTTGAATAGAAAAAGAAAGGACATATTTAATACTCCACTTCACTATTATTTTGTGAAAGTTCAGGAAACAAAATTGGTCAAATACATACATTGTTCATGCAAAATCAGAAATATCGGATTATGCAAAATATAACTTGGATTATAAACAAGGAAGAAATGATCATGTGATGTAGCTTTAAGATTTCAACAACATACCTCATCGTCACCATTTCAATTTTTGAGAATCTATCAAGCATAGTTTGATCAACCAAACCTGTGCTCCCAACAGAGGGACTATTTGCATTTAATGGGACTGCAACATTACAAACACTAGCAGGAGAACCAACTCTACTAATCATGGGGTTCTTGGGGAGGGAATTAGATCTCCATTTAGCAGCTACTTGGGCCTGGTGTTGCCTTTGTGTAGAATCATTAGGAGTAGAAGTCAAAGACGGAGTCCCAAGAGCTGTAGCAACTGATGCCACCGTTACCGTCTCTTTTTGTGATGCTCCAAGTGCAGCAGTTGATGGAGCTGGTCCAAAATTGGGTCCAACAGAACCATTAGAAAATTCCCCTGATTTTGAAGATAATGGGGACTGGGCTAATGCCCCAGTAGATAAGTGAGGACTTTGTACTGATTTTCTTTTCTGAAGGTGGTTTTCCTTTCTTGCTTCTTTCTCCATATTCTGATCCAGATTATTCCAGGTTGTCTGAGGGAAATTTGATCTCATCAATGCATGCTGTGGTAACCTTTGCTGCCGTGATTGTTGAGGGTCTAGATGGTTTTTCTCCAATTCCATCTGCACTTCATTTTTATTCCGGTTGATCTCTGAACCATCGATTTTTTCCATTTCAAACTGTTCTTCCTTTGCAGAAAATATCATACTTTGCTGACCAGAAGCAAACTGAACAGCCCCAGTTTCTTGATTCAGACCCCCTTCAAAAGCCTGCTGGGAAAACTTCTGAATGCCAGTACTGGGATACTGAATTCCTCTGGAAATTGCTTGCTGTTGTAACAGTGTATTCTGCCAATTCATATCTGATCCTTGAAAACCATCGACACGAGAGCTTATTTGCTGCTGTTGCATTGTGTCAAGACCTGCAGATGCAGTCCTCATTCTTTTAGCAAAATTTGATAAAGGTGAGGTTTGTCCGTCTTGATTCTCCCTCTTTCCATGAAGAGAGGCACTTGAGTTAGCATTATCAGCATATGAGACCATGGCGTCCAGTGCAGCAGGAGAAGCTCCCAATGCCTTTATAGCAGAAGTTGATCCATGATCCTGCAAGCTTCTTGGAGTTCCAACCCCCATTTGATACCTTGATTGATGGGAAATCATAGACAAGCCAGAGATAGAGGCATCTGGGACAAAGCATTTAGGTCTTAAGGCCAGGGCATTGCTTGGACTGAGATTTTTTGTTGCCAAGTTTTCATGGGTCTGCCGTACAATAGCATTAGATGCAACAATTCCTGACTCACTCAGCCTGGTAGTTGAGCTTTCTGGTACTCTATCTATACAAACTTTCTTCCCATGGATTTTATTACTAGAAGTAACAGTAATTTCTGGCATCTGCCTTAATCGCTTTCTCCGCAAACCAAGATTTAAATTGGGCTGCAAAATGAAGTTCAAGATCATTAAAATCGATATAGTCAAATAAGTGCATCCAAGGGAGAACCTGGTTCTTTCATACCTTTGCAGTAACAGGACTGTCACACAGCCGTTCTAATTTGGGAGTAGGATCTAGACAAAGTTGTGGTTGTAATGCTTTCAGTATCCTGGATTCGAACTCCTACAAATCAATGATAATATAGATGAATGACAGTAAGTCAGTAATACCCAACAAAACTTGGTGATTGATCATTAACCGATGGCATATAATCTCACCATTAAATCACCATACGTCCAAGAATTATCTGAGATCAATGGGATGTCCTTCACAACATTCTCCAGTGACATCCTGAGGCGTACTTTATTAACAATAGGGGAACCATTTGTAGACGCAACATCAGACCCCCTTCCAGAAGAGCATCTTCTATAATCACGCACCTGGAAAATTACAGAACCAATGCAAAAATTGATCTTCTAAAATGGTACAAACATGGTTATAGCGTTTGGAAAATGCTACTTATACCCAAATTTACGCAAAAATTTCTCTTAATTAATGACATGACAGTGAATTTACTGTGTTCCTTGTATGTGGAAGTGTCCAACCCGGCTGCCTCATAGGTAAACAAGACCTTTTCATAGGCATTTTGATTCTACCCTTTTTTCTTAAAAGCAGAAGATAAAAAAGAGTGCTAGTGGCAAGCAAAGCTGCGACTTCTTGCATTTTCAATATCTCCTTTTTCTGTGTCAATTTTGGATTGCGCGGGGGGGGGGGGGATTTCCGTCACAAACATCAATCTAGAATACCGGATATTGGGTTACAGTATTGACCATAAAGGTTTGGCAACAGGATCAGAGTCCAATTTTTAAAGAATGAAGCTTAAAGCATTATCATATGACTGTCAATTTTCACACAGATTGTCAGTTACTCATTTTGTACACTAAATTATTTTAACCCCAAAAAAAATTTGTTTAATAGAAATACTTCTTTTGTATTGTCAATGGAGGTCGCCAAGACCACCATGGTGGAATGGCATGGCAGCCTAGAGCCCATCTGTCATAAAACCTCCAAGGCAGGAAACCTTACTTTGGCAGTGGCCGCAGTGCTATGGCTCCTGCCATGTGCATGGTGTATATGAAAATGGCGGCCAGAGCGTCCAACCAATGGGCTTGTGATATTTAGAGGTAAATGTGCCTTTTGTACACTGACAAAAGAAACAAGTAAACTAAAAGAAAATTTTCATAACACCCACTCATTCCTAATTTACAGCGTTGCAGCTTAGGCTCTTAACACGGAATTCCATAGGGGCTCCTCCTCCCTGAAATCATCACAGACCTTGCCAAAATCCTCACCTCAGTCAGATTAGTTTCATCTGTTTTTTTTTTTCATTCTTTTTTTGTTGACTACCCACAGACCTCTGTATTTTTTTTCAGGTCTCTCCTACTTTTTCCAGTTTCTGCTAAAATTATAGAATGTATTTTGTTTGTTTTTGCTTCTTCATACGTGTTGAATATTTTTTTCTTCTTCTTCTTTCTTCTTTTTAAATGGCCACCTTTGCCTCAACATGGTGGTTGCCATGCCATCTGCCATGGAGCCATGGCAATTTTGGGGCTTGTGTCATTAGCCGCCATACGCCATGGACAGCATTGCCTCTTGTAAAATTAGACATAGAACCAATATTTAGCAAATATACTGCTATAATTAGAAATTAAATCATCCAGTTTCACTCTGATTTTTTAATAGGTTAGAACTTGGAAGGGATTGCATATTTAGATGGCCACCTCCATTATTACAATTCATACTAACAGAAAAGAATGGAAAGATTACAAAATAGGGCTTAAGAAGCTCTCCACAATCGAAAGAATAAAAACCGAAAGAGGAAATGTCAATATGAAAGAGCTCCCTTGTCACATGGTGTGGCGCCTTTCTAAGACGTCATGTCATCAAAAAACAGCCCAGCCAGTTTTCAAGAACCGGGACTGGGTCAGCCGGTTCTCAAAAACCAATCGCTCATTACCTGTTCACACCGGTTTAACCTCTAAACTGGGTCTTAGCCTCTTAGGGGTAACTGAACCAAACACCTAGTCGGTTCCCAGTCGGACTGGTTGAACCAGCTGGTCCGGTCCGGTTATTAACACTATATCAATGTATGGCAATGACCACCATGTTTTATGGCCAAAGTTTTAAGGAATCTGTGAAAAGTAGAGAGATAGAGAGAGATAGAGAGAAAACCTAATGTGAGAATATGTGTAAGTAAGTATTGTCACTTACTAGAGTTAATATATATACAGGAAAGAATGGGCCAATGGGCTGATATATTACAGAGCTTAATAGAAACTAATCCTAAGCATATACAGGAAGTTAACACCCCCCCTCAAGCTGGAGCATATAAGTTATATGCACCAAGCTTGTTACAAAGAAACCCAATACGAGAACCTCTAAGGGACTTCGTAAACACATCTGCTAACTGATTTGCTGAGTTGACAAAACTAATAACAATGCATCATGAGGAAATCTTTTCGCGGATGAAATGACAATCAACCTCAATATGTTTAGTCCGCTCGTGAAACACTGGATTAGAGGCAATATGTAGAACTGCTTGATTATCGCAAATGAGTTGCATCTGCGTCACTTCGCCAAACTTCAACTCTTGAAGAAGTTGCTTCAACCATATGAACTCACACGTGGCTAATGCCATTGCCCGATATTCTGCCTCTGCACTAGATTGGGCAACCACATCTTGTTTCTTACTTTTCCAGGATACCAAATTACCGCTAATAAGAACACAATATCCTGAAGTAGACCGCCTATCTGATGGAGAACCTGCCCAATCAGCATCAAAATACCTGATGATTTGGGTATGACCCTTATCTTCATATAACAGCTATTGCCCTGGTGCTCCTTTGATATATCTAAGAAGACGTATCACTGCATCCCAATGACTATCACACGGAGACTATAGAAATTGGCTAACCACACTGACCACAAAAGAAATATCTGGTCTCGTGATGGTGAGATAATTGAGTTTCCCAACTAGTCTGCAGTATCGACCAGGATCTACCAAGGGCTCCCCCTCTCCTGGTAAAAGTTTAACATTCGGATCCATAGGAGTATCAACAGGTCAACAATCTAGCATGCCTGTCTCTTCAAGGATATCCAGTGCATATTTCCTTCCTCTGAGAGATAACAATACCACTGTTGGATTGAGCTACTTCAATACCGAGAAAATACTTGAGGCGGCCCAAATCCTTAGTCTGAAAATTCTGAAATAGATGAGACTTCAAACGAGCAATGCCATCCTGATCATCTCCGGTGATGACTATATCATCTACATACACCACCAAATAAATACACTTACCAACTGATGAATGGCAATAAAAAATAGAATGATCAACCTCACTACGGACCATGCCAAACTCCTGAACAAAAGTACTAAATCTCCCAAACCAAGCACGTGGGGACTGTTTCAACCCATACATAGAGCGATGAAGCCGACACAAGATTAGACTCCCCCTGAGCAACAAAACCAGGAGGTTGCTCCATATAAACTTCCTCTTGAAGTTCACCATGTAGAAAAGCGTTCTTGACATCAAGCTGATAAAGAGGCCAATGACGCATGGCAGCTAGAGAGAGGAACAAGCGAACAGAGGCCATTTTAGCTACAGGAGAACAAGTGTCACTGTAATCAAGTCCATAAATTTGAGTATAGCCTTTGGTAACCAAACGGGCCTTCAGACGATCAACTTGTCCATTAAGACCAACCTTGACAGTATATACCCACCGGCAACCAACAGGAGATTTATCAAATGGTAAGGGGACTAAATCTCAAGTGCCATTAGAATGTAAAGCAGTCATCTCATCAACCATGGCCTGACACCACCCGGAATTTGAAAGAGCCTCATGAGTATTTTTAAGAATGGAAACAAAGGCATAAGGTGAGGACAAACGATGATAAGCAAGAAAAGTATATATAGGATGAGGATTCCGAGTAGAACGAGTACCTTTCCGAGGAGGCATAAGTGGCAGGTTCGTGGTAGGTGAAGAAGCCGACGTAGAAGGCGAGTCATGGGGAGGATCGACAAGGCCTGCAGGAGAAGGAGGTGGCAAATGACGGCAGTATACCTTAAGGAGACGATCAGGAACTGGAGGTGGAGTGGACCCAGCAGAACCAAGAGAAGTCCAAGATAAGGAACAGGAAGGGCATCAAAAATATCAGGATGCTTGACATTAGATGGAGAAAAGAAAGAGGAAGACTCAAAGAAAGTCACATCTGCGGTGAGGAAATAACGCTAAGCATAAGGAGAATAACACCGATAGCCTTTTTGAAGACGAGAATAACCAAGAAAGATACACTTGATGGACCTAGGAGAAAATTTGTCTTGCCCAGGCTATAAATTATGAACAAAACAAGTGCAACCAAAAAGGCGAGGTGGGAGGACATAAAGCTGCTGAGTTGGGAATAAAAGGG
>JASKGM010000014.1:2429979-2456842 GCA_034509205.1 Ceratonia siliqua
ATCTCTTATAAGGCATTGGTGGATGGGCTGCCATACTATGAGGTGGCTATTTTTTTGCTGAAACTTGGCAGACCTCAATTTCGTTCAACCCATCTCCTTGAATACTCATCTGGCTGCCAACCAAACTTCAACAGCACATACCACAAAAACAACGTTGGTTCAGCTTCCGATTTACTAAAAGCTTACTTTATAAGAAAAGTACAAGATCTACCACCCCCCTCACCATCAAAGTGGCTGTTAACCAATACATGTAAAGCATATATAAAATCCTGCACTTAGTATTTTTATCTATTCTCAGTTAACCCCTCCGAGCCACTATTTATAGAACTAGACACTGAGGCGCTTGTTCAACTATTACTAATCTTTCCGCCACCAGAAAATAATGGGGGAAGGCTGAGCTATGCCGGAGAGGCAGGGCACATGCTTGATATAAGTAAGATCTGAGCCTGTGCGCTAGCTCTCCAGCATGGATCCTCTCCCTTGTTTCAACTTCAGAAATTTGAACATTACTAAATATGTCAGCCACAAGGTAAGTTATTTCCATTAGAACCAAATGTTGTTTCAAGATTTTCACATTTGTTTTGGGTATTGCGATCAGGTGGTGTGAAAATCAACTTGTGCACATCTCAACTAATCTATCTCCTTGATTCGGTCAAAGCCAGATCATTCACCTTGAGACTATGTGATTCATATGGATATTCCTTGTGGCAGCATTCCAAAAAATTGGCAAAGTTAAGATTTAAGCATGTGATAATATGCCTAACATACATCACATGCTCGCTGCTACCGCTAGACCAACCCGTTGGGAGATTCTCACATTTTCCAAGAGCACTACACTCCAGCACTTGCATTGCATAAGGGTATGAATGAGAAAATCGTTTAACTGCTCAACTTTGCATCAGAAAGAGCGCCGGCTGTTCGATCGATAAAAAATTACAAGGGAAAATGAAATTTAGCTTAAACTAGAAGGTCTTGGTATTATTTTTACACAAATAACGTCATATATAACATTGCATTTTCAAGCAGAGCTGGGCAAAGTTACATTAGCAATGCTTGGCAATACCATAATAAATAACTTAACTTATAAATAGCATTAGAGGAGTAATAAATAGTTTTAAAAACAGTTTATTGTCTTAGAATTAAGCTCGTTTCTCCAAAGCTGATGCAGCAGACTCAACATGTACAAGCAAGCAGGAATAAACTTTCTGCTTCAGTCTGTCAACAGTCTCTACCAGCTCTTCACTCTCTGAGTTTAAAGTGCTTCTGAGCTTCTCCAACCACTCGTTTGCATGCTTAAGGTGGGACAATGTGAGAGCAATATGGTTGGCTTCCTCCATTTTTCGCCCTGCAGTATCCTTACTGTTCCTCTCCTTCTCTTGGGTGCCCATGGAAAACCCAGCATCCAGTGTCTTTTCCAAGTATTTCAAAAACCATGATCTTGTTTCATTTAAGAGGATTTCTCTCAGCTCGTTTATCTCTTTTAGACCATCCCCTTTGGCCCATTCTAGCTTCTCAGTTCCTGATAATTCGGTCAGAGGTTTTGGAGAAGTTGATGTGCTTTTACCGGGCATTAAGCCTGTCTTTTTGCCAGATTTGTCTATTTTTGCATGAGATGGAAAATTGTATAACTGAAGTGATTTATCTTTTAAAGGAGTTGTTGTAGCATTTCGTTGGTCCATGAGCTGTTGAAGAGCAAAGAACTTGTTCAGAGTGGGATGGGGATTCTCTGATGCTGCAGAAGAGCAGAGACTGGCGAACATACTGAAAAAGATAGATGGAGAAAATAACTGAAGCTAAAAAACAGCAAAAGGAATAAACGAGCCCTTAGATCAACGATACAGTCGTGTCCTGTTGAGGGTTGAGTTCTAATAGTGAAAGAAATCATAATTACTTCAAGTCTTCAACTCAAAAGTTTAAGCAATTTGGTGAAAGCATAATTTTTATTATAAAGTATTAATCATAGTAACCGTTATCATTTCAAGGACCATTTTAACCTAAAAGCTTAAGCTTTTATTATTAATCTTTAACAAAACCCACTTCTTTTCCCCTCCCCAATAACTGACAGAGAGTTTGTTCATTTCATGAATGGCTAAATCATGTTAACTATATAATGTGCCAAAATTTAGACCAAAAGCTTCAAATACCTTAGACACTTGACAAGGGTTGCCGCTGCAGAAGCTTCTTTTTGAGCTTCAACTGCAACCAGAGATGCTAAATGTTTCCTTCTGAACATTCCCTTGTAAAATTAGAAGGTGAGGAAGAAAAAGAATTACGTTTATGATATTGCTCAGAAACATGCTGATAGTATTTAAATTAGAAAACGGAAGAATAAGGGATCCGGTTAGCATTGAGAGGGGAAGAATGCAATGCACCTTTCCAGGCTTCAAAAGGTTGCGAGGCAAAGAGGACCATGGAATTGCGTCAGCGGTACAGCTTTTATCTTTACTGCTGGAGACAAAATTCAAGTTCAAATTTTCCTGTTTAGTAGAATTGCGTTTGGTAGAAGTGCTCTTAGAAGGCGCTACTGTAGTCTCCTGGATGTTAGATTGAGCAGCCTCTTGCTTTGGTAGAAGTGCTTCAGGTTGATTGCGAGTTGGAGTCATTGGGGTTACCTGTGATGCTAAAACCAATCATTGTCACTTCATTTATTTTCTGTTATATTCTGCCAATGCAATTGAATCCTACTCAACTGCAGTGTAGAAAAAGATTATGGAGATGCTTCCTCTACCCTCGCTTTCATCTGTCTGCTAAACACACTTGACACTCTTCTTTTTTAATGAAATTTTCCCGTCTGGTCTATGCATTATTACATTCTTTCATCATAGATAAACGAAAAAAGAAAAAACTCAAACTAGTTATTGAAATTCTTCACTACTTTCATAATTCATTTGACTTGAGAGGCCAATCATAGCAGTTACCATACTGATATACCATACTTACTGAAAAAAAAAGAAGATAATTTCTAAAACCTTATATTATTGTGTCTTCATCGTTCAAATCCAAGGCTGTCTTACCTGACCTTTAAACTCTTGTTGCTTTCCTTTAGCAGATCCAACTTTTTTACCTCCTCCACCATTCTCTAAATCATTGCCTTTGCTTCCTCCATTAGTATCTGGGCCATTCACCTTCGAGGTTGATGTTAAAACACCCCGCATATACCTGGATGCTACAGCAGCCTTTTCCTCCTTGATAACAATTTTCTGCCTTGGACTTGGACTCTCTTTGGCTTCTGCTAAATCCGTGGGTTTTGAACCATTAACTCCTTCACTTTCAGGTTGTACTGGAACCTCTGATGGCTCTACCATATGCATTAAATCCTTAGGATTCCCCACAAAAGGGTGCCTTCCAGGAACTGGTCTAACCCCAACAAGAATAGGGACTGGTGTTCCAGCCTCCATCTTATCCACGTAGCAGAATTGCCCAAGCTGCAACTTGTTGTTCATTATTAGCTCATTGTCTTCCCTTGAAAGTGAGACATAGGTTGAATGAGAAGAGTCAGAGACCTTTATGAAGAAACCTTGGTTAGGCCATAGTTCAGACCCAGTTAAGGCAGGCACAATACTGATCACCTGCAGAAGGACTGATCGGTATTCCCCACAAACTTCTACATCAGAGTTCATACTTCTGAGAAGCTTCAGTAGAACTCCGGGTGTGAGGGATGCCATTCTTCTTCCCCTTTCTTCTAATTATGTTCAAAGCTTTCACTGTTTGATGCTAGTGAAAATACATGTCTGGGATATTGAAGACAGAAAACTGCATATCAAATAAACATTAATATATATTGGCTGATACTTCCTGTGCTATAAATTGACTCATCTTTTAGGGGTTCAAAGCTGATGTAAGCTGGAAAACCCAATCAATTTTTGTTTTTCTCATTCTTATAATGTGATCTTCATCAGAATATGAAAATTAAGCTGCAAGATTTCTTCTGGTATAGAATAAAAACTAAGTAGAAAACAGCTTAATATCAGATAAGATGAATAAAAATGTTACCTGAGAGTAGGAGCATAAAGGGGAAAGAGAATTGTTTAAGAGAAAAATCATAGAGGTCCTTTTGTGAATTGGGTGTCAGAGATTCTGCAGAGAGATGACATGCTACTAGGATTCCAAACAGAATATGTCTTTGATTGCTTCGCCAGTGGATCAAACCAATAATATCTAAAAGCTTTGCAAGCCAGGCACGTAACCATCAGATTCTCTTGGCTTGAAAGCCAAGGACAATACTCACACGAGAGAATTTTTTTTTTTAAAGTAAATTATATTCATTACTCACACCTCCTCTAATTTTATTTTATACTAAATCTTATTTTAACATTAATTTATTTTTACACTCACACTCCTTTTTAGTTTTAAAAATATCACACTAACTTTTCTGATTTTAACAGTCACTTATTTTTTTGATGTTTTATTCTGTATTGCATTATGCTATTAAAAGTTCGCCAAGGTAAAAGTATATTTAATTTCAGGAGAATATAATTAGTTCTATTATAACTTGATAATATATTCATAGAATACATGTTTTAGTATAAATTAAAATAAGTGTTTATTTTAAAACTTCACGTGAAATAAATAATTTTTTTTTTAAAATATAAATGTTGATACAAATTATTAAACTTATGACCGTTTGGATAAACACTGTTTTAGAAAAAGTAATTTAAAACAAAAAGAATATTTCTTGAGTGAAAAAACTTATTGGAATGAGTAAATGTATAATTTATATAATTTAAAAGTATTTCTTAATTACTACATCTAAAAGTAAAATATTTTTTTTAAAAAAAAAACCATTCTAATTAAAATCCCTTTATAATTTTCTTTTAAGTTCATCAAAGGAATAAGAGCTCTTGTAAATTATCAAATTTTCTTATCAGTGAACCACTCACACGTGAGAACCTTGAAGCAGTTCGTTTGAGAGAGACACGAAATGAGAAATTAGGTCCAACCCTGTTAGGAATTGAATGGATATTATGATGATAGGGCTCAATTGTCTGAATCTGGTCACATTTCGTTCTAAGTTAGATGCGATGTGAACGTTAATGAAGGTAAGGATATTCCTATGTCCATTTCTCGCGTGGCGTAATTGAAAAGAAAGGGAACTAGACCGGGAACTCCTACTTTGAATAAGATTAGTTATTTAAATATTACTTACATAATAAATTTTTATTAATCTTTACAACTATATATTAATATTATAGATAATTAATTATACGAGTTTAACTAGCCTCATCTAATGCAAATAACATGATTTTTCTTTCTTCCGATTGATTTTTCGTCAATGGGTCAATTCAAGACAACATCACAGGGAAAGATCATTGAAATCCAGCAAATGCATTGGCTTCGGTCTCAGCTCGAACAAGGGTAGCATACAAACCATTAGGATGGGAAACCATGAGAGTTTGATGGCTGCCATACTCCATCACTGTCCCAGCTCTCATAACTGCGATGCTTTCAGCCTCTCTGATTGTGGAAAGACGGTGCGCTACTATTATGGTTGTTGCATCTTTTGAAGCATTTCTAAAAGCTTCTTGGACATGCTTCTCGGATTCCAAGTCCAAGGCACTACTTGCTTCATCAAGTAGTAGCACCCTTGATTTCTTCAATATTGCCCTTGCTATTGCAATCCTTTGTTTCTGGCCACCCGATAGCTGGACTCCACTTTGCCCAACCTAGTGGAAGACAAGTTCAAGAGAAAATAGGTAAAATGAATCAAATTCTTTACTAATATAAATAGGGTACTTACTAGATTTATTAGTTTTATTAAAATTTAGGTGAAAAATATCACGTATGATTAAGTAATTATTTAACATCCTACAACAGAGTTAATACATTTTAAATCAGAAGAGGCAAATTAATTTTGGGAAAAGCACAGCCATACTTTAAAGAATGAAGGGGCTATAATTTACTCCAATTAATGTGGAATATGGAGGTTGTCTATTACTCCTTAGGAGCATACCTGAGTTTCATAACCTTGAGGAAGGCCGCTGATGAATTTGTGAATGTAAGCTTCCTTTGCTGCCACTTCAATTTCAGCCCATGAAGCATCTGGGTCTCCGAAGGCAATATTCTCCCTTATACTCCCAGCAAACAGTGCAGGTTCTTGACCCACCAAAGCTGTTTGCTTCCTCAACCACTTTAAATCAATGTCTCTCAAATCTAACCCACCCATCATCACCTGCCCTTGATTTGGATCGTAGAACCTTTGTGTCAACCAAATGATTGTTGATTTTCCTGAACCACTTGCCCCCACTAAGGCAACCGTGCTTCCGCCTTTGATCTTCAAACAGAAATCCCTCAACACAATCACCTCAGGCCTAGATGGGTATGCAAATGTCACCATTTTGAATTCTATCTTTAATTGCTTTGATCGTTCTAGTTTCCTGCCTTTTATTTTATCGTTGCCTATCAATGGCCTGCGATATATGATATCTAGAACTGCTGGAATTGCTGCAGCTGCCATAGAAGTATCTGGTGCTAAACCAGCTAGTTGTCCCACAGAGAATGAGCTCAAAACAAGGATGAGAAAAATCTTATACACGTCCCCAAATTCTGTTTTGTTTTGTTTTACAAGGTAGGCACCAAACAAAAGAATTAAGGTGTATGCTCCATACATGGCACCTTGAAAGAATCCAAGTGTAAGACCAAGAATCTGTGACCTTTTTACTGATTTTCTCCCGGGTTCTGATAAGGCTCGATCAAAGGACTTGACTATCTGTTCTTGAGCAGAAAATGCAGTAGTTGTTCTTATGTTTGAAACAGCACCAGAAGCAATATTGCTAGCTATGGCATAAGAGTTGTTGTCAACTCGTGGCCCAATGTTTATGATCAAGCTTAAGTAGCTAGCACCAAGAGTGAAAGGAGTTAGAGCAGCAGCCAAAAGGGTTAGTCTCCATTCAAGGAAAAAGCACACACCAAACCCAACAGCAGCTGAGCTCAACCCCATTAGAAGGACTGAGAATCTATCACCAAGTACTGATCGAAAACCAATACAGTCAATTGATAGCCTTGACACTAGCACTCCAGTGGAGTTGTCTTCAAAATCAAACCACCCTGGTTCTTGTTTCAGTATGGATCGAAACAAAAGGTCTCTAACCCTCAATGTGAGCTTTGTTCCAGCCCAACCACACAAACCTTGCTGCCCTGTCATGGAAATTATGCAGCCAAATCCTAGTCCAACGAGTGCTAAACAAAGATGTCCAGTATCTCTTTTCATCTTTGAAGTGTTTTCGTCAGAATATACATCAAGGGCTAGGCCTAAAATCAATGGAAAAAGGGACAGAAAAGCACCTGCATGCATACCCAGAAGGAATCCTGAAAACAGCATCACAAACTCTGGTTTTTGCAACTTCCATATCTCAGAAAGTCGGAATTTTCTAGGCTTTTTGTCTTGGTTATCTTCCATTTCTGCTTGATTTTCCTCTTGCATAGATTTTAAGTACTTAGACCTTGAGGTGTCAACAGCATATCTTGATCTTGATAAATCAGGAACTGATTTCTCATAGATGGAAAAATCATTGGCCTTCTGTAAGATATTTTCTTTAGACTCAGGTTTTGAAATGGATTCTGAAGCAAGCTTGACAAGGTTATAGTAGGCCCCAGCTTTTCCCATAAGCTGGCGATGGTCACCAATCTCAGTGACAGAACCATTTTCAAGAACCACAATGGTATGAGCATTCCTTACTGTTGCTATCCTGTGAGCAATGACAATGGTCGTCCGGCCAGCAGAAATCTTTTCAATTGCCTTTTGTACTGCAGACTCTGACTCAGCATCAAGAGCACTGGTAGGTTCATCCAAAAGAAGAATTTTAGGATCTTTGATCATGGCTCGAGCCAATGCAATTCGCTGCTTTTGACCGCCTGAGAGTTGGGTACCCCTGTCTCCAACCTGCCAAAAAGTGGTCGCTTTTAAGTAAGAGTAAAATCATAAATACTTAGGCAAGTATGTATATCTTGTGCATGTTCCTTGGATGATTGTATAAATCAAAGGACAAAAAGTATATCCATCTTTCTTGGTGGGACTGCAGAGTTTTTCTGCTGTAGGTACAGAACGTCCTCCATTTTTAGGCTAATTTTATTTGCAGTTCAGCCTGTTAATTGTATAATTGCTTACAAGTTACAATCTTGGTTTGGTTGAATATATTAGAACTATCTTTCTGGTTAGTTACTGCACCTGAGTGTCATAGCCTAGGGGTAGGCTAGAGATGAAGTTGTGGGCATCAGCAGCAATGCAAGCAGAAATTGCCTCTTTCTTGGTGGCATTGTCCTTCCCCATCATCACATTTTCCAGTATGGTTGTGGCAAAGAGAATTGGCTCCTGACCAACCATTCCTATTTGATCTCTTAGCCACTTGACATGTAGTGTCCTCAAATCATGACCGTCCAAGGTTATTAGCCCTGCAAAGATTTTTCAAATACAATGAAGTTAGGAGTATAATACATTCTTCTTAGCTGTAAGATGATCTTAAGTCATCACCCGATTGTTATTTTGATATATTCTTACCTTCAATAGGGTCATAAAACCTTTCCATGAGAGCAAAAATAGTGGACTTGCCCCCTCCACTGGCACCAACCAGTGCTGAAGTTCTTGAAGATGGAATTACTAATTTAAGGGAATTAAGAATTAGAGCATCAGGACGAGATGGGTATGCAAAACTAACATTCTTGAACTCAATCCTTCCGCGAACACTGGAAAGCTTCCTTCCCTCAGGGCTGTAGGGATCAATCTCAGGGGTTCTCTCAATGATTTCGAATACACGGCTTGCTGCAACAATGCCTTGTGCGAATTGTGCAAAATATGATAGTGCCAAAGCCAAGCCTCTGCTAGTTTTAAAACAGTATCAGCTTTTGTACTTTTGAGAGCACAATAAGACATGTTATGATAAGAGTAACATTACTTACACAAACTCTATTCACAAGTTGTGCAAAAACTACTAAGGTGGCTGCATCTGAGTCTAGAAAAAAAAAGTTTAAGTGGAATCACTTAAATTCATATGCAACTACTTTAGCATATTGTGTACAATTTATGAATGACATTTGTATAAGTAACATTACTCAAATCAAAAGGTAGTTTAGGTTAGAGATCACACCTTCCCCCTACCATGACACCGAAGAAACAAGCGATAGCTTTACCTCCATCAATCTCATTCCTGGCAATTAAGATAGAGCCATACCAGAAAGCCAAGGCCCATGTTGCATAGGTTACTAAATAGATAACCCCCATGCCTGCACCCTTAGCAAAACCAATTTTTGCTCCAAGTGGGACTGATTTTTCCAGTAGTTCAGCATATTTTGCAGCCAACTGGCCTTCAGCAACAAAAGAAAACACTGTCCTAATTGAACTGATGGCCTGCTCTGCAATGCTACCAGCCTTCCTATAAGAAGCCTTTAGCAAAAAACATATAAAAAAATAAATAAGATTCCAGTACAGTACAGAAAAGTTAACTAATGTTACTTAAAGTCTGTATTTTCCTCTTACTTCCTCTTTTGATGATAAACCACCATAAACACCTTTGTAAGCTATGCCACAGAACATTGTCAATGGGGTGACCGAGAACACCACCAGAGAGACTTTCCATGACCTTCGAAACCCAACTGTGTACCCATTTATGAATGTGAATATATGATGAATGAAGTGAGCCATCTGCAGTGGCAAAAAGATTCAAAACGCATTTAAAGATTGATGTCAACCAAATATGGGGCAAAGAACCTGTCAGCTTAGATCTTTATGATAAAGTATGAAAGTTATTAGTTAGTACATTTGAGGGGCAGTGTAGTTTCAATGTCATTTATATCATCCACCTTATTATTATCAATATAGAAAAACTCGTATGGCATAATTAACTGTCAGCCAAATCGATTAGTTCCAAAATAGTGAAGTATTGCTCCAAACTAAGTACTAAGAATTTATACTGATTTTGGGCATGGTAGATTGGTAATGAAATGGAAAAAGAATTCTTACAACCCATGTTTAATTTGATAATTATATGTTAATTCAGTCAACTGATTTGGCAGCTGAATAAAAGAAATAAGGGTTAACCTTCTCTCCCATAACTTCTTGAATTTGTGCAACATCACTGGCAATTCCATGCATAATATCAGCAGTGCTGATCTCTGTATCAAAAAAGCTAATATCCTGCCTTAGTATTGCTCTTAAATACTCCGTTCTTATTCTTTGAGCAGATCGCTCCCCCACTAGCCTCCAACATGTGATCTCTGCCAATTTGGTGATCAATGGATTATTGTATTTGTAACACCTTTCATATATAACTTAAGGCTCAAGAGTTCTCTAAGCATAGAAAATAGGAAATAATATAGGTCTTAAGCTCCTTACCCAAATATGCTCCAACCATCACTACTGCAGCTAACCCAGTCATATATATGCATATCTGAAAAATAATAATTGGAAGAAAGAGAAAGAGAATAAAAAATAATGAATACACAAGCATATTGACATTTAACTTGATGAAAAGAAAGAACAAAGTTAAGAAAGAATTTGTACCTTCTCTACTCCCTTCAGCATCTGGGATCTGTCACCATTTTTTGATTCTCCAGAAATCTTACTGACTAAGTCTCCAAAAAGATAAGAAAACCAAGGAAGTGATCCCCCATTTATGAGAGCTCCCAAACAACCCAAAATCACAAGTAATAAATCCCACTTTGTTGAGTACCTAAACAAGCTGAATAGCCCAACTGACGTTGGAGGCCCTCTATCATCCTCGTCCATTTCCTCCTCTCCATCTTCATCATATCCGGAAACCATGTCAATGTCATGGTGACTATATCCACCATGGCCATATAGCTGGCTATTTGATTTGCTTCCATGTGATGGTAGTCCATGATCAAGATAATGTCCACCATAATCGCTATTATTATGTTTGGTATATGATAGTTGTTCAAGATCATGACCATGCCTTCCCTGTGAAATAAAAGAGCTATCTGCTATACTATAATCTTTCGTACTTAGTTCATCTTCGTTGGCCAATGGACTACTTTTACCCTTTTTTCTACTCCCTTCTTTGATGATCTCCAATTTTGAGAACCCATGAGACTTTCTATGCTGATCAAAGTAACTCAGATCATTATTGTCCCTAGCAACATAGCTCTGAAGCTCAAATCTCCCAGATGGGACATAGCCTGAATGTTCATAATATGAACTTGTGAGGCCTCTGAACCCACTGGTCCGAGAAAGGTAGTAGTCATTGGCTGACTGACGAAATACACGGCTCCGATCAGATGGGCTGGCTGTCCATGGACTTAGAATGGAGCCCAAGTTTCTACTGTACTCACGCCACCCAGTGGCCTCAAACCGCCATGAAACCTCTGTTTGCCATGAATGATCGTCATCTGAAGCAACGGGTGTGGCAGGCACTCTGTTTCGGCGGCCTCTTCTGGAATTGGGATTGCTTCGAGAGCTGGATGCTGTAAAAGACCGAGACACATTGCCAGAACTCGCTGGGGTTGGGTAGTGACATGGGTGGTGGCTAGAGGAGTAGTAGTCAATCTCAAAGGAAGAATCAGCCATGGCCAGCTGCCAGTGTTTGATGCTTGATGAGAAGAAGAAGTGCAGGAAAATGAGGGAGGAATAAATGGGTAAAAGAAAAACAGCGAAGTTCAACTTTGTGAGTAGTTGTCCACAGACATTAGTCCAATGTATCAAACAACTTTGCTATTTCCGCCTGTGTTTTATAGCATAATCAGACATAGGACTGAGCAAAACTTCAGACACATAAAAGGGTCACTGAGCTTTATATAATGCCATTGACTTCATAGAAGAGCGTCTAACTTATTGGTGAAGAAGTTGTTGGCATAGGACGTTCCTTTGATTTGATATCGAACCTTAATCATTGTGCATGGACGGCATACAAGGCAAAGTGGCCGGCTTAGCACACTTTAGCAATCCTTACCTAAACCAAGTTTTGTCTTGACGATTGAAAATCATGGAATTGAAGTGACATATCTAGGTGTTTGTTTCTTATTGCAAAGTCAACTTTTCTCTCTCTTTCTCTCTCTCGTAATCAAAACATAAAAGTAACGAGGACTTTCCATTTGTCATGCAAGTATAATTTACTATTTGTTTTCGTGACAGTACTGTCTTCGGTGAATCGGTGCTCTTTCCTTCCTTGACTAGGTACTAAATTCTAAGTTCTGTCGTGTAATTTCCAAGTTCTTTGTGATGCCGGAATTTACAAAGGTATGATGTTTTTTTCAAGGATTTGGATGGCAGTTAGTCTGTTGAAGGATGTAAACAATCAAGCTTGTTAGATACTAAGGGAAATCAGTTAAACAGCTTGATCTTGCATAACTAGAGAAATGGGTTGGCATCTGCATATTCAGCGGAGTAGTAGTTTAATCCAAGAAAAACAAAGAACCAAGTCAACATCTTCCATTGTTCTTCGGAGAAATTGATTTATTTCCTAGGAGAGGTCGATGGTAAAACATTGTGTGCATCGAAGAAGCTGGTAATGTTGGCTCAATTTTGGACTGATGCTTCTGAGTTTGATGTGATTGCGTTCCCTAAGAGCGGCAACTGAAATTAATGAATGTTCATCCACTTATTGATCCTTGACATATACAATAAATTTCATTTTCATGTAGCCTATTATACTACTCAATTAGTAACACATACTCATTCTTTCGTAGGATTTAAAAATACGATTGCTATTCATGACTAGGGTGATTTTGATTCCACGGATTTAACTCAAAGTGGGGAAGAAAATTTCTAAAATCTAGAGCCTTGAACATCTTATGAAAGTAAATTGGATGCAACCAAGTTTAACGTGCTATATAGCGCAAGATTCTTGATTTCTTCGAGTCTTGTTATACATTTCTTAGAAGTTAGTATATCACATAGAAGCAATACATCTTGTTTTTTTTTTTGGGGTGAGCTATGATGAGTATGAAAAGAATTAAGTAAACATAATTTATCAAAGATAAATAAATCAAGTCAAATATAAATACATTAAGAATAATATTACTTGTATATCATTTTTTTATACATCACTCATATACCTATATTTTAATCATTAATATATTATAAAATAATCTATTATAATGATAATAGATAATAAATTATAATAAAATAATGTATAAAAGAATATATAACAATAATGTACAAATAACATTATTCATAAATCAATATATCAAATGTTAGTCTCACTAAAAAAATACACCTGTTATACTTATCTATTCATAATTAACCTAATCTATATCTTTTTAGTTAATGAAGTTTACTACAAAAATTTTCAGGTATGATACGAAATTATTTCACTATTAGCCAATAACAGAACAGAGACGGATCCGAGAGTAATATGTTTGGTACCAAAAGCACATGTATAATGGATGATGCCATCGGCATTTGATCAGTACGGCAAATGGTCATGAACTAGAGTGCATAAATTGCATTTTCACCCTCCCTCGTACAGATATTCACAAGAATGAATACTTAACACTACTTTTACACCATTTGTGCACATTACATTGGGGATCCATCAATACTTTTCTTCACGATACTGAAATCTAAGGACAAAACAAAGGATGTAACATCACAGGTTAATAAGGATCCATTGCCCACTATATGTACCGTATGACGAATTACAAGTAGTCTAACTCTGTAAGTATAATTTCATAAACATGAATAACTGAGATTATACAGCCAAGATTACAGCGGTGTCTCATTCAGCAAAAAATAACCGCAATAAGTGGCGAAGGATCAGAAGAGGCCAATTATTCTTATTCTTTATTTTGGCAGGGATAGAGGGAAATAATCTTTTGCAAGGTATTACTCCGCAATTACATCACTCTCTTAACACTGACTATGTTGATTCTAACAAGAATTCAACTCTGATATACATCACAAAAAGGTCCAAATGTAAGGGTAAAAGAATGCCTCTGTTCTGCCAAAATCACAATGATACTGCGCCAATAGGCGACTCTTTGCATATAGTATGCAGCATATTTCAACACAACTATCAGCCATAACTAACTAAATCACATGGAAAACCTCATGAATTCGAGAAAATATACATAAGCCCATCATATATCTTTTATATAGCTCATTGTATCATGCCTACCTCTCATTTTTGTATCATATACTTAATAGTGTCCTTTACACCCTACCATTGACGCTGATCCAAATTACTTACCACGCCCACTCAGTGACATTTCATCTGGGTTTAGTGTCACTTCCCTTGCTTCGGAAAGATGAGAGAGAAAAAAATGATCGGGGGGCTGCACAAATTGAAATTCATGTAACTATTAATGTCACAAACCATATGTATGACTCTTAAGTCAATAAGTCATTTAATCATAACATGACAATACGACATTTACTTTCACTTTATTGTGGATTCATTAAAAGATAAACAACTACTTCATCAGCCTAACACTCAAAAAGATAGCAAAAATTGGATGACAGGATTGACCGAGAACAAATTTGGTTACCCAGGCATCACCTTTTAATGAACTCCCTGATATATGATCATCCCTCAGTTTAAAGTGAGCAGGAGGCGCAGGGATGGAGCTTCGCAAGGATTGGACTGCAAGAATTGAGAATCAAAGTAGTCAACTAGAGATTTTACAGCACCTTTTTCCATTCAACAAAAAAAAAATGAAAATTCAAATATGTATACATGAATATGGGTGCAAAGAATCTAGCTGAATGATATTATTTTATTCCACGTTTGGTCTTCCTATAGGATAAAAACTTATCTAACTGAATTTTTTAACGACAGAGTATAACCCAAAAAACAAAGGCGGGGGATATTGGATCAACTAATATATTATATATTTGCAAATACAATTATATATCTTTATAACATATTTAATCAATTATGATGCACAATAATACAATAATCCTTATTAATCACATTTGAATCCTCTCCAATCCTATATCCTCAAGGTAAAAGCCGGGTGTGAAGAGAGCTTAAGAGCAATTAGATTTAGATTCCTTCAAATTCCTAATAGTAAGAAATGGCATATTAGCTCATTCCTGGTTCATTCACATCTATATCCATAAAAAAGGAAGAATCCTTTATCTAAATGTGCAACCTAAGATGGAAAGAGTGAGAAGAGCATCCATATCATAATAGCAGGATACCACAGGAAGTTGGCAAAGATAATAATAATACAATAAAGAAGGTAATATCGCTCAAACTCAAATCTCTAAGCAGTAAGCAAGCATTTTCCTCAGAAACAAGGAATTCAAGAAAAGTATAGGTTACCCTGCTCGCTGAACAGCTCACTTTCATTGAAGCCGTCATCAGAAGGATGACCATGAGAGAATCCCATTCTTGATTTCCTCAGGTCTTCCGATGACCGGTTGGCTGGATCTCGGCCATCTTCTGTATCATCATCTCCTTCAGAAGTTGTGGCAGAGATCCAATCGACTAAACTCTCTGATCCGCGATTTTTCCTCCCAAACTTTAGTAATCGTTTGAAACCTTTTGTAACATCCTTGCGGGATTGATTATGGGATGAATTAGCAACAAGAATAGGTTTCTGAGCACTTCCCCATTTTTTCCTCATTCGAGCAGCATCAGTCTCACCCTGGGTTATGGAGTTAGAATTCCAAGATGCAGGGCTTCCAATTGGAGAATCCACAGAAGCATCAATGTCAGAAGATTCATGTAGGTAAGCAAAGGGATGATGCAAGCGTGAGTTCCATGAGACAGGGCTTTCAACTGGTGAGTCCTGCAGAGACCCTACATTGTTGAAAGTCGATGGCATAGTGGTAGGCATTTCAGCTGCTGAAACTGGATCTACTTGAGCAAGAGATCTTGTAGAGTCACCAATTTCAGACCCAGAATTACCAGATTTCTCAGATTCCTGGCTCAGTCTTAACTTTCCATTATTAGTATAAGCACAATCTTCAATAGCCATGGTTTCAATTTCATCGTCTTCCTCGTTGGCCATATCCACAGAATCTTCCACCTTAAAGATCAGCTCATCAAATTCTTCATTACTCTGAGTCTTGGAAGCCAATGAAGCATTCATCCTGACAGCACTGGCTACAACACCAGAGCCTATGCTACTACCCTTATTAAGGGAAGACTTTGGTGATTGATCATAAGGACCCAGATCTGTCTGCTCCCCATCAAATTTCAGTGGAGCTAAAACAATACCATCTGAGTTCAATGGTGACAAATTCTTAAACTCTGCAGGACTAGCAGAACTTTTCCGTAAAGAATGAGACAGCTTAGGCTTCTCTTCCTTGATTCCTGACATCTCTTCATTGGTGCTCTTACTACGGGCATAGTTTCTCACCTGAGAGCGGGTTGTTATTTTACTGACTCCAGAAAAAGGCCTTGTATTTTCTTTTCTTAAATCAGAGAAGTTTGGAACAGATGGAGCAAGAGGATTGTCTCTTTGCCTTCCAGAAGAATTGGAAACTTTGGCTGATGAACGTGAGACTGGCGCTACAGCCGTGCGAGGTGTAGATGAAGACATATTTCTGTTAGGCAAATTTTTTCTACTTTGCCTTGAAGTACCATCACAAAAAGTTGATTCACTAAATAGTCTACTCTGTCCATAATTTTTTTCTTCAGAAAATTCAGAAAGATGTTCATCCTCCTTATTCTGAAGGGAATCTATTGGATGCTGTTAAAAAATAGGGGAAGTATTAACTTAAAACCAAAATTGATGTTTGTATTTAAAATATCAAAACAAAATTTGCATTTTCAACGGTTAATTGTAAAACATTAAAAAGTAAAGGATACCTGCTCTCCCTTAATATTCAATTTGAAATATCTAAGTTTCTCAATACGCTGTTTAGCACCTGATGTGGAATCTTGTCTGTCTATAGACCCTGAAAACCTGGCCTTCATCTCAGCTCTACTTCTCTCAAGACTATCCTGCATGGCCTTCAGTTTAGCTTCCTTCTCAGCTCTTTTAGAACTCCATTCTTCCCTCAGTTTAGCATCCCTTTTCTGCATGTACTTTTCATAAAATTTTCCTCTAGAATCATCACTGAAGTTTAGATCCAAAAAACTTTGTCTTGGACCATAACCATAATTGTGATTTTCCACCATCTTCATGAGCGACTTGGCATCAAAATTTGCAACATTGCTAGAATTCCCAGTCGGTTCAAGCATTGTGTTTCTAGAAGGCAATTGAGGAGTTGACTCCACTGCAACAGGTCTTCTATACTGCGAGTTAACAGACTGTTCTACATGTGTGTCAGTAGGCTCAATTCTCCATGCAGAACCAGACTGGTCTCCAGGAACCCGCAGTTTATGCTCTGCAAAAAGCTTTTCTAGCTCATCTGCTTTCAATTTCAGCTCATCATTTAACCCCTGATTTCCTTTAGATTGCCTTGTTCTCTGAACTTGCTCTAAGGGTGGAATTGAGGCTACATGAACACTATCTTGACTCTCTGAAACTTCTTTACTGGGAAGGTCCAATTTGCTGTTTTCATAAGCAACCCGAGTCTCATCCCTCTTAATTTGTGACTTACTAATCTGTTCATAACAACCAGGATGAGGTTTTTGGTATTTTATTTTCACCACCTCGGAATCCTCAACCTTAATTTGCTGCTTGCTAGAGAATGAAGAGTCCTTCATCACCTCCTCAGGTTCTCTGGTTAAAGATCTCCAATGGGGTTGAAGAGTAGATTGATCACCCTCAACCTGAACAGAAGAAGTTTCCTTAAATTTCAGTCCAGTACCACCTTCATATTGTCCTGAGAGAGATCGAGAATCATTATGAGAACCCCTAAAAAGTGATTGAGTAACCATACGATTTCTCTTCCCAACATCTTCCTTTCGACCCGAGAATTTGACAGATGTAAAATCCTCCACGGTGGAGGTGACAACTTGAGCAGGCATCTCAGAAGCAACCTGGTTTCTTGCACCAACAGTTTCAGTCTGATCAGAGGAACCCCTCAATTGTGCCTCAGAACCCACTTGATCTTTATATCCACCAGTTGTCTCTTCATCAAAAGCAGAAACTTTAGATATCTCCTGAGAAGAACCTTGATCATTTTTCACAACCTGCTCTGCTCTGCCCGCAAAAGTGCTGAACTGAGCACGAGAAGCTGCTTGATCTTTCCAATTGGTTGCCACATTGGAGCCAGCTTCCTCTTTAGCTACAGGAAAGCCAACAAGGGTCGGGGTATAGGCTTGATCTTTCAACCCAACATCACCAAACCTATGTGGGCCACTTTGAAGCTCAGCATTGAATGAACCCTCAGAATTATTCTTAAGACCCTTATCTTCAGACGCAACAGAGGTTGCATTAGACTTGGTCTGTGAAAAAGAGGAAGTGGAAGATGGCGTACACAAGGGGCTCGCGGTATCCTTCTTCTCACAAGTCACATCAATGCTCATGTCACTGGCGCCACTCCATCTTCGCAACACGGACTTCTCGGCTGCCACAGCAGAAGGCCCCAAAGAAACATCAGATGAGAGCCTCCGGAGCTCCACGGATTTGCCAACAATGGGTTTGCCACCGCTGCCACCGGAGGAATTCTCCTTCTGCTTGTTCTCGAAGAGGTTGATCCGGTCCTGCACGCTGAGCCGCCGCGCCGATTGAATCGTAGGAGTCGAATTAGACGACGACTCAATCGGGCCCTCCTCTTTCTTCCTCTCCTCAACCTCCTTGGCAAAGGGCTTGGGCTGCTGCCACGTGGAGGGCTTTGGTTGCTCAAATGGTTGGGCTTCTCTGATGTGGGACCCTGCTTGGTCTTCGGTGGGGTCGTGAATGGACATATCTGACCGAACTGATGAACGGAGTGCCCCGTCATCGCCACCTGGCCTCCCAGTGTTAAGGTCCGGTCTTCTTCGGTACAGTGAGGAAAATTTAGTGCAAGCTTCACTGCACACGAAAAATAAACATTACCCCATAGATGAAAATAGAGTAAATCACTTTAAGTTTTTTTCTGTTTTTGATGTACGCTTCAAAATATTTTTTGCCGAAAAAAATAAATTAGTCTGAACTTTGAAAAATAGTTGCCGACAGAAAAGACCCTTCTAACTGCCATACCTTCCATATAAGGACAGTTGATGCAATGTATTTTGGGGCATAATCTGATCTTTCCCTTACTATTTAGATTTTCTAATGCTGTGATTGGGCTTCGCAGTTCATCATTAAAAAAATCATAAATAAATTACAAAAAGAGTAATAATAATGGTCAGGTTCAGATTTAACCCCTTTATGCCTAAATATAATGAAGAAGTTGCAGCCTTGAGTGACAATCGTTTAAATAGCCAGCAAGGTGAAAAATCTAACCCAAAAAAGAATGAATCAATGACAGAACCTACTGCTTAACCAGAAATCAGATTCACTGCTTCTAGCCAGGAGTACAAACTGAAAACAAATAAATTAACTTAAATTAAACTTTAGGGTTCAATGTGGAAACTTTTCCCTTCCAGTCTTTGACAAACATCTGTTCTCCAGGGCAACGATAATTCATGCATCATTATTATCCAGTTACATCATTATATGCGAGCACAGTGCTTCCCTGTTTTCATAAAAATTGAAGTCACTGAATAATGGATCAGAAGCTTAGGTTAAGACAGGCATTCCACCCTCAGGGTAACAACTAGTCGTTGATCAATCGGTGGGAATTTTTTCAATCTGGGGGATTGAGGCAAGATTCCCAGATCATTAGAATTTCTTATCCATTGTTTAACATTTTCAGGGTTTTCCATAAAATTCCAAATTTTAAATAAGTTCAGCAGTCAGATTTTCATAAATTGGAAAAAGGAGCCTGCAATCTGGATGTAATCTGTTAACATTGTACAACAAAATAGCCTAATAACTATCCTATAGATATTATATTACATGGACCAATAAGTCAAAATCATTTAACAAGACTAGGATATATCGAAACAGTGACAAGAAAATCCAATATCATGAACCATGAACAGGTAACTACTATCTGAAATATTTGGTTCAAAATGCAGAATAAAAAAACTCATTGTGGTGCACAATTGTCCAGACTGACTCCACCTACATAAGCACTTCATAGAGGAATATTTTTCTCTAAAAATTATATTCAAATATGTTACTTTATGCATTTGGCTTTTTGGAGATGAAATGTTATAGGAACTTGGAAGTATTAAAAACTTAGAAACAGAATATTGGCTGGTTGTGATTTCTCCACAGAACACAGATCCAGAAGCTAGAAGGGTTTAAAGTAGGAAAAATTTATATTCATTTTACAAACATTTTGTCACTTGCAAAAAAGAACAGATCTATCATCCCATCCTAACAGCAGCAAACATTAGCTCACAGTGGAACAATTATATAGCGTGCTAAAGAATATTACCAGTGAAGCCCTTTCTTTTTAAAGTAAGAATGTGAAGTCTATTGCTTTTAGTATCCCTTATATTAAACTCCGTTATATTAAACATAAATTAAAGTTAAGGCAACTCAGTTACTTACAGAGACTTCCTGAACCACACATAGACACAGGGAGCAAGGGAGATAGAGAAAAAATTAAAGGTTTCTCTTAAAATAAAGTTTCGAAGTTCTTACTTCAAACGATGAGCACCAAATCGATCTGCAAAATGCTGTAGTTCAGAGACAGTATCAGGATTAAAACCAGCAGCTGATGCACGAGCACAAGCTGTGGTCAAGTCCTGCCTAACTTCTGTAAGCCGTACATCAATAGCCTTAAGAAGCTCCTTCCTGCACAAAAGGTAAAAAGGACAGAACAAAAATCAGATAGAAAATTGACAAGAAAGAAGGGATAGAAAGCAAATTATTTCAGCCATAATTATTTCCTTTCTTCCCCCATATATTTTCCTTTTCTTTCTTTCCATTTTTTTCTGTTTTGTCTTAATGTTAGTCACTTAGTCACCACTCTAAATGATGCTCAGTCCTTCCATTTCCAACAAATTCCTTGATCAACTTCATACTGGCACAACTTTACTAGCAGCTCCACCTACTAAGCTAGGCAGTAGATTTTTCAATGTCTGGCATTGGAAATTTTTGAATCTTGTTTCAAATTAGCCAACATGTGTTGTAATTATATTGTATATCATTCTTGCCACCCACATATGGACAGAAATACTGTATTGTTACAGTATGTTTACATATCTTTTTTTTTTGTGTATTATCATATCAGTAGTCCAAAAATAAAAATCCCCATGTAACTATGTCCTATAATTAACTCTAATATTATATATTCGAAAACGGTACCAATCAAAATCAACAGATCAGTACTTTCACAACTAAGCTCTGGCAATTCACTCAGTCAACATTAAATCTCTATGTTCCACAATCCCCCATACTAACTACTAAGTTATATGTCCTATGCCTAGATGACTCAATCATAATTCATAAGAAAAGGAGTATCTCATCTTAGATTTGTAAGGAAACTTGCAAGATGTAATGCGCCCAGATACAAGAAAAGAGGGTGGAAATGAATACTTGGTTGCATCTGCTGCTGCTGCTGTAGTTCCTGTTCCATCCCCACCTGGAGCAAATTGACCAAACTTTTGTCAAGATTTCACAATCAATCACCTCAGATTACTAAATCAAAAGAAACTCTAAGGCTCCTGAAGAACCATAATTCAAGTCAAGGCACTATTTAGCCACTTCCTTTGTGTTCAGGCCATGCATGTCAACAAGCTGAACATAGCAATTGACAAACTTCAGCCACATCTAGTGTTCGAGAAACCCAAAGTTACAATGCCCAAAGGTATTCATAACATTGTCATTAAGTTGTAAGAGACAACAAAGTAAGAATTCCAATATCATCATTTTCTTCTATAAAATCAACACAAATTACTAAACACTGTTTAGTCTTCATTTTCTAATTTTCTTCAATTTATCATTCTTTACCTATTTAAAAGTCCAGGTGGCGGTTAAGGCATAAGTTTCTTTCTTCTTTTTTTTCAAAAAAATATCACATGTAAATATTGAATCTTGAACCCGTCGCGAGATGCTCTTAACAGTTCATATAAAACATTTACGTGCTGGCACAATTATGGGAGGATGTGTTAATAAGAATTTACTATGGTTTTTCCTTTTTATTTCTGATTATGGTTAATTTGCTTCCTTTCGTGTCTCTTTGTATATAGAGCATCTGTCACGATTGTATACAATCTAGATTCTCACCATATTATCCATTGGTTAAATAAACCATTCCAGGCATGGTAGCATTACAAAACTTCCCAAATAACAAAAACAAGTTGCCAGCTTGTAAATTATACCTACGAAATAATCTATCAGAACAAAAATTTCACAATGAACTATTTGACTTGCACTGGTTGATCTTACTTTAATGACAATATATTCTCTAGAAAATAGAAAGGGGAAAGGAAAATGAATATAAATGATGAACTTTGATATTAATCAAACTTCTAAATTCAGACAATATAGGCCCAATCTTAACCCATAATGGTACAATAACCCCCTAACAAGGACAAGTAACTTTTTCCCCCCTACATGATATGTGGTTGAGTGCAACATGAGGGAACTCCCCTGCCATAAATGACAGAATATCTGAACATGTAGACCAACCTGATGGTCAACTAAAGAGAATAGGCAGTTGACTATAATTCCTAATTAATCACATGCGTAATTTGTCATGAGCTAAAGGGAGTGCATCAAAATTAGAGTTCTAATTATGTACAACAAATATTCCCACTCGCATTATCTTTTCATGATGTCATTTGTGCAACTTATACTACTTTCTTTTCCGTTTTCTCTTTTTTTGTTCATATGTTATTGACATTGTCTTCCAAATGCATATAGGTTCCTTTCAACACTCTATCCAAACAGGACTAATCACAAAAGTATCAATGTTTTCTGCCTAGGACTAACCCCTTCACTTCTCTAGACAATATTTCAATTTACTGTCCCACTCAACACCCCCACACTCTGGCCAAGTCACATCAGAAACTCGCACCAGTTGTTTGATGAATGATACTAACTAAGAAAAAATCTTGAAAGAGAGTAATACAAGTTGATAAGCCATAATCATTAATGTATAATGGTTACACAATCATAAGATAAGTTCCATATCAGAAAGAACATAACTTAGATTTTTGGTTCATTTTAATTAAAAGGTAAACATACCTTGTGCACCTGTACGTTGACCTCCTGTGCTCTGAAATAAGAAGTTCCCAAGATGAACCAAAAGAAAAAAAATGACTGCTTTGCTCAATTATTTACACCAATCTTCCTTAATTGATCTAAAGGCTGTTATTACCTGAGAATATATTATTCGTGATGCTTCCAACTGGGACATCTCCGCATCAAAGGTATTGACCATTTCCAAAACCTCTGGCGTGCTAACAAACCGCACAAACCTAGAAGCACCAAAGAGAAAATACTAATCAAGTCAGAGGGGAAAAAAAACATGAAGTTTGCCGCATACAAAGGCAGAAAACTCAATAAGGATGACACTTTCTTCCATTTCATTGCTCTGACCTACCTTTCAAGTGTTCCTTTTGTAAACCAAGTCTCAGCATTTTTTTGTCTCTCAATTTCAAGTTTAATTGACTGGACTGCTAGTGCAACCTGCTCTTCTGCAACCTTTAAATGAGTTGTAAATGGCTTTACTAATCCTGATGCTAGTTTCTCAGTGTTTCCATTACTTGAGACAAACAATTCACATCTGCCATAAAAAAAATATAAAGGGGAACAAAACAAAAGTTATTAAAAAATTATAGTATGTAGAAAAGCATCTGAAAACCCAATGTAGGTTGTTCACACCTTGAATGCTTTGGAGACAATTGGAATACAGCATAATCAAGAGGCGTGTCAGACTTCATTTTTGTTTACCTAAGCGAACAGTATCACTTATCTGACCTTTTCACATAACCAGGTGCGTTCTTCATCCTCATTTTCATTTGCTGATAATCAAAATCAGCAAAGCACACTCAAGAAATCCCAAAATCAGATTGTAGATTCTGCGCAAAGACTACATTTTTCAGAGAAAAAGAAACAGTTTCATCAGATGCAAAGTGAATTCAGTAGGACATATCCAAATCGGCATACTTTACAAATCTACATTTTTAATCAAGTTGAAATTTAAATAAACAAATTATTTACCAGATTCCATAAGGCAAATCCTACTTGTTATAATGCTCACCAGAGACGCACCAGAGATCCCAACCCAAAACCCAGCCCAAAAATAAAATGCTCTTAGTTTCAAGCTCTTGCAACAATAAAGAAATCCAAATTCGACATAAAGAAATTAGATGTCATAGATCTGATTCAGCAAAGACCGAACTCAAGTTCCAGACAAGAATGAATTCAAATTCAACACGACCATAAACCCAAAAATCCAATACCAACTGAGCTAAACCCAGAAACTTGGAAGCAAAAAGAGTTCCATGCACACATTTCCGTTAATATATTCAAACAAATATGCATGCAGTAATCAAAAAAAGACCTAATCATTTACATAAAAAACTGGAAGTAGAAACGAGGGACGATCGTCGAATTCAATGCAGACCCCAAAATCCAGCTCCAAGATCTTCGATTGCGTAATCCGATCCTCCAATTTCGAGTTTAAAAGGGTACCAGCATTTCGCTCCCTTGTCTTTTTATATCCTTCTTTTCCTTACTTTGTCTCCGTGGAATGAGCTCTTTTTTCTCTTTTTTTTTTTTGAGTGTTACGAAAACCCTACAATGACAAAATGGCTTTTGCTTTACTCATCCTTCAAATCTCTTTCTACTCTCTCTCTCTCTCTACACACAGTCTCAAAGATACAGTAGAGGGAGAGAAAGAGTTTAGGAAGTAAGGGGCAGAGAGACAGAGATAAAGAGGGAAAGGTGTTGTGCTTCAGACAAAAAATTACCACTATCACATTTGCAATTTGAGAAATGTTAATTAATAAAAATGGGATTCAAAGACAAAGAGACAGTGATTTGATGAAGTAGATTTACAAATATGGGTTTGACTGTAGCAGCATCTGATATTGACTGAAATTTTACTAGGAGGAAAATCCAAGGTTGTTTTCAGTTGAATTCATTTCTGGTTATGGTGGTGGTTAAATCCAATCACCATGGATAATTATAATCTGTGCCATTGGGTAAGATTTGCTATCAAACAGCCAGGTTTCCATTTTCTATTTTTTGTCATAACCAAACATAAAATCAATCAATTCCATGCCATAACGCATTTAGCCTTTAATCACTCTAAACCTTTCATGATTACTAGAGATTTAAGAATTTTTATGAAAAAATATAATTTTTGTATATAATAATATTTTTTTATAAATCATTATATTAATTTAATAATAAAATTTAAATGCCAACTCAAATTATTAAAGAGTATGGAGGCGGATTAAGATTTAATCATGTTGATGGTTACCATACTCAAATTTTGTTGGTTATGGACGGTTAAAATGAGCTAAAATTTAACTGTAAGTGATAAAAAAAATGAAAACATCATTTTAAATAAATAGACGAGCTAAATATAATTAATATGACAACCATGATCAAATCTTGGCCAACATAAATGAAGGTATTAAATTTAAATTATAGTATGGATTTCTTAATATATTAAAATAAAATGTAATAGGCATAGGGACAAGCAATTCATTTTTATTATTAAAATGTCTCATTCATACATATATTTAATAGTGCCCAAGAAATTAATAAGCATAGATTTAGTCTAATGAGGTTACCAATGAATGAATGTATCTAAATATAATAGAAGACATTTGAACTTATCCTATTTTTCATTAGAAACTTGTAATTCAAAGAGTATTTCAAATAAAAAAGGTTTCATATTTTATTTGTTAAATAGTATTTTATGTTAAAAAATGAAAATATTTCATAAGACACCAAAAATAATTTAATCTTTTTTTTCCAAGTATGTATGGGATACAAACATAAGGTTGTAAAATAAATACTAGATTGTATAAGAAATAAGAAATAATATTATATAAGTTATTCATGTATAAATTATTATATTATTATGTATTTATTACACTAATATATAAATATAAGATTATATAACATAATAATAGTAAGGTGATGATAATGGTTATGGTAATGATAGTACTAACAATACGAAGATTATTATATATTATTATCTTTTTATATGAAAATAACTATATAAAAATGTGTAACCAAATTTTTTTTGAGGGTAGAACATATTTTTATTCCATTTTATTATAACTTTATATACATCACATAATAATAAAAATATAATGTAATTTCATCGAAATATGGATATTATATTTTAGCTGTATCTAAATTCTAAAGTAAGTTCTGATTCCCATTTGTACTATATAAAATGGAGTTTCAAACACCAAAACCTGACATTAGTGACTAATTCCAATGCAGTATTGGAGTTATGCTCTAAAGTCAAAGTCACGTAACCTTGAAGCATGAAGGGTATTGTTGTGAATAGGCATAACAATGTGGGGGAAGGACAAAATAGACCGGTGAATTAAAAAATGTGGACATATTGGTAATTGAATGAATGAGAGTGATATATTAACTTAAAGTAAGAAATCCAAAAAGAAGTTGACCCTCCTCTGTTCCTTTGAATTGTTTTTTTACATAATTCAGGTTTCTTACTCTCTAAATCTTTTCAGATTTCACCATGTCACACCCCTCCCTCCTCACTTATCAACCAATCAAATCCCTTCCCACCTAAATAATACATCAAATATAAAGCAATAGCAAGAAATCAAAGGTCATTCAATTCAGACGCTAACATTTTGAGACCAAAGTCTTCTAAAATTATTTGAAAATAAAATTTAATAATATAATACTTGATATTTTTTATTTTAAAAATATATAATTATATTAATTTATTTATATTTTTTAATCTCTTACTGTATAAATAAATTAATAAATTTACACGCTAATAAAAAAGATAAATATTATTTTAAAAAAATATATTAAATACTATATTAAGAAATATAAAAAAATAAAAGCAATTTGTCCTGATTTATTTTAT
>JASKGM010000014.1:2456942-2481454 GCA_034509205.1 Ceratonia siliqua
AAAAAATTTTAAAAAAACTTAAAAAATTAAAAAACTCTCCTGCCTTTATTTTAGAGTAGAAACACAGCTTGGCGGACATTCCTTAACGCGCAAGAACTGTTATGGATCGATTCCACTGCTTTTCGCATTGTTTCGATGATAGTGTGGGAAACCCAGAAGGCCATTTGGTTTTTGAAGACGAAAAGTTTTCAACTTTGAGTATCCATCAGCCTCCGTTACTATTCGCCTCACCGGTTTCGTCTTCCCCATCTCCTTTGCTTGCGATTTCTCTGTTCTTTTTTCTTCAAACCCAAATTACCCATTTCGTTTCTCTGCTCACTTACTTCATCACTCCTCCTGTTTTGCTTTGATACATAATCTCTAGTTCCATCGTCCCCCCCCCCCCCTTTATCCGCCAAATTGATCAGCTGCTTTGTACACCAGGGCAATGGATCGTGGTCGAGGTCGAACTTGGAACACTCGAGGGCGAGGTCGAACTTGGAACACTCGAGGACGTTCGTCGCTAATGACATGGTCCCCGCGCTCCAATGATCAAATTATGCATCCTCACGGCCCAGTAATTGACCCGCATATTTAATTCTTTTTTTAACTTTGATTTTTCTTTTTAATGTTCTCTTTTTATCCCCAGTGTTTACCTTTGGTGGTTGCATTGTAAGTGAAGTTTAATGTTAATAAATTTTGTAAATGCTGTCTGATTATATTGGTTTTAGAATGAAATTGGAGAATTTTTATCCTTATACGATGCATCTGCTGAAGGTCTATGTGTTGTTTCAGAGTATATTCGATTTTCATAGTTCAACATGCTGAATAATTAAGTGTCTGAATATGATGGTTAGTATTAATGGCAGTCTTGGCAGTGCAGTAAACAGAAAGGGCCTCTCATATGAGGGGAATAACGCTCTTATTTTGTCATCTTTAGGCCTTTGTTTCTGTTTGTCCTTTTCTGAAGTCTAAGGTCTAAAGTATAATATCATTACAGTTGTTTTGCATTCTTACTACTAGACAAGTTCCTTGCTTTATTAAACTTAAAAAGATGAAAGATTAGAATACTAGATATCAAATACTGCCCTTTTCTATAGGGTGTTGAAGATGGACTATCTGGCAGTAATTCATGCCCCGTTAAGGATGGAAGGAAAAGCTCACAGCAAACATCAGGTGGTAATCCTGGGTCTACACCTGTGTCATGTTACAATAAGCAGCTGTCGTCTCCTAGTGAAAGAGAATACAGATCCCCTGATGTGGTAGGATGTCATTTGGAGCAGAATTCACCTATTGCTTTAGGTATTTGTTCAAAAGAAGGGAACCACACAGTTGCTTTAGAATCGGTTCCTGAGAAGGATATCTCTTCATCTTCTGCTTACTCTGGCTCCAGAGACTCTGATGGGAAAACTGCAAGAGGGGCAGTAAGAAATTGTGGAACACTGCTATTTGATGTCTCCAACAAGTTAAATATTTCTGAACTGCAGAGTGAGACTGAGCTACCTTTAAGGCCCAGTGATTCAGATGGCCATTCAGAAAGCAAGAATTCCAAGAATACAACTGGCCATAAAACACAGAATTCAGAGCAGCCCGAACTTGTTGATCCTTTTGATATTTGCCCCCCTAAAGAATCTGGAACTGTTATCTTGAAACCTTCTTTACTAGTAAAGAATAGAGAAAGGCGGAATGAAACCAAACGCAACATGGACATAAAAGATGGAATTCTATTGGGGCCTGGGATGGTTCTCTTGAAGGGTTACATTTCATTAACTGATCAGGTGCCACATTATGCTCTCTTTCTTTCTCGATTTTTTCGTCTGTTGGTATTAATTAGCTATGACCAACATCCAAAATATGGATGCCTCGTAAGTTTGATCACTTAACTTATATGTATTTATGTGTGTTCTATCATTCATGGATTCCTTTAATATCCTTATATGCACCCAGGTCAAGATAGTAAAAAGATGCCGGGACTTGGGGCTGGGTTCTGGAGGATTCTACCAGCCTGGGTATCGTGAGGGTACAAAACTGCATTTGAAGATGATGTGCCTCGGTAAAAATTGGGATCCTCAGACAAGTGAGTATGGAGACCACAGGGAATATGATGGATCAAAGCCTCCCAAAATTCCTGTTGAATTTCATCAGTTGACTGAGAAAGCAATCAGGGATTCTCATGTCCTTGTAGAACAAGATTCTAAAACAAGAAATCCTGAGAAGATACTTCCATCGATGTCACCGAACATATGTATTGTAAATTTTTACTCACAAAACGGGCGACTAGGTCTTCATCAGGTATGTAGTAAGGCTATGTTCATATTGCCTTTCTCATATTTTAAGCATGCCATGTTATTCGAACATCAAGTGCATGTACAGTTTTTTGAGGTTTGTGTGTATATATTTACTGTCAAAAGAAGAAAAAAAATTAGATGGTCAGTTAAATTTTGTTTAGAACTGGAAGAAGGAATAGGATAGACAAGTCAAATTTATTACTCTTTACTGCTTAGTTTTGAATCTTTTTGTCATTAAATGTGATGATTTTTCTTGTAGGACAAGGATGAAAGTGAAGAAAGTCTTCGTCAAGGTTTGCCAGTGGTATCCTTCTCTGTTGGGGACTCAGCAGACTTTTTGTATGGTGATGAGAGGGATGTGGACAAGGCACGAAAAGTTGTCCTAGAATCAGGAGATGTTTTTATCTTCGGTGGGAGATCTAGAAATATATATCATGGTGTAACTGTTATTCATCCAAACACTGCCCCCAAGCTTTTGCTGGAAGAAACAAATCTACGCCCTGGCAGACTGAATCTTACTTTCAGACAGTATTAGAAGCTTTGGTATCTGCTTTCAGATATTCAATTGATTGTGATTATCATAGTATGCCAGCTATTTTGGAAAGTAGCTTGTACATGTTATATACTCTGGGAGGTCAGTTTAGGCATGCTAATTTTTATCTTCTTCTAGCCTTATTATGGAACCGTATAAGCCAGTGAATATTACGTAAAACATGATTTCGTGATTATTATTATTATTATTGTTCAGAAATACCTTTTTTAAGAAGGCTTTATGTTAATAACTGCTTTACATTCTTGTATTCATCTCCTACCTTGTTGGTAGATGATCTGCCATTCTGTGTGGGGTGGCTAACTTTTTGCTGCCATTTGGTAGACCACTTTTTCCGTCAACCCAGCGCCTCGGGCACTCCTATTTGGCTGCCAAACTTCAACAGCACCAAAACTGTTAGTTCAACATGCGATTATATAAACTTGCAGAAAACTACTAGATCAACAACCCTCGTTAACAACAAAATGGTTGCCAGCCAATGCATGTAACCACGTCAGCTTTGTAACCATAGATTGGGTCTACGGAGAACTTTCTTTTATCATTTTACGCAATTTGAGATTTTCGTATTAATTTTTTAATTTATAATTCATCCAATGAATTATAAAGGCAGAAATCTCTATATATATTTAACAGTAAGAGAACTGTACATCTTGAAAGATTGGGTTCTCTATAGAATCACCTCAATTACATACTACTAGATACAAATTCCAACATAATTATAGGTGCATCCCATATTTTCCAACGTTCTCGCCCCTAAAGTGTACCAACCATGTTTCCATATTCTCAATTCAGTTCCCCCTTCTGAGCCACTATTTATAGAAGTAAACAATGAGGCGCTGGGCCTAATGTTACTGATCTTTCAGCCAACAGAAAAGAATAGGGGGAGGCTGAGCCATGCTGGAGAAGCAGGGCACATGCTTGATTTATCAAAGATCTAAGCATGTGCCCTGGCTCTCCATCATGGATCCTCTCCCTTACTACTAGAATATTGGAAATGCGAGCATAACCCAGCCTGTCAGCCACAAGGTAAGTTCCTTCTACTGTTATAGATCTATTAAGGATTCCAATCAAATGCTGTTTCAGGATTCTCATTCATAGGTAACATTTTCATGAGCACTACGATTCCTAGATTTCAACCTTTTTGTTCTGCTTCACTGTGCAGCACTTGCATTGTACGAGGATATCAACCAGAAAGTCATATAAAAGCTCAGTTTTGTAAGCAGTTCTTCATTTTGGTTATAAGGGGAAATTAAATTTAACTTAAATTAGAATGTTTTGTTATTCTTTTACACAAACAGCATCATATGACATTGCATTTTCAAAAAGAGCTGGCCGTTTTACTTCCATTAGCAATGCTTGGCTCAAGCATATTAAATAATTTAACTCATTAATAGCAATAGAGGAATAATATATAGTTTGAAATATTTAATGTCCTAGAATCAAGCTCGGTTCTCCAAAGCTGATGCAGCAGAGCCAACATGTACAAGCAAACAAGAATAAACCTTCTTCTTCAATCTGTCAACAGTCTCCACCTGCCCTTCCCTCTCTGAGTTTAAAGTGCTTCTCAGTTTGTCCAACCACTCGTTTGCTTGCTTAAGGTGGGACAATGTGAGAGCAATAAGGTTAGCTTGTTCCATATGTCGCCCTGCAATTTCCTTACTGTCCTTACCCTTCTTCTCTTGGGCGCCCATGGAAAACCCAGCATCCAATGTGTTTTCCAAGTATTTTAAAAACCATGATCTTGTTTCATTTGAGAGGATTTCTCTCAGCTTTTTTATCTCTTTTAGACTATCCCCTTTGGCCCATTCTATTTTCTCTGTCTCATATAACTCAATTACGGGTTTTGGATACTTTGATATTCTTTTACCAGCCATTAAACCTGTCTTTCTGCCAGGCTTGTCTATTTCTGCAGGAGATGGATTTTTGTATAACTGAAGTGATTTATCTTTTAATGGAGCTGAAGCATTTGGTTGGTCCATGAGCTGTTGGAGAGCAAAGAACTTGTTCATAGTGAGATGAGGATTCTCTGATGCTGCAGAAGAGCAGACATCGGCGAACATACTGAAAAAGAAAAGCAAAGGAAATAACTGAAGCTAAAACAGGGCAAAAGGAATCGTTCACTTTTTTTTCCTCTGCAATAACTGATAGTCTTGACACAGAGTTTTCTGATTCCATGAATGGCTAAACCATTAAAGTAAGATGTGCCAGAATCTTCATAAAGAACATAATACCTTAGACACTTGACAAGGGTTGCTGCTGCAGATGCTTCTTTTTGAGCTTCTACTGCAACCAGAGTGGCTATGTGTTTCCTTCTAAGCATTCCCTTGTAGAATGACAATAAGGTGATGTAGGGGAAAAAGTAAGTCTATGTGATTGCTAAGAAAAGAATCATGTTTAATATATAATTGGTGCAACAGTTTAGATAGCACGTTTACAAAACAAGACAGAAAGTAATGTACCTTTCCAGGCTTCAAAAGCTTGGCAGGCAAAGAGGACCATGGAACTACCTCTGTGGTATAGCTTTTATCTTTACTGCCAGACAAAAAATTAAAGTTCGAATTTTCCTGTTTAGTAGAATTGCGTTTGGTAGCGGTGCTCCTAGAAGGTGTTATAGTAATCTCCTGGATGTTAAGTTGAGCAACCTCTAGCTTTGGTGAAGTTGCTTCAGGTCGATTATGAGTTGGAGTCATTGGGAGTACCTGTGATGCTAAAACCGATCACTGTCACTACTGTGTCTTCTTTATTAGCATATAATGACCTCAGTTTCAAACTTTAATTATTTCCTGTAATTTCAATTGCAGACAGTCTATCATTTGTTTTCTATTATATTCTACCAATACAATTGAATCATTTTCATCTGCAGTGCAGAAGAAAATTGTGAAAATGCTCCCCCTGCCCTCACTTTGATATATGTTCACTACTGCTACACAATGATGGTGACAATAGGGATTTTTTTTCAATGAAAATTATCCTCAAACTGGTAATTTCCAAAACTTATTCTAATGATCAATAAAAAATTTTGCTACTCTCATTTGAGGGGCCACTTATTGTTTTTCTTATTTTAAGTACATGGCAGCATGAAAGTTTAAATTTAAAAACTCCTGCAAACTATAAATCCCTCACCACTAGACTGCAAAAACTGGCTTACTTATAGTTATTACCATACTGCTGTGCAATTTCTGACCATGTCATACTTCCAAAAGAAAGATCAAGTTCTAAAACCATATGCTATTGAGGCTTGAAAATTCAAATCCAAGGCAAGATTCATACCTGACCTTTAATCTCTTGTTGCTTTCCTTTCGTTGATCCGACCTTCTTACCTGCTCCACCATTCTCTAAATCATTTCCTTTGCTTCCTCCATTGGTATCTGGCCCATTCACCTTTGAGTTTGATGCTAAAACACCCTGCATGTACCTGGATGCAACTACAGCCTTTTCCTCTTTAATAACAATCTTCTGCCTTGGACTTGGATTCTCTTTGGCTTCTGCTATATCCATGGATTTTGATCCATTAACTCCTTCACCTTCCGGTTGTATTGGACCCTCTGATTGCTCTAACATCTGCATTAAATCCTTAGGACTTCCCACAAACGGGTGGCGTCCAGGAACTGATCTAACCCCAACAAGAACAGGGACTGGCGTTCCAGCCTCCATCTTATCCACATAGAAGAATTGCCCAAGCTGCAACTTATTATTCAAGATAAGCTCATTGTCTTCCTTTGAGAGTGAGGCATAAGTTGAATGAGAAGAGTCAGAGACTTTGATGAAGAAACCCTGGTTAGGCCATAATTCAGACCCAGTTAACGCAGGCACAATGCTAATCACCTGCAGAAGGACTGATCGGTATTCCCCACGAACTTTCACATTAGAGTTCATACTTTGGAGAAGCTTCAGTAGCACTCCAGGCGTGAGGGATGCCATTCTTCTTCCCCTTTCTTCTATTTATGTTCAAAGTTCTAACTGTTTGTTAAATTATAGTTCAGGGTATTAGTAAATATCCATGGCTGATATATCAGAGATCAGCATATCAAATTTGGCATCAATATATGATGACAGAGAACTGTTTTTGTTTTCCTAATCCCCTTAATGTTGCTAAGATTTAGTTAAATGGGATTCAGTCTCAACATGAAATTGTCAAAACATGAAAATTTAGCAGAGAATTTCTCCGGTACAGAATAAAAATTTAGCAGAAAACATTGAGGAACAGCTTATTATGCAGATAATATTAAAGAATCAAAAAAGTTACCCGAGAATTGGAGCATAAAGAGCCAAAATAAGTGTACAAGAAGATCTCCTTTTGGGAAGGGGCTGTGATAGATTCTGCATAGGGATGACAAACTATACAGCATGTCCCAGATTGCTTCGCCAGTGGCTTAACCAAGAACATCTAAAACTTTGCATGCCTGGCACGTAACCATCAAATACTCTTGGCTTGAAAGTCAAGGGACAATGCTTACGCGTGAAAAATATGCACCCGGTGTTGAAAAATTTCAAGGTAGACCCTATTTATTAAAAATAAATTAATCATAAATATACAAAATAAATTTGGTAAAGTGAGAATTTATATCTAACATGTTTATATATTTATTTATAATTTTTTTAATTTATTAATTTTTAATAGACCGAATTTATTTTAAAAATTTTCACCAACTCCATTATAAATAAATATATATATATATATGTGAGTCTTATTAAATATAATATACTAAACATATTTATGTGTTTATTTATAATTTAATTTGGTGTATTTATCTATAACAAATTGCAAAATGACAAATAAGCTCCCTTATCAGAGAATAATGCCTAACCCAGTTGGCAATTTAATGGTTATTATGGTCTCTGATGTGGGGCTCAATCTGGTCACCTTTCGTTTTAAGTTAGAGGCAATGTAGTCATTGAGACAGGTAGAGGATATTACCATGTCCTTGTCATGGGTAGCGTCATAAAAAGCCCTTTCGATCTTGACCACTATATTTGATTACATAAGAAAATGAAATGGATTGGGCAGTCTTACTTTAAACAAGCATAATCATTCTTCTAACACTACCAAGTCTTGCCATACAGAATTGCCCAAGAAGAAATCTCACTACAAGTCCAAGTTTTTCCCCTTTTAAATTTACATCATCAAATACCCCCTTGTTAAACTTTTGCTTGCCTAACCCACAATTTGACTCATTTTTATCTTCCCAAAAAAAGGAGTCTTTTTTTTTTTTTGGTTCTGTTGTGGGGAGAATTTGCAGCTGGTCTATATTGATGGAGAAAAAATATGGGAAACTATCAACTTTTAAAAACTATTTTAGCTTAAAGAGTTTAAATTGTTAAATAAAAATTCACGAATGATTTTATTATTATTTTTAATAAATCCCATGTTAAATTCTTAACCAATTAATTCGTTATAGAATCTTTAGTATTATATTAAAAATTAATTTAATTTAAATTTTTAAACTATTAGATGAAAATTTATGAATATTTTTTTTATTATTTCTAATCTAGCATTCACAAAATTGTAAAAGATTCAAATTTAAAACTCAACAAATTTCTATTAAAAAACATATTCAAAGTTTAGCTGGCAATTAGGTCTAGCCTCCACTTTGGAGTTTGAACCGTGGTAATATTCCCCTCCATGTGTTATAACAAAACCAGAAAAATAAAGGCTTTGTTATTTTAATCATATTTTTAGAATAGTATTTTATTTTTTATTTTTTATTTTTTTATTTTAAGAAATAATAAAAAATAAAAAAATTCATAACACAAATATTTAAAAATAAATCATAAATTAAATTAAATTATTTTCTTAAAATAAAAATTATAAAAAAATGTAGGAGTAACATAGCAAAGCACAAAAAGAAATCGAAGTGGGCTTTATCTTCTTTATCTAATTGATTTTTTACCGTTAAGTCACTGTACGTATTGCTTGCTCGATACAAGAAAGCAAAAATTTAGGATAGTGCATGATTCATGAATGTTTTAAATTCTTTTTATCTACTGGTTAAAAATTAAGAAATTAATGTGTGACATAGAAACTGTACATCTTTTTTTTTTTTTCCTTTGAGGCGAATACTTGCTTAGATCTATTAATTATCAAATAACTAGAATGCTATGAAATAAAGAAATTTTACAATTTATACATCAGAGGACAGAAAGATTCTAAAGCAAGAGTTCGGATGATGAAGCCATGGTGAGGCATTTGATCACTGTAAATATTGTGTCACAGTACTCTATGTCATGCAAGAACATTCAAGCATACACAAAAGAATCTAATAGAATGCGTTTAAAACTCCCCTTTGAACATTACTGCTACAGAAGAGTTCCACATTATTCTTCACAAGACTGGAATCTCAGAGCACAAAACGAAGGATGCAGTATCACAAGGTAATAACGATCCCCTGCCATAGGGCATACTTGGTGCAGATACAGAATGATAATAGGAATGGGAAAGGAGTTGAAATGGGATGACCATTCCCATGCAGGCAAACCTATTCCAATGTTTGGTTCTATCAAGGATAGGGTATCATTCAATCCCGTTATTATGTTTGATAGATAGTATGGAATGAAAGCATAATTGTGCCGAAAAATGGTGAACAAGGAAACAAATTTAATCACCAACCTCACCTCCTCAGGAGGGATTGACCAAGCCCTCGTGGAATCAAGGTCTGGACTAGAGCTGTCATTCCATTTTTTTTTTTTCTACCAAACTATCATTCCCGCAGAATAGACGAAGGCCATTCCATGTATTAAACGTGTTCTTACTGCATGATGAATTACAAGTAGTTAAAATGTAACTTTCATAAACATGAATAATTGGGATTATACAGCTAAAGATTACACTGATGTGTCCTCCAGGAAAGAATAACCGAAGTGGCCAAGGATTAGAAGAAAATAATACTATTTATTTCTTTTAAAGGGGGAGGGGCAAATAATTTTCTGCAAGTATTACTCCGCAATCACACCACTCTTCTTAACTCTGACTATACTGATTCTAACAAGAGTTCAACTCTAATATACATCTCACAGAACTAAAGCAAAATAAAAGAATGACTCTGTACTGCCAAAATCACAATGACACTGCGCCAACAGGAGAGTCTCATTGAATAGAGTATGCAGCATATTTTGAACACAACTATCAGCCATAGCTAACTAAACCACAAGGAAAACCTCATGAATCCAAAAATATACATAACCCCATCATATATCTTTTATATAAACCATTTTATCATGCCTACCTCTCACCTTCGTATCATATATATATGTCATCCTTTACACCCTACCATTGAAGATGTAATCCAAATTACTTGTAAGGCCCACTCAGTGACATTTCATCTGAGCTTTGTGTCACTTCCCTTGCTTCGAAAAGATGAGAGAGAGAAAAATGACCGGGGAGCTGCACAAATTGAAATTCATGCGTAACTATAATTTTGTGAAAGCTACTGAAAGGTGGAGCAAATAAATGGTTGCCATTCTTAACATTTAATGATAAGAAACCCAAACCAATTAAGATAACATATTAACATAGCAAAATCATCTTTCACTTTAGCTAAGATTACATTCTATGCGAGACACAATTGATAATGCCAACAGGTTGCCCTCTTAAACTTTCATGTAAAGCAGGGAACTTCTAAATGAATTTTATGAAACACTTCTTTCAAAGTTCAGTAGAACCAATGAAATACAAGGAAGACATATTTCATGGATCGCCACAAGGTACACAACTACTTCATCAGCCTAACACTCATAATTATGGCTAAAAATGGATGACAGAATTGACCTAGAACAAGATTGGGTTACCAGGCATCACCTTTTAATGAACTTCCTGATATATGATCATCCCTCAGTTTGAAATGAGCAGGAGGTGCAGGGATGGAGCTTTGCAAGGACTGGACTGCAAGAATTGAGAATCATAGTCAATTAGAGAACCACAAAATGGAAAAGTAAAATTTTGAATATGCTTGCATAAATGTGTCCAAAACACTAGCTGAAAACAAATAACTGTCCAAAAATGAATAGATAACCTCTTGGGCCTTCCTCAGCATGCAGATTTTTTGATTGGTAGGATATTTATTATCTTAGACCATGTTAGGTTTTATGATAGAATAGAAACCAACCCATCTGAATTTTGAACAAGATTGGACTAATTTTTTTTTTCAGAGAAAGTTCAAAGAAAAAGGTGGGATCAACTCTATGTATATCTAAAGTTCAAGATGCAAACTTTAAGATATACCAATCAAGTACAGACTAGTCTTGGATTAATATTAAATTATATGAGCTTGATAAGCATGATGCAAACTTTCAGTGGTATAAGATCGATTTTGATTTACACTGGAGTCAATAGATCCCCCCCCTTACATATCATTGTAGGTTTGGAGTGGTCTATTAAAAATATTATGTCCTCACAATGTATCTACTATCTAGTAAATTATGAAGCACCTTGATATGTTATATACCCTTATCCATGACATTTGAATCCTCTTTGGTCCTATATCAACAAGGAAAGAAGCAAGTGTGAAAATCAGAGCTTAAGAGCAATCAAAGTTTGTTTCGTCCAAATTCCCAATAAAATGAGAAAAGGAAATCAGATCTTTCCTGGTTCATTCATATCTTTATCTATAAAGAAGAATCCTTTATCCAAATGTGCAATTTAAGACTAAAAGAGTAAGAGGAGAATGCATTTCCTAATAGCAGGGTAGCACAGGAAGTTGGCAAAAAAATAATGAAATAGAAGTGATAAAATAGTTCAAACTTAAATCTTGAAAAAATAAGCATGTTCCTCGGTAACAAGGAATTTGGAAAAAGTATAGTTTACCCTGTTCGCTGAACAGCTCACTTTCATTGAAGCTGTCTTCAGAGGGATGACCATGAGAGAATCCCATTCTTGATTTCCTCAAGTCTTCTGATGACCGGTTGGCAGGATCTCGGCCATCTTCTGTATCATCATCTCCTTCAGAAGTTGTAGCAGAGATCCAATCTGGTACAAAACTCTCTGACCCACGATTTTTCCTCCCAAACTTTAGTAACCGTTTGAAACCTTTCGTGACATCCTTTCGTGCTTGATTATGGGATGAATTAGCAACATGAATAGGTTTTTGAGCACTTCCCCATTTTTTCCTCATTCGAGCTGCATCAGTCTCGCCTTGGTTGAGTGAGTGAGAATTCCAAGATGCAGGGCTTCCAATGGGAGAGTCCATAGCATCAATGTCAGAGGACTCATGTGGATAAGAAAATGGATGACGCATGCGTGAGTTCCATGAGACAGGGCTTTCAACTGGTGAGTCCTGCACAGATCCTATGTTGTTGAAAGTTGCTGGCATAGCAGTAGGCATTTCAGATACTGAAACAGGGTCTCCTTGAGCAAGAGATCTTGTAGAATCTCCTATTTCTGACCCAGAATTACCAAATTTCTCAGATTCCTGGCTTAGTCTTACCTTTCCATTATTAGTATAAGCACAATCTTCAATAGCCATGGTTTCAATTTCATCCTCTTCATCTTTGTCAATATCCACAGAATCTTCCACCTCAAATGCCAGTTCATCAAATTCTTCATTTTTCTGAGTCTCATATGCCATTGAAGGTTTCATCCTGGCAGCAATAACTCCAGCATCAGTCTGCTCCACGTCAAATTGCAATGGAGCCAAAATTACATCTTCTGAGTTCAAAGGGGACAAATCCTTAACCTCTGCAGGACTAGCAGAACTTCTATGCAAAGACTGAGATCGTTTTGGCTTCTCTTCCTTGATACCTGGCATATCTTCATTGGAGCTCTTGCTACGGGTATTGTTTCTCACCTGTGGGCGAGTAGTTTTACTGACTCCAGAAGAAGGCCTTGTATTCTCTTTTCTTAAATCAGAGAAGTTTGGAACAGACTGAGCAAGAGGGCTGTCTCTTCGCCTGCCAGAAGTAGAGTTGGAAACTTTGGCTGACGAACGTGAGATTGATGCTGCTGTTGTCCGAGGTGTGGATGAATACATATTTCTGTTAGGAAAATTTTTCCTACTTTGCCTTGAAGCACCATCCCCGATAGTTGATTCACTAAATAGTCTACCCTGTCCATATATTTTTTCTTCTGTATATTCAGATAGATCTTCATCCTCCTCATTCTGAAGGGAAACTATTGGATGCTGTCAAAAGAGGGCGAAAATATTAAAGTAGAAACAAAATGGATGTTTGTGTTTCAAATAGCAAAACAAACTTTGCATTCTATATTATTTAAGTTTAGAAGATATTCCAAAAACCATAAAGAAGTAAAACACTACCTGCTCTTCCTTAATATTCAATTTGAAAGACCTAAGTTTATCAGCATGTCGATGAGCACCTGATACCAAATCTTGTCTGTCTATGGAGCCTGAAAACTTAGCCTTCATCTCAGCTCTACTCCGCTCAAGACTATCCTGCATGGCGTTCATCCTGGCTTCCTTCTCCACTCTGTTAGAACTCCATTCTTCCCTCAGTTTAGCATCCCTTTTTTGCATGTACTTTTCATAAAATTTTCCTCTCAACTCGTCACCAAAGTTGAGATCTGAGAAACATTGCCTCAGATCATCACCATAATTGTGATTATCCACTATCTTAATATGTGACTTAGCATCAAAGTTTGCTCCATTGGTAGAACTCCTAATCAGTTCAGGCATTGTGTTTCTGGAAGGTAGTTGAGGAGTTGACTCAGTTGCTCCTCTATACTGTGAGTTAATAGCCTGTTCTACATCTGTGTCAGCAGACTCAATTCTCCACGCAGAAATAGAGTGGTCCCCAGGAGCCCGCAGTTTATGCTCTGCAAAAAGCTTTTCAAGCTCATCTGCCTTCATTTTCAGCTCATCATTTAGCCCCTGATTTCCCTTAGACTGCCTTATTCTCTGAACTTGCTCTAAAGGTGCAACTGAGGCTACATGGACACTGTCTTTACTCTCCAAAACTTCTTTTCCTGGAAGGATCAACTTGGTATGTTCATAAGCAACCCGAGTCCTATCCCTCTTGCTGTTTGACTTGCCACCAGGATGAGGTTTACGGTAATTCATGTTCAGGACTTCAGAATCCTCAACAATAATTTGTTGTTTACTAGAGAATGGAGTGCCCTTGTTCACTGCCTCCTTAGGTTCTCCAGTAAAAGAACTCCATCGGGGTTGATGAGTAGATTGATCACCCTCAACCTGAACAGAAGCTTCCTTCTGTAGTCCAAAACCACCTTCAAATTGTCCTGAAAGAGATCGAGAACGACTATGAGAACCCCTAATAAGTGATTGAGCAACCATTTGATTTCTCATCCCACCATCTTCCCTTCTTGACAATTTGATGTCAGATGTACCAACCCCCACTTTGGGGGTGACAACTCCAACAGGCATCTGAGGAGCAACTTGGGATTTTGCTCCAACAACCTCAGTCCGCTTGGAGGGACCCCTCAACTGTGCCTCAGAACCCACTTGATTTTTATACCAACTAGTCCTCTCTTCATCAAAAGCATAAGTTATTGATGTCTCCTGAGAAGAGCCCTGAACATTTTTCACAACCTGCTCTGTTGCAAAAGACCTGAATTGAGAACGAGAAGCTGCTTGATCCTTCCAATTGGTTGCTACGTTTGAGCCAGTCTCCTCCTCTTTAGCTGCAGAAACGGCAACACAGGTAGGGGGATGGGCTTGAGCTTTCAACCCATCATCACCAAACCTACGGGGACCACTCTGGAACTCAACATTGGATGAACCCTCGGAATTATTCAACCCCTTATGATCCTTATCTTCAGATGCAACCGAAACTTCATTGGACTTGGTATGCGGAACAGAGGAAACCGAAGAGGGGGTACACAAGGGGCTTTCCGTATCCTTCTTATCACCACTCACATCAATGCTCATGTCACTTGCGCCACTCCATCTTCGTAACACAGACTTCTCAGCTGCAGCTGCAGCTGCAGCTGCAGCGGGCCCGGAAGAAATATCAGAGGAGAGCCTCCGCAGCTCCACAGATTTGCCAACAATGGGTTTGCCACCGGAATTCTCCTTCTGCTTGTTCTCGAAGAGGTTGATCCGGTCCTGCACACTAAGCCGACGCGCCGGCTGATTCGTTGGAGTTGACGACGGCGGTGAAGACTCAGTAGGGGCCTCCTCTTTCTTCTCCTTCTCCGCAACGGCTTCTTTCTCGTTTACGTTAGAACTACGTTGCGAAACGATGGTGGCAAAATGCATGGGCTGTTGCCACGTGGAGGCTTTTGATTGCTCAGAGGATTGGGCTTCTCTGGCGTCTCGCTGATTCGGCCTGAAATGGGGCCCATATTGGTCTTCGGTGGGGTCGTCAATGGACATATCTGACCCAACCGATGATCGGAGTTCCCAATCACTGCCACCTGGCTTCCATCGGCCGATAAGATCCGGTCTTCTCTGGTACAGTGAGATAAATTTAGTACAGGCTTCACTGCGCCAAAAAAAAAAGGCAGCGTTAGAGATTGAAAATGATGAAATATCATCCGACGTTATGTGAATAAAATAAATAAAATTTCCTAATATAAAATTAATATTAAAAAGATTAAAAATTAAAGAAGATTTGCCAACAGAAGAGATATATTACGACCTGTCCCTTGCATATTCACTAGTTAATTTCAGGATGGACTTCTCAACTTACCATTAATAAAAAAAGATATATTACCAAAAACAATCAATTCGTATATATATATGTATGCTATAACTTCCATATAATGAAAGTTAATGCAATGTATATTGGAGCATTATCCCACCTGTCCCTTGCATATTCACTAGTTAATTTCATGATGGGGTTCTCAACTTACCATTAATAAAAAAAGATATGTTACCAAAAACAATCAATTTATATATATATATATATATATATAGAGAGAGAGAGAGAGAGAGAGAGAGAGAGAGAGAGAGGGTAATGTTGGATTCTTCCACTCTAACCAGATACACTGTCAGCCAGGTGCACAATCTACTATGATGTGACCAAACAGGAAAAAGAATGAAAGAGGCTACAACTTAACCAGTATCAGATTCAATTCTTTTAGCCAACAGGAAAAAATAGGAAACAAAAAATAAAATAAAATAAAAAGATTTAATGGTCTATGGGAGCACAGTGCTTCAATGTTCTCGTGAAAAAAAATATATATTTAAGTAACTGAAGCTTAGGTTAAGACAGATCCTAGGGCAACAACTGGTTGTTGATCAATCATATCATGTTTCCTTTACTGGGGATCAGGAAAACATTTCCAGATTATCAGAATTATCATTTCCAGAATAGTCATCAAATTTTAAAGGAAAATGTTACTTCCACACTTCGAGAGAAGAGATGGCAGGAAGAGAGAGACAAAGAGAAAAGAGGAGGGTGTAGATGAAATGTAGATAAATAGGATGTGAAAATAACATAGTTGAATTTTAAATTTGAAAGAAGTTCAGCTGTCAGCTTTTCATACAGTTAAATAGTTATAAAGGAGCCTACAGCCTGCATGCTACCTATCAACATTGTACAGCAAAAAGGGCCTACCAACTATCCTATAGAGACTAAATTGGACCGTTTGCATGCTACTTGGAAGCAATATGTCTAAAAACATTGAAGACTTGGATATCAACGGACTGACAAGAAAATCCAAAATCAAGAACTATGAACTGGCGCAACAGTCTTAAATATTTGGTTCTAAATGCAGAATAAGACTGGCTATAGTATATGATTTTCCAGAACATCCAAACTGACTGCCCCTACATAAGCTTCATAGAGACATTTTTTTTTTTTCAAATCATATTCAAATTTGTAAACTTCATGAATCTGCAGATAATGTTTTTTGAAGTATTGAATCTTAGGAAATTGAATGTCAGCTGACCAATTCTTTATGATTTCTTCACTGATCAAAGCACCCGAAGATAGAAGGGTTGAAGGTAGAGATATTTTGTTTCATTTTCATTTTACTCTCATTTTGTCACTTGCTGGAAAGAACCAATCAATAATCCAATCATAACACCACCAGATATCGGCTCAAAGTGGAACTTAGTGCTAGAAAACCTAAACCAGTGAAGCCTATTGATTTTATTCTTCCTTATACCAAATTTAAGGCGACTCTGTTGTAGAAACTGCCTGAAGTGGCACCGACACAAAGAGGGAGAAAAAGAGACAGACTAGAGGGTTTTATCTTGAAATAAATTCCAGACTTCTTACTTCAAGCGATGAGCACCAAATCGATCTGCAAAATGCCGTAATTCAGACACAGTATCAGGATTAAAACCAGCAGCTGATGCACGAGCACAAGCTTTGATTAAGTCCTGCCTAACTGCAGTAAGTCGAACATCAATAGCCCTCAAAAGTTCCTTCCTGTACAAGAGATAAAAATAAAAACAGAAAAAAATTAAATAAAAAATCAGAGAAAGTAAATTATGGCAGTGTTAGCATAATAATTTCCTTTCCTCCTTACAATTTACTTCTCGATCTTTTCTTACCTTCTTTTTTCATTTTGCCTTAATTTTATTTGTCACTCTAAATGATGTAGCAACAAATGTCATGCTGACAGTCAGTCATTTCCATTTCCATCAAAAGCCTTGATCAAACTCATACTGGCACCAGTTTACTAGTAGCTCCACCTACTCAAAGCCTAGGTAGAATTTTCAATATTTGGATTGGAAATTTTTACATCTTGTTATTAAGAATAACTTGACCAGTATTCCATTTATATTATAGATCAGCCACTCACAAGTAAGCAGTAATACTGTTTTGTTGCGTTATTTTAACAAGTCTTTCACTTACTCTTTTTGCCTTACATTATTACATCAGTTTTCGAATAAAAAAAAATATCAATGTCCAATTATTAACTCTTTCATTATCCACTTCATATAAAGGTTAGCACAAAACCAATCAAAATCAACAGATCAGTCCTTTATATAACTAGGCTCCAACACTTCACTAGGAAACATTAACTACTTAAAATGCACAAAGCTATTTAATTTTCCCGTATTGCAACATCCTAAGTTCTATGCCCAGGTGGCTCAACCATAAGAAAAGGAGAGTCTCTCATCTTAGATTAGTAACTGCAATGTTTTTCATTCTTTATTGCCAATACAGGAAGTCCAATAAAAAAAAATACAAGATGTAATGCACCCAGACATAAAGAAAGAGGGTGGAACGATACTTGGTTGCATCTGCTGCTGCTGCTGTGGTTCCTGTTCCATCCCCACCTGGAGCAAATTGACCAAATTTTTGTTAGAATATCTCTATCAATCACCTAAGAATACTCAAGCAAAAGAAACGGAGGCTCCTGAAGAGCCACAATCCAAGATAAATGCTACTTCCTCAGGGATCAGGGGCAGGGCCATGCATGTAAACAAACTTAATATATCAATCTAACAAACACCACCTGCACCTAGTGTCCATGAAATCCAAAGGGCACAATGCACCAAGTTACTTGTTACATTATTTACATTAAGTTGTTATAGACAATAAGGTAAGAATTCCAATATCATCGATTTTTTTTCTGCTATAAAATTCTATACAGTTTGATTTTCATCTTGTTTTGTTTCCCCTTTTCTAATCTTCTTCAATTAATCATTCTTTTCTCTATATAAATGTCCCTATATTCAGTAATTCAGGCATAAAGTTTTCAGTTTCATTTTTTTTGTTTCCTCACAAGGGTATCAAGTGTCAATATTGAATCTTGAACAGTCACATGATCTTGACAGTTTAAACAAAGCAATTCTGTTCTGGTACAATTATGGTAGTATGTGTACAGAAGAATTTAATATGGTCTTCCTTTTTCTTTCTGGCTGTGGTTAATTTGCTTCCTTTTCTACCAACTCAGATACCAAGGCTCCATCAAGATGATATACAGTATAGATTCTCACCTCATTAGGCACTAGTTAGATAAACCATTCCAGCCATTTTGGTAACCATCCAAAACTACCCAAATACCTAAAATGGGTGGCCAAGTTGTAAATATAACAAAGTAACAAACCATTACAGTGAAATAGTAACAATCCAAAAATACCCAAATACCTAAAACAAGTGGCCAGCTTGTAAATATAATTAAACCATTACAGACAAATGATAACAATCCAAAACTACCCAAATACCTAAAACAAGTGGCTAGCTTGTAATATAGCCTGAAGAAATAATCTCTGAAAAAAACTAATTTCATGATGAACTATTTGACTCACATTAGTTGGTCTTACTTTAACAAAAATATATTTTCAAAGGAAAAATGGAAAGGATCGGAAATTGAAGATTATTGATGAAACTTTAAACTTCCAAATTTATAATCCACATTATCTTTTAAATGCATATATGTTCCTTTCAACACCCTATTTAACAAGGTCTAATTATGAACCTATCAATATTTTCTGCCTAAGACTAACATCTTAGCTTCTCTAGACAATGATCCCAATTTCCTTTCCCACTCCCACAACCCCCCACCATGGCCAAGTTGCGTCATTGTCCAATACTAACACAGAATAATCTTAAGAGAGAGTGGGTACAGGTTGATAAGACAAAATCATCAATATATAGTCAATAGTCACAAGTCATAATGCAATGAAAAAAATAAGTCCCATATCTGACAGAACACACAAACTTTATAGGTATTCAGTCCATTCTAATTAATAGGTAATCATACCTTGAGCGTCTGTATGCTGCTCTCCAATCCCCTGAAATAAGGAGTTCCCAAGTTCAGCAAAAGAATGAGAGTTTGGCTCAGTTATTTGCACCAATTTTCTCTAGTTGATCAAGAGGATGTTATTACCTGAGAATATATTCTCCGTGCTGCTTCCAACTGAGACATCTCTGCATCAAAGGTATTGGCCGTTTCCAAAGCCTCTGGCGTGCTAACAAACCGCACAAACCTAGAAGTACAAAGGGCTAACTAAGTAAGAGAGAAAACTAGAAGGTTCACTGCAAACAAATTTATTACGATGAAATTTTCTTCCTTTTCATTGCTTTGACCTTTCAAGTGTTCCTTTTGTAAACCACGTCTCAGCATTTTTATGTCTCTCAATTTCTAGCTTAATTGACTGGACTGCTAGTGCAACCTGCTCTTCTGCAGCCTTTAAATGGGTCACAAATGGTTTTACTAATCCTGATGCTAACTTCTCAGTGTTTCCATCACTTGAAATGAACAATTCACATCTGCCCCATTAAGGGGAGAAAAAAAAAAGGCGACAGAGAGGAGCAAAAGTTAATATATGGAAAGTATAATAAGCAGAAAACCATAAACCTTTTGAAAACCCAAGGAAATTCACACCTTGAACGCTTTGGAGACAATTGGAATACAGCATAATCAAGAGGTGTGTCAGACTTCATTTTCCTTTACTACAGCAAACACTATCACTTTCCTGACCTAATCACATAACCAGATGCATTCTTTATTATCATTTTCATTTGTTGCTAATCAAAATCAGCATAGTCCGCTCAGAATGTAGATTCTGGGCAAAAAGAGTTTGAAATTTCCGAGAAAAAGAAAGCAGTTGACTGAATTCTCCGTCAGATGAAAATAGTATATGATAGTTCAAATCTAAATTGGCATACTTTACAAATCTGCATTTTCAATCAAGATGAAATTCAAATAAAAATATATGATTAATCAGATGCCTATAAGATTAATCCTACTTGTTTCCATACTTACCAGAGGAACACCATAGATCCCAACCCAAAACCCAGCTCAAAAACAAAATGCTCCTGAATTCAAGCTCTTGCAGCAATATAGAAATCCAAATTGGCCATAAAGAAATTAGATGGCATAGATCTGATTTAAAAACGACCGCACTCAAGTGCCAGACCATAATGAACTCATATTGAATACACACCCATAAACCCAAAATCCAATACCCAACCGAGCTAAACCCAGGAACTTGCAAGCAAAACAGAATTTCAAGCACACATTTGCATAAACATATACCCAAAAAAATGCATGCAGTAAAATAAAAAACCCTAACCATTTACATTCAAAACTGGAAGTATAAAATGTGGGATGATTGTGGAATTCAATGCGAAGCCCAGATACCAAGCTCCGAGATCTTCGATTGCGTAATCCGATCCTCTAACTTCGAGTTCAACAGGGTACCAGCATTTCGCTCCCTTGTCTTTTTTATATTCTTCTTTTCTCCTTCCTTCGTCTGTGTGGAGTGAGCTCCTTTTTTTCAATTTTTTTGAAGTTTTACGAAAACCCTACAATGACAAGATGGTTTTTGCTTTACTCATCCCCTCAAACCTCTTTCTACTTTCTCTCTCTACACTCTACCTCCAAGACACAGTAGAGAGAGATAGCGTTTGGGGTGTAAACTATAAAGGGCAGAGAGAGGAGAGAGAAAGAAAGTCGTGTGCTTCAGACAAAAATTGACTACTACTGCTACATTTGCAAATGCAATTCGTAGAATGTTTTATACTAGCGAGATTGAAAGAGAAGGAAGTAGATTTACCAATACGGGCTTGACACTGATCAGATAGCTTTGACTGAAATTTTACTGGGAATTCCATGCTTGATTTGGTTTATATTCTTCAAATCACGGTGAATGACTTGAGTCGTTGCTATTGGCTAAGATTTGCTGTCAATCAGGTTCCATTTCCTATATTTGTCAAATAATCAATTAATTCCATGTGATAAAGTCTATACTATATATATACTCTTTAAGCATTCATTATCTTTCCTCGTTAATATAAGTTGTTTGTATTTTTTTTAATTTCTATAGATTAAATTGCTCATAAAGCACACCTCTCATCATTGCATTTTGTAATTTAATAATAACTAAACTCATAATTTTGATCTCTACAAAATTTCATTGATCTTTTTTTTCTTAAAAAAATGAGTTTTTTATTTTCTTATTTGAATTCAATTTAATTCTTTCATTAATTCATAAAATGATTAAGTTGACTCTAGATTTAAAAAAAAACAATTGGTGGGCAAAATGTCCAATGATATTTTTTAAGGATAATATTTAATATATAATTAGAAAACAAAAAAAAATACCAGTAAAGTTCATAGAACAAATTATTGTACTAGCAATGACAAATTCAAAAATTTTTACTAGTAGTAATTATAAGTAAATTATAGATATTTTTATGAACAAATATTATAAATATACATAAATGATAAATTATGTGAGAACATCTTTCAAATTTTTATGAAAGTAAAAAAAATCTCACATATATTCATTAAAAAAATTTTAATTTGTTAATATGTGGGAGCAATTGTCTCATGTATCATGTGTACAAATATATCAAATTACCAAAGATGATTTTTTTAATCATTGATTTGTATGTCATATATGCTTTTGATCTCCAAGTTCTAAATCTAAATACAATCTAAGAATAAAATAAATTTTCATTTTATTTCTTACACAATTAAACACTAAAACATGGTAATGGCTATTTCATTTTATCTCTGTCAAATTATGTACTCATCTAATTTCTATTATACCAAATTGGATATTTATTTCCATAGATAGTATAAATTTTAAGAAGTGTAATGTTAGTGAACAATAAATGTATCATTTAGTTTGAGTAAATTTGTACATTAGTCAAGACTAAATTTACATTAAGAGATAAATAATATTTTACCTTTTTTGGTTGATTTAAGTGACTAGCTTTTTAAATTAATGGCATAATATACATAGCTACGTATTTTTAAATATATTATTTTTTAAAAATATATTTGCATATATTGCTCTCAATTATGAAAGTGGATAAACATTGCAAAGAAATTTAAATCCTTGGCCCTAAGTATATACGTAGATTGAATTATTGATACAACATGCTTTTTTAGGCTAATCTCTCCTTAGTCCTTATTTATTATGTTTTTACGGCAAAATACTAATATTTCTTAAAATACTAATATTTCTTAAAATACTAATATTTCTTAGGTTTTGTTTGGATAGGCTTAGAAAAATGCTCTTATGAAGGTTCTTCAATTATGAGGGTTTTTTTTATTTGAATGTAGTAATTAAAAAATATTTTTAAATTATAAAAATTATTTAAATATAAAAATATAAAAATACTTTTAACTAATAAAATTATTAAAAATTACATGTCAAGTATAGGTTATAAATTATAATCAAATATTAAAATGATATTTTTGTTTAAAAATTTATTAAAAAATAATTAATTTTTTTCATTTATTACATAATTTTTTATTTGAAGTTATAATTTTTAATTTTAAAAAAAATTATATATTTTTACTGTTTGTGTTTTTTTTGTATAAGCTCATTCAAACAACACTGTTTATTTAATAAACACCTTTTAAAAAAAATTCTCAAACAAAATCCATCCAAATATGCCCTTTTGTTAAAAATTCAAATTTGTGTGATTAGGAAATAGGAAGTCGTTAGGACTGAACGGGCAATAAAAAAGTATTGATAGTTTAAGAGAAAGTTTAAATTAGTTTTCTTATTATATAAAAAGAAATATTTTGAAAGGGACTTCGTATGCTGCACGAGATCCTGTTTTTCTTAAGGGTTAGGATGGGGCGTGAATATTATAGTTACAATGTCTGCATCTCATCCAACGGCTCAAAAAGAATAGGACGGGAACTGGGTTCAACAACTGAGTGTAAAAGATTATATATAATTATGAAGGACGAGGATGGACATTTTGGTAATTTCAAGCATGCGATTAAGGTGAGAAGAGGTTGAATAATTTTGCGGGAAATGAAAGTGATGTGTTAAATGAATAGCCCAATCCAGTTCCAGACTGAATAACAAACCCGAAAAGCAAATACTTTGAATTTGAATTATTTTAAACTGTCCCTTTCTCCACTCTAATATTTCTACATGTCACAATCCCTCCCCATCTAAACTGTTAAGTTTAATTTTCGGCCATTTTTTTTCTATATCTTATAATTTTTTTTAATAAATTGTATTTAAATTACTAAATTAATAACATATGAAATAAAGCAATTACCTTTTTTTTTAAAGGGAGTTACTCCCTACTGCTCCAAGGAAATATATATTTTTTAATAATAAAATATATTTTTTACCTTAAATAGGAGTATCGCTCAGAGAGTTATAAGTATACATTTTCTTAAACGCACCGTTTGACAAATGAGTTTTTTGTAAAATTTCTATTCCATTGTTTACCCAATAATTGAAATATTTACTCAAGAGTTCTCTTACTCCTGAATAAGATAAAAGGCGCTATAATAAAATTTTAATTGTATTTAAAAATAATAAACAAAAAATAATTACAGTCACAACATTTTAAAAAAAAAATCAAAGAGAATCATGCATTTTAAAAAAAGTAACGAATTTGAAGAAAAAGTCAAAAAATAAATATAGTCACAAAATTCTTTTTAAAAAAATGCAATGAATAAAGAATGAATAAATTATGCCAATAAATAAAGGATAGTCCTTTTTTTTTAAAACCAATGGTGCAAAACCCAAGCAATTAAGTTTGGAAGAAAGGTTGATTGATTTAGGAGAAAGAATGAATGAGATTAGGAGGAAAAAATGTGATATAAAATTTATTGTTGATTGATGTATAAAATAATTAATATATGTATAAAATAGTTAGGTTGAATAAAATAGTTAATGGTTACATTATCAAAAAATTAATGTAGGTTAAATAAAGGAACTAAATTAAAACTTAAAAATAATTACAAGGACAATATTGTTTAAGTTAAAAATATGAGGACTAAATTAAATTTTTTTGTATAATAGGAGGATCAAAAGTATAATTAAGTCTAATTAATATTTGATTAAATGATAAGATGTAATTTAATTAAATTATGATAGTTGAGTATATAATATGTT
>JASKGM010000014.1:2481554-2496607 GCA_034509205.1 Ceratonia siliqua
AAATTTAAAAGCAATATAAAAATGTGTGTGACTAATTTGACCAATTGATACGGCCACTCCAAAAACCATATATGTTGGTATGTATAAATGCAAGAAATTTGGTAATAATGTATCATAATCATATTACTAATATAAAAAAAGGACAGAAATTACTAATACTTCTAATATATTTATATTGTTGTAAATGAATTTGATTTTATTTAGTCTCTTGATATCTTGTATATATAATTTTAATATCAAAAGTAATAAATAATTAGTCAATATATTTTTATTATTTTTAAAAATACTATTCAATATTCATAGAATATGTACAACGTTAAATTAATAAATTAATTTAGTTTGTATTCACTAAATTATTATTATCTTTTTTTATAAAAATAATTTAAAATAATTAAGTAATTTATACATAATCAAAATAAAATTATCTTAAATGCATTAACGCACCTTTAGAATAGTTTTGAAAAAAATTGTTTAATTAAAACTTAAATTATTTTTAAAATATTTTTATCATATAAAAAATATTAATAAAAAATAAATAAATCCATGAATTTAATATGGTAGGACTAGTCACAAAATAATAGTGGTAGGATTTGTTTTATTATTTTAATTATTTTATATTAATTAATTATTATTTATGTTATATATTTTTTAAAATGTTTTATTTATTAATAAATAATATAAAAAATTATGAATGAATAATTTTAAAATTTTAAAATTTATATCACGTAAATAATAATTAATTAATATTAAAAATAATAAAAATAAGATATCAAAAATACAAAATACAGCTACGAAGTGGAAAAATTACTCGATAACGTGTGTTGATGAGACTGAGAGGGAGCATGGTGGGGGGTGGGTGTCATGACGACAAAGCCCAGTTTTCTGACGCGTGTCTCCAAATGGGCCTTCTAACTTTGTTGATGGGTTACCGTTGTGAACTTTCGCTTTCAAACGCAGGTCGTACGGAGACGGAACGAGACATGAGTGGACGAGTGTCATTCACTTGCTAGTTGCTTCGCTAACAATTTCCGTTCCCCAATAAAACTCTACCAAGTGTCGTTCCTGTCAGAGAATCGAATCATCACACGACTCCACGTGGCTGAATGTAATTCGCTCTTTGGCTACCCAAAAAGAAAAAAGTGACATATTTTTGTCGTTTCCTCCAAATCTGTGATTGTTTAACACTTGATTGAGATTATTATTGGGATCTTTTGGTTGATTTTGAGGTTAATCCAAAACCCCATTAGTGTAATCATGAGCAAATGAACTTTTTAGCATCTAATTTCTTATAATTAAAAGTAAAATAAAAGGCCAAGGAATTCCCAAATGTGATACAAATGGCGTAGAAAAAGTTTAGTGATAGTATAATGTATGCTCTTTCTTTTTTTCACACAAACATACTCCTTATAGTACACATTATATCATATTACGAGATGTCTATTTTAAAAATAATTTTATTTTTTATTAAAGAAGGTATTTTTAAGAATAATAATATTTATATATTATTTTTATATATTTTCTTATATATATTATTTTATTATTATATATTATATATTTTTATATAATTATTATTTTATAATATATCAATAATTAAAAGTAATATATAAAAAATATATATATGATATCATTATTTTGTTTTAAAATAAGACTCTTGTAATGTAGTAATGATTCAATTATACTAATATGGATTTAAGTATGTATTGAAAAAAGATATGACTATCATATCTTGAAAATTGTGGTTGTCCATGCAAAATCATGATCATTCATATTTATATAGACGGTTATAATTTAATAGATCCAATCATATTGTTAAGCGACATGATTGAATTTAAATTCTTCTTATATCTTATTTTATATATATTATTTTATCATTATTTATTATCATCATAATAAATTATTTTATAATATATCAATAATTTAAAAAATATATAAAAATTATATATAAAAAAATAATATATAAATAGTATTATCTTATAATATATACCACTTATGTGAGAGAAAAAAACCCTAGGTTCACCGATGCGGTAACATTATTTTTTCCCCAAATGATAGCGCATGGTCCCCACCAAAAGGAAATCACTGTTTTTTTTGTATGGCCCCACCCCACAGCACAAGCCATTGAATAAGATCACCAATTGGGCCACCCAATATGATTTGGGTTTGAAGGTTCACACTCCACTAGTCCATATTAGTGGGCAATTGGGACCAAGAATTTGATTGAAATGAAGTGAATTGGAACTTTTTTCCTCCCCATATTTTGGAAAAACATGGATTTCAGTTCTTTCTCAAAAGGTAAGAAAGCCTTGAAGCTTAGTTTTGAATTTAGATCCACCATTTGAATAGTAGGTGACCGCCCACATGAATGGCATTCACAAAATACATCGAATCAAGGAAAACGATTTTGATAATCACAATTGCTTTTGATTTGGTTTTAGGGATGGAAACTACACCCGTGTTCAAACAAGGGATCATATTTTATAGATATTAAGTTTTAAAATAATTATTTATCTCTATATTTAGAGATATTGTATTTTAAAATAATATATCATAAAATTTAAATTTTTCTTTAATGTATTAAATAAATTGCATAATAATATTTCAAAATAACACAACTATTTAATTTTAAAAAATATAAATTCATTCAAAATTAAAGTGCAACGATACTTATAATAATTATAAAAATACTATATCTAATAATAACAAATGAAAATCTAATAATTTATTGTTGAACTAAAGGGTGAATACAAGCTACAAGCTATTATGATGCTATAGATTGCAAGATGAAAAATTCTCACCATTATTATCGGTGCTGCAACAAAATAATTATGTATTTTCACTTAATGTATTAGATCCAATAATTTCTATAATAGCATTTGATTCTTGGACCATGAGTAAAAACGATTAGAAAAAACTTGATTAAACAAAAAAATAAAAAGTAGAGGATTAAAAATCTTTTCAACATATTAAGAAAAATAAATCAAAAGATAAAAATTGCTTTAGATTTACCAAAAAAGAATATTAAAAAATTGACTTTAGATCTTTCTTAAATGATAAATCTGAAAATTTTATTATAAAATAAAAATAATAAAACAAAAGAAGGAAGGAGGGGGTTGCTGTATATAATGTTGGCAGCAGCCCTAAAAGATAGACTTGCGTGTAGAAAAAGGTGTTATCAACTATGAAATAATGAGAGAGTAAAAAAGAAAACCCTCAACTCAATTGTGGTGTTAAATTTTCATTTTGGGTCAATTTTATAAAATTGATATTTCTAAAATCATTTGAATATAATTTTCTGTAAAATTTTAGCAAGTGTCTGTACTTTTATTTGTGTTTTTTTTTGAAAAAAATATAGTTTAAATAAAATTTAAATTAAAAATAATTATTTTTAAATTTTAAAAGTGATTATTTTTTAGTAAAATATTATAACCTCTCTCTTTATTTTGCTGATCTTATGCATACCTCCCATTTATTTTTAAAACCCAATAACCCAATTAAATCACATAGTTAATTTTTTTAATTTATTGAATAAATTACCCTTTTTTGTGTGTCCTCCTATCCTCAAATTAATGTGATGGTATATTGGTTCTATTGCAATAATAAATTCTTACATTCAAAATGGTATATATATATATATATATATATATATATATATATATATAAATAAAAAAAAAACAAAAATAATATATGATTAATTTTAATTGTATTTTTTAAAATATGATATTTTAAATTAATATTTCATAAAATTATTTTTTATATTTTAAATAATATTATAATAGTGTTTTATAATAATATATAAAATAAGATTTTATAACACACCATTAATTTTAAAACATAATAATTTTGGACTTTTATGAGAGTGTAAACACAATAATATAAGTTGTTGTATGTACTTGTACATACAATTTATTTAAAAAAAACTCATATTGCAGTGTCTATTCTATAATGCGACATTAAAATCCCAATGTCACAAAAGAAAAAAATTAAAACTTAGTGATAATTAATTTAATTCGAAATGAGTTTATTTAGACAACAAGTCAAAATAAAGAATTTTGAATAAACAATAAATTTGTTGCAAAAAATTCAAACTAACATTATGTGAATATGTAACACAAAAAAGTGATACCATTTAAGGACAAATTCATGAAAGATAAATGCTCTTTTCACAAATTTATTATTTTACAAAATTCATAAAAAAGTTTTTCTAATCAATTATTATGAAGTGAAATAATATAAATAGGATAAGATGAGTGTGGATGATGGTTAAAAAAATCTTTTGTAAAATTTATGAGAATTAATTTTTGTGGGAGTCTATTTTAATTTGTTTGTGAGAGTCAAACGTCAAAATCTTCTTATTAATATTTTTTTATGAAAAATATTTTAATTTTTTATATATACTACTTTAATTAACCCTAAAAAATTATTTTTTATAACAAATCATTTTTTGATAATAATATATAATAAAAATTTTACTCCATATAAAAAAAACGCTTATGATTATAAGAGAATGATTTAATATATGATATGAGTCCATTTACAAATAGTGTAATAAATAATTTATTAAAAATAATTTTGTTTTTATATAAATAATCGAAGGTTAATTTTTTAAATTAAAATTATATATAATTTATTTTAAAAATATAAGAGAGATATATATAAATTTTAAAAATAGAAAGAGCAATACGGCAATACAATACCAACAAAATTTGCTCTTGCTCTTTAAAGCCCAATCTCAGAGCCTAATTCATTCTGGTCTATCCGGATCTCTAATTTCCCTCGCGCTGGAGGCTGTTCTCTCTGTTATTGTCCAGTTTATACAACTTACGCCGTCGGCTCAGACGCTCTGCGGCACAGAAAACAAGTCCAGAGAACACGACCTTTGAATCGCGGTACTTGTCATTTTTATCGAATTTCATGATTTTTATTTCAGTGTCTTCTTTCATCTTCAAAAATTGTCTGCAAAAATAGCAGATGCTGCATAACGATTCATGATTAGTCTTGCAAACGTCTAGTATACAGGTAGCTTCATTGCTTCAATATCACATGGTGTAACAGGGTTTTGTTCGTTGGTTGCTTTTTATTATTATTATTATTATTATTTTGGGGAATAGCCGGGGGACGAGTGAGGAAGACGCTATCTATTTTACAAGAATCCACTATCTAGAAAATGTTCAATTTAAATGGACATGCTGTTGCATTTATTCAAGAGGTGCCCATTTTTCATAAAGGGAAAATTTTAAGTTGTATCTTGGTTGGATTGGACCAATGGACACACCCAAAATAGGGCACTGGTGGAACCGTGTCCATTTTCTATTTCAATCTCACTAAAGAGATATCTCTCTGTCTCCAATTTCCCCATGAATATCCCATCAGAATTCATCTGTCTCCAATTTCCCCGTGAATATCCCATCAGAATTCACCTGGAAAGTTTTGAATCTTAACTTTCTGTAATCTACAAATGCGTATTAGAATTTTGCAATCTTCTATTCCTTATTTTTGGTGCCCAAAGTTTTTTTTTATTGAACAACTTCAGTCTCGAAATCATTGCTCGTTGACTATAAAGTGTTTTGATACTTCTAATAACAGTTTGAGCTTCAAATGATTCTCAACTCTGGTCCAATAGTTGTATGGTTATCCATTGCTTCTGTAATAATTATCTTAAATAGCTCTTCTGTTGCTGGTTTCCCACCGGGTTAATTTTGTTTGAATTAGTTACTAGCTATAGGAAAGTAATGTAAATGCAGTAGTTAATCTGGTTCCGCAAAAGTTTATATTGAATGTATATGTATGTGTAAGTATAGCTGTAGCACGTCACGTGGGCTATTCTGAATATAGGTGGGAGCTTGACATGTTAAGTGTCTACATTTTGTTTTTGTTGATGGCCACTTATGACCATGGAATCTTACCTTGAATATGAAATGAATTGAAGTTATGTGGATACCCTTTTTTTTCTTTCCCTAGATTGCACTGTTTTGTAAAGTAAATAATAATGCTCTTAAGAATTCTATTTTATCTCTGCAAATCTCACAGTTTGTGTAATACAGGCCGTCACTTATTCATTCAACTAAGTTCTTTGCAGGGTAGAATAGTATAAATTCAAATTTCAAAGACCTCAAACATTCAAACGTATAACGAAAATAAGACATGAAGGACTCAGAATTGCGATGACCCGATATGTTTGAAGGCTTTTCATACAAGTCCAAAAGTTGAAAGTAGGTTTAGGGAATGGCGTTCTTGATGGAAAAGTAGATGAGAAAGGAAGTTTCTGCTCCTGATTGAAGGTCAAAGATTGCCCAGGCTAATGTGGAAGGTGCCCATTCTATGCTAGGTGTTGAGTCCTCTGCTGATTGTGTGTATATACGAGGGAAGTAGAAATTAAAAGTTAAAACTGCAGAATACTTTGATCTACTCTGTACAAATGGAGTATATTTTCCTCAGATGCTTGTGCTAGGTCAAAGTTTTGCAACTATTGTATAGATATGATGACCCAGAAGTCGCAGTTGGATAATTTGTGAGTTATAACCCTTGTGCCTTTGTCTTTTTGTTGAGATAGTAAATCCTAGGCTTTTCATGCTTGCTGTATCCCTGTTCGACAAACTTTGCATCTTCCAATTTTTCTGCAAATGGGTTAGCTTTTCACTCAAAGCATGGGACTATTGTCTTCTACCAAGTGGATTAATTCGGCAGATTCCACCTGTTAGAGATATCAGCCTGCATTCATTTGTCCTACCTAGTTTCTTTAAGATTGAATGTTTGGAAGAGCAAGCTGTTTTAAATGATTAATCATACTTGTAGTAACACTATATCCCAGATCACTTGTATTTGGGGGAGAATATAATCAGGTCGTGGATCGAAAGAGGATTCCAGGGTAACATACGACATGTCTAGAAAATTAGCAATAGGGAATTCAACATTTAGATTTTGTTTCTGACAAGCGACATTCAACACGTAATAAATAGCTCTCAATCAGGTTATTATTCGACGTGTACAATGTATCCTACTAATCCAACTAGCTATCAAATGAAGATTCTTGATATTGATAATTTAGAATGGTGTTATACATGAAAAGTAATATATTAGCTGCTATAATGTTTGATGATTTTGCATGCAGTCCCCTTCTTGCAGCAAATTGGCTAAGTTAATTGTAACAATTAGGTAAACAGATACACTGAGAACTACAAGTTTCTCATCCAGAGTCTTCACAGAAAGTCTAACCCAATCTAACCTAGTTATCACTCACTATTATTGTTATTGTTGTTGCTATGATGATTGCTAGCATTTCCACCTCTCCTGCCATGCTTCAGCTGCGAAATCTCCAATTGGGTCTTCATAAAAAACTGCATTCTTTGCAATTCCAGGTCCTTAGCAAACTTCATTCGCTGCTTCTCCATTTCCACCACCTGCTGCAGCTTTGAGCTTTCGGCTTGCTCATATGCTTCACCAAACTTAAGTATCGCCTGTGTCAATTCCCTCACTGCACTCCCCCAACTCTTATCCTTCCCTCCTTCCCTTTCTTTCGTAGCTCCTGCACGCCCAGCATTAGGCTTGATCTCCCTCTGCACCCTGGGCCTTTTGCTCTCATACCTATCAGGCGGAAAACTATCACTAGAAACCGGCGACAGTTCTTTCTCCGACCGCGACGAATCGGAGTCTACAGGAGCCCGCCTACGGAACTGTATTTTCTGGTTCTTCAACTGGGGCTGCTGCTTCTGCTGTTGATGAGTTTGATACTGATTTACAGACCGAATTCCCACCGGAATTCCCAAAGGTACTTTCTGAGTTTGCAAATTATTCCCAGTACTCGTTCCAGCACCACCACTAGAACCAGCAATTTTCGCAGCAGGACCAATCAACTGGTCCAATCTCTCAAAGAACGGCCATTTACTGGACGCGCCACCAGCTGCAATCTTCGCTTTCTCCAATTTGTACTTCTTCTTCACCGTGTCGATCCGATTCTTGCACTGTATATCAGTCTTGGGTGTTTTCGTATACTCGTCCCTGCTACTAACAATATCCGCCACCTCCTTCCAGTGCTTCTGCTTCAGATTTCCCCTGCTCAGCTCCAAATACCTCTCCCCCCACGCGTCGATCAACACCGCCGTCGCCCCTTCACTCCAGCAATCCTCCCTCCCACCCCCTCCGCCGCCACCACCACCGTTCCCCCTCTGCTGCTGAATCGGAAGCGCTAATGTCAAACTATTCTGCGGTGGTGGCTGTGGTACCGGCGCCGGCGCCGCAACCGTCACCGTTATCCGACCGTTCGCCCTCGGTGACGCCGGAGATCCACTGGCCGGAGACGGATGTGACTGGATCTCGTCATCATCGTCCATCATTGCCTGAGAACACCGCCGATCTACCGAGAAATTCCTCAACAACGTCGACGGAAACAGAGAGAGAAAGAAAGGGGAAGAGGTAGAGAGAGAGAAAATAAGGTTAGGGTTTTTATTCTGTTGACCGGCGAGAATATATCGTCGCCTTTTCTCTCTTTTAATTTTTTTAAATTAATTAAAAAAAAAAAGGGAAGAAAGTTCAGAAAATTTGGGTCTCGTTTGGATTGACGGAAGATAGGGGAGAGTAGGACGGTGTCGCACACGTGGAAGGAGATATAGGAGGGAATGCTGAGGTGGAAGGATATAATTGGATGGACCAGCAACTCCGTCACCGGCGTAAAGTATTGCCGGCTCTTTCTCATTAACAAGTTGACGATAAACACCATATGATGATGTCTCAGAATTTACCGATGCCACCTGCTTCGGCAGTCTCCGGTGATACACCCAATTTACCCCCACAATATAAAATTTCACTCCTTCGTTTCGGTAATTATAATAAAAAAGTAGTAAAATTCACTTTAAAATATTTAGGAAATTTCTACTTTTCTGGGATAAGTAGTTGAGTCTGGATTAGATTAAGCGACAAAAAGTGTGATGTTCAGTGGGACAGTGAAGGGTACGTGTCGGTTCGGCGGTGAGAATATCGAGGTGATCGACGGTGATGTACAGGTGTCGGTGAGTGCGTGGTTGTTAGGTGCTGTTGCTGTGGATATAGGGATGACGTAAGGTTCCGGTAACCCACCTCTCGGCATCGCCCACAGCTTTATTTTGGGTATTTTCCGTGGAAGTGTTTGAGGCGTACGTCAAGACGGTTATTCCGTAATTTCAAGGTGGGCGCAGCGCTACCTAAATCCCCATCCCTGCCTAAACTAGTGTTGGGTGTTTGGCTTATACCTTCTCTTAAAGAGAGAGAAAGAGAGGTAATCAGATCCTGATAATTGGTATGCCAATTTCAGACTGGTACTTGTTTAATTGGGTTTAAGACATGTTTAGGCAAACCTAGAAAGATGAAGATGGAAATTTAATTCAAACCTTATTTTAAGATTAAAGTTAATTATTTTAATTTTTGACTTAATTATACTTAGTCTTTAGTTTTTTAATTGTAATAATATAGTTCCTCTAATTTTAAATTAAACAATTTAGTCCATCAATTTTTTAGAATGTTTCAATATTAGTCTTTCTGTTAAGTTGTCATTTAAAATTTAATGTTGATAGTTAATATGACAAACATTAATGCCGTGTAAATATAAGTAAGCATACATGGACCGACACATCAAGTTACATATGCTGCTCACGTGTAATATTTTTTTTTAAATGCAAGCTGTATTATGGTTCCTACTCTGCGGATTGTGTGTTTTGGAGGAAAGATTGCACGTGAACAACACGTACAATTTGATGTGGCAATTTAGGTATGCTTGCATGTGCCCATACGATCACAATGTTAGCTACCTCAACTATCAACATTAAATTTTGAATGATAATTTAATAAAGAGATTAATATTGAAATATTCTGAAAAGTTAGGAGATAAAATTGCTCAGCTCCAAACTAAGGGAGCCAAATTGCTATAATTGAGAAACTAAGGGGATCAAAAATGTAATTAAGCCTTAATTTTTTTAATTTATTAATATAACACTCGATGTATTTTTTGTTTTTAAAATAACATTTAACTTTTTTATGAAAGTATAAAAAAATTAATTGCTCTTAATACTAATATGATAAATAAATGAGAAATAATGAGAAATTAATTTTTTAAACTTTGTAAGAGAATTGAATGTTATTTAAAAAAAATCAAATATTATATTACAAAATATAAATAGAAGTTATAGTAATTTCTCCTAAAACTGATTAATGATATTAAAAAAAAATGGAGTGGGTTGTGAGTATATTAAATTTTTAAGTAATTCTCCTTCCTTTCAATTCATTACTGGCAATATTACGAAGGGAGAGGGAGATGTACATAGATTAGAGACAAGAGAGGTCAGCTTCATAAAGAACAATTTTCAAGTATTATGTATTTTAATTTAATAAATTCATTATTTAATATAATATAATATAATATACTCTTAAGTTCTTGGCTTCTCTCATTGTAACATTCCTTCGGCCTGTCAATCCACCCCACTTTCCTTCAATTATTCTTCATCAATTCTTGACTTCTTCACATCCCCATTTTTTTTAGTCTACTTGATTACATTGATTAACAACTAATTCACTGTCAGGGAGCCTATATCAAGAAAGACAAGCTACAAAGTCCAAAGTTTCATTCACTGCTACTTTCTTGAAGGAAATGCAGCAAATCCTCAATCCTGGCTTTGGTTTATTATATTCATCAACAACAAAGTTTCTAGTCTATGTGGATAATCAATCTGGCTTGTTTGAAATAGAACGGTATAATCATGTCATTTCGAATGAACTAGTATATCTATTATATGAGATAATTTCCCGAAGTTTAAGCAATGTATGTAGAATAAATTTATTAAGATCATGTATAGACTTAGAAAACCAAATTGCAAGAAATAAGGAGAATAATCATACATGTCTTTGACGTCTTGAAGTTAATGGGGATGACCTTCCTTCTTATCTCCATATTAGAGAAGATGACTCTCTCAATTGGGCTGGCCAAAGACACTCTACAGTCAAAATGTATGGGTTGCTCTCTTTTATAGAGAACAAAAGAAACTAAAATCCCAATAGAATATTCTCATTAGTCCTTTCATCATGGGCTCTAGTATTTTGGACTTACATAATAAATTCAATCATATTAAATAATAAGGTGCATCAAGCTCACCTCCTTGAATCCATAATAAATAATTTTATAAATATTTAAATATATAATTAGTAACGACTCATATTAAAATAATTCCACTAATGTGAGCTGGGACGAAAGGAGGGGGTGTAAGCAGGGGCCCTGACCACTCACTCTTTCAAATTTTTACTAATATATACTTTAAATTTTTTTAAAAATTGATGGAAGTTGTTAAGTTTTTTTTTTTCTCATTTTTTATTGAAAGAATAAGGAGCGGGGTTGCAAAATATCAATAGAAGTATACATATTAAATAGTATTTGTAAAAGTCAAACTTAATTAACTTTGCACATAATCTAATATACTAATTCTTCCAAAAATCAGTTCATTTCATTGTAAGTGAGTTAATAGCACTTGCAAATAATTGTGTTCTCATTTATTATTTTTTATTTGTAAATATTTTGAGTTAGTTATAAATTTGTAGTTGACTAGTTGTAATTCTATACACCTATTTCATTCGAGTTATAGATTTGTAGTTGTGGTCCCAGACTCCCATTTCATTTGAGTCATAGTTGTGAATTTATAATGGTGGTTCCAAATTATTCATTATATTTTATTAGTTGTTACACTTGTATATTAAATAATTATTGTTAAATAATCACTAATAAGATAAGGAAGAATTTAGAGAATATAAGAAAGTCATATATAATTAATGTTGTGGACCGTTGTGCGATTATCGTGGCTAGATGTTGGTACTTCAACCCTCTTTAAATAATTTATGGATCCGTCCATGAGTGTGAGCATTAACAGCGTCGATAAAAGGACCTATTTGTCTGTGAGCCCAAAAACAAAATCTAACATGTCATTGGTTCTTCAAGTGTTTTGTAGTACTCAGTATTCTAACAGGGAGTTAGTCTTTGGCACTGCAGATCAATGCCTAGCTACTTTTGTCAATGAAATCAAACACATGTAGTTGAAGAAAAAGAGGGGAAGCAAACTAGACAGCATGGCAAGTGAAATAAGCACACTTCCCTCACTTGCACTTGCAGTAACATTCAGAGAACTTATTGTGGCAAAAGGGAAACGCAACATTCAAACTTGTTGGAGTTGCAGTATAAAGAATGTCCACTTTCAATTCTCCTTTCCTTTCTATTTTCCCAACCTAATGAACACCTTAACTGACATTGAGCATAGCCCAAATCCTAAACATAAGCCAGTCTCATGTGTAGATTCTCTCTTACCATTTACTTGTATTCAGTTTTTCATGATTGTTGCTAAGATCTGTCTTGAAATTTCTGAAGTACATTTGAATTTTCATTAATACTAAGAAGATAACAAAACAGAAAGGTTCAGCTACAAAAATAAATAAACAACACGCCCATATTTCTACCTTAAATTTCTCTGTCATTTGTGTGACCCAATATGCTTTTCTACTCCATCTTTAAGGTCACAGTTAGCCTGCATGGTAGAAAAAGACAGAATGGGTAGTTAAATAGCAAAATATAATAGTGAGTTCTCAAAAATCAAATATCATAAAAATGGTTATTTAGACGGTAACTTGCTCTCACCCTTTTGGGAGCTCATGATTTGAACAGCTGTTGTTGCAGATAATATTCCTCTTTTCAAATTGCTTATCTCTTTCTTTATAGGTTATTAGAGGTCATATATATAAGGGTTTACTCATTCTTGTACAGTTATTTCTCAAGTGCAACAGCAGCTTACGTTTCTTTGTCTTCACTCCCCTCCCTTAGTCCTCATTAGCGACAGAAGAAGAAAAAGGCCAAGGCTACTGAAATGAAAACTAAATTAGGGCTAGATTCCATCTTAATCATAGGAAGAACAGCAGGTTTTGAGATTCAAAGACACAATGCAGATGTAATTGTCTGATTAAAAAACAACCAAACATTTAAGTCCGAGAGAAATCAAATTCAAGCAACAAAGCCTAGAAAAAGAGAAAAGCGGCTTAAGGGAAGGCAGTATGTTTTAAGATCAAGCAGTACAGAAAACAGTTTCAGTAACATTATTTGCAACTTGACATGGTCCAAGAGAAAGACTAATTAACCCATGTAATTAGGATTGCACAGAGGAATTTCGCAGTTCTATTGGGGAAGTCCATAAAATCATTACTCCAAGAATCAACTACTTTCAGGGTTCAGCATCATAACTCACAGGGTTTATGTAAATCCTTTCCGCTTCTTGTTTGTGTTTAAGATATTAGTGTTACCAGACGAACAGATAATGCAAATCTATAATCATCAAATATTGTGATAACTAATGATATATCACTATACATTATATATCATATCATATCATTATATGCCAGTCCATACCTTTTCCAAGCCTAGAAGAATAGCTTGGAACCAAACTCAAGTACTCTGGAACCAACTGTTGGGAAACTATGGAGAATAAAATTGTCTGAGGGACACTCTAAGTAGAAGCAATCTTCTCAAGATACAACAAACTCTCTAGATGTTGTGGACTCAACAGCTAAGTGCATGCACTATGTCTTCGTGTGCAGTGGTGAACCCACGTGAACAGGGGTGGAACAGTTGCCCCCACAATTTTTTATTTTTTTATTACTATATATAAAAATAAACAAATTTGCCCCTATCGAAAATTTTTTTTTAATCCCATACTCTTATGTAAAAAATGACACCACGTTTGCAGATCCACCCAGCCCATTTTGTTCTGTTGTTAAAGAATAATCTATTTATCCATATACGTAACATGACCATAATTATACAAATGCACCAAATCGAACCACCCAGTACCTTTGTTATTGTCTATCTATGATAAGAATTCCTCTTCATACACATTATAGTTGGTAACTTGGTTAAAGTCAAAGACCCTCCGCTCTACAAGTCGTACCCCACTTTACTTATTTGTCTCATATTCTCATTTCCTTTAATATTTCAATCTATTCGTGTACAAAAGAGAGAAAGTTAAGAAACCTAAATAAATGGTCAAATGAGGATTTTAAAATTGGGTATTTAAGGATTTTAATCTACTAGTGAATTAGTGATCTAATGAGGTTTATGTGATTATATTATTTTATTTCCTTCCGTATTCATTGTTTTATTGTGTTATTGTATCAAAAGAGTGTATAATTTCTCATAACAATAAATAGAGACTTTTTTCGTAAGTTTAACCTGATTGATATATTAAATTTGATAACTGATTTCTCATCGTTCAAAATTTTTGAGTCCATCACTATTTGTCAATAAGTGGAGGAGGGAATCTACCATAAAAAATAAATAAAGCCAATAGAAAGTCTATGTTGAAGCAATACGAGACTTTCCAAATATCTCAATTTTCACAACACCAAGCATATCAAAGAGCAGTAACAACAAGCCGAACCACAACACTTTAAAAATCCTTAGAAAGAAAAAACTAATATCAACTTGAATTGAATTGTGGAGTTGCGTGGTGTGTTTACTAGGAATTAGCTTTATAAATAATTCAATAATTAATTTCAATTAAATGATTAATAAAACCAATCAAAACTGTTTTCTTAGTAATTCTGTATCTGGGCTAACTAGAAAATCCATCAGAAGTGGTTAAAGAGGAATGCAAGACATTTCCTTAAAACAATTATAGTCTGAAGCTATATATTTTTTACAGTGACATTAACGTAAATACTTGGTGCCCATATTTAGATGGAAACATAAACACTAACTGAAGAAATAAAAGTGAAAGAAACAAAATTGGGGCCCATTAGAATTTAGAAGACACCTACCTCTGTTCCTCGTCTTTGATTGTAACTCGTTTAGCGTTTCTTTGCACTCTCCACAAGTCTTTTGTATTGTTTTGATGGTTTCGGAAAAAACCAGAAAAAACGACAAGTCTTTTCTATTGCTTTGTACGGTTTTGGAAAAAAGCCAGAAAAAGTGGGCACTGATCAAGAAATGGTTTTAGGAAAAACCAGAAAAACTGGCCACTAAAAGAACCGATAAAAATTGCAGTTGGAGATGCGGGGTATCGAAC
>JASKGM010000014.1:2520500-2533134 GCA_034509205.1 Ceratonia siliqua
TAAAAATTTCTCCCAAACAATTTCATCTCTCTTACTGTTTTTTTTTATTCTTGGGTTTCTAGTCTTTGCAAACTGTATATTGGGTAAGCTATTCTAAATTGACGTAAGTAAGAATTAGACTCTGCAGTTGGGGCTTTGACAAAGCTAGATTGCCAACTGAAAGGCAGTCATCAGCAAAGTTCAAAGAGAGCACAGATAATCTACCATTCAAACCAGTTAACCTGAGTTAAAATTTTCTTTTTTTCATGAAAATTATATACAGGGTTGAATATTTTGCCTTATTCAATGTACCTAAGGACAAGCAGACTTGAGAGACGCAGAAAGAATCACCTATTTATTGACATCTTCTACCTGTTACCTCCTAAATGAAGCTTGCTAGTATGGAGAACTTAGCTGTCAGGATATAATCTGCAAATCTTATATGCACCAGAACAACAAAAACCAGCCTCTCAGCTGCTGCCAATGCTATTAGCTTTTGGATATTATCTTACCATTTATTTCTGTACAGGAATCCACATCCTTCGGATGAGGGGGTTTAGGTAATGAGATAGAACTTCCTTAAACAAAATGCATCTCCCCATCAGTTACCCAGCGTGCAAAGCTTCCAGTGTATTCAGCATCTTTGTTGAACTCTGGTCCACTCTGCCTCCTTCCCTGAAAGAGAAGAAAAATAAATTGTAATTCCTAATTGGTGGCATATGAATAAATACATAAATAGACAGTACTTGTGTCAGTTTGGAAGTATATATGGGAAAAAGAAGTGAAATACAAGAGTTGAATATACATAAACAGACTCGTAGTCTTTAATACTGTAGGGATCCGTACAAAAACTGAGCTCCTCATCTGCAGAACCTAGGACAACCAAATGTAGATTCCATATTTTTCAGAAGAATGCTATTGCATTGCCAGAAATATCAGCAGCCATATTCCAGCAGCAAATTAACAAAGAACTAGTCAATAGACTTTGTGTTCCTTAAGCACACGCTTTAGAAAAGGAGCCATATATGCGTTTAACTTGTGTCAGACACTGTCATACACTATGTCAAACATGACACAACACTTCAAAATATACCTGGACTCTTTAAACTTTGTTGTATTGCCAAGTCCATGTCCATGTTAGTGTTTATGCTTCATATACATTAAGCAGAATGCTTGAGAAATGTCAAGTTATTGGAATTCTTATTATTATAAATCTTTCCTAAATGAAGGTAAATTATGCCATTCTATACATATTCTGGCACTAACATTACATATACTGACCTTCATGCTGGATCCTGATTCGCTTGCAGATGTGGTTACTTCAGTTCGTAGTTCATTCACAATATTATCGGATGAGATGCTGGTTGACCTGTAGCCATTAAAACCAGTTGCAGTAATCATAACAACAGAAATTGGACCCAAAGAAAGGCTCAATCTTAATAACTATCATCAACAATGTTGGCATCATTCGATCCTAAAAGCATATTAATTATAATCCAAACCCAACTTAAGAACTTCGTTTGGACAGACTACTCATGTTTATTCTCTAATTCGTTGGGTTAATCACAAAAACTTGGACAATTGGCATAAGCAGTTTACTCCATAAATTATTATTACACACTGCAAAAGCTCAATGATGTTTGAATCTACAGTCCTTAACCTGAGTAATTAAATGTAAACAAGACCCTTTACCCCATTCATTTTCACTCCAGCATAAAACTCAAGACTTACATTTTTCTATGAATTTAATAAAAAAATACCCCAAGAGTTCAAGACTAATAAAATTCTGAGGTTTTTCAGATATACTGAAGGTTGTACACCTCAATCCTCATTATGTTCTGGTAAAAAGGCTTTTTGTTCCTCTTTACTCCCTTCAAAGGTCAAAATATTGCTTTCCACAATTGCATGAGATCTGAGTATTGCATAAACCAAAAGCCAACAGAATTTTAGTCTTCATCATTATTTGATTCATAGTAGCCAAAGTAATCCAAATATAATCTTAAGATTGGATACCATAACCCTCCCACTGTGATAAAGGCATTCTTCCTCCTAGTTCTCTCACCTAAAACTCAACATAATGTCTCTCTACCTTTGCTCAAGAGTTGCAGATAGCATAAACGCAATGGTGAAACTAGATCATATTTTTTCATCATTACTCAAGCAACCAAAAAAAAAAAGCAACAATATAGAATATATTTATAATAAAATTATAAAATTCTTATAACTTGTGTCCTGTGGCAAAGTAAAATGCATGTAAAAAAACTACCTTTCAAGTAATTCCTCTTCACAAGAATTTCCAGAAGAAGAAAGCCAGTCACCATCAAGGAAATTGGAGCCTTCACAGGCATCTCCATATTCATCATCATAAATATGATCACTTTCATCACATCTGTCCTCGAGAATTCTTCTATATATCTGCCTGCAAGATGTTGACAAAGCAAGACCGTAAAAAATTTGGATGGTTCGAGTAATAAGGTCTATCAGGTCAAATTAAAGATCATAAAACACCATGCATATGGCATCCGTGACCAGAGTGCCTGGTCATTTCTCCACTATATTCGATTCCAGCTAGCATATAAGATTGACAGAAAAGAGAACAATGACAACAATCGTTCATTAGATATTAAGAATTTTGGTATAAGATTTTGTATTTGGGAAAGTTTACACTTATTATTTTGAGCTTTACAAGAGGTTGCCTTATATCTAGAAAACAACAGTCCAAATCTTTTGAGATTATGACATACAGTACACCATGATATAAGTTTCTAAGTAGGGCGTTTAAGCATTTTTAGAATTTAAATTGTTTTATTCAGCAGGTAACTATTAGTCAGAAATACCCCAATACATAAAAACAACCACTAGTGTTTACAGCATTTAAAATGCAATTTAACCACACCTGCAGTAACAAATATCACTTCCACAAGTAAAAATATCTGGAGTAGACTCTGAAAGACGTTTATCTGGTTTTTCAGATGAGGGCCGACTATGTCTAACATCGATGTTCCTTATTGTTGCATCACTTCCACAGAGTATAGTGCCAGCTGATAGTGATCTTTTAAAAGTTGACCTACCAAAAGAAAGGAATAGTTGGGGTGATCTTTTCACAAAGTAAGACTCTCTTCAGAGACAATTAATTAATTTAAAAGACCAACAAAGGGCATACAACTAGTATTCAGTTACTATTATCCTCACAAGCAGGATGAATTTTGAGAGTATAGTTTCCTTGCCTATATAGTAGTCCATAAAGATATTGTAAGTCGAAGCTGACACATCTCAACTTCAAGAGAAAGGCCATCTAAACTCTAAAGAAAGTAATACATTCTTAACGAGGCCTTTCTGTATTGCTATCAGCAACTTGAGGGGGAAAAAAGACAAGTTGTCTCGAGTAGACAGTGAAGAAAAAAGAAACGGAATGCTTTTACTCAAACCAATACTAAGGCTTTAACCAACTTAAAGGCTTCATAATTTCAAATCTTAGCAACACAATAACAACGGTATTCCTTAAGTCACAAAATTATCAACTTCTATCCTTATAAGACTGCTATTTTCTATTTGATGATTAAGCTCTGAGCCAAAAACAGATTTGGAGAAACACATGCATGGGGAAAATATACACATGAACTTACGAGGGGAAAATATATACATGAATTTAGAGGGGAAAATACACCGGCAAATGCTTCATCCATACATATGGTTGAGGTGTTTTTTTTTTCTTTTTATAGAACATTTATTGTTTATCAGTATAAACCCCCACTCAGTTGCTTCATCAAATGAAATTGACAAAAGAAAAAAGTATGCATATGAATTTAACACTCTGTACCTAACATTGTCATCGGCTAAATATGGGCCAAACATCCCAACATGGTAATGCTGATCTGAACCTAGCTCCCACAAGACTGGTCTTCCCTGCTGTGGCTGAAAATGGCCCAAGAATCTGACCAACATAATTAAACAGTTAATTAAGCAGCTAAGTCTCATTCTAATGCAACTAGGATAAATTAATAACTTGTGTGCTCCTTACATCATATACTGCAAAACAATTACGTAAATGTATTTCAAATTATACAAAGATAGGTTCTTTTGGCTTACATGTTAATTGCTTGCTGTTTATCACCATCCAAGTATGTGTTATTGTAATAACGCTGGAGTGTTCTAAGAAATTCCTGGGATTGTGTTGCAGCCTTCCATTGGCCTCTTCTCTCCGAAAATATCTGTACAGGAAGAACAAGTGCAAAATGCTTAAATGAGGAAGAGCTAAAATCAGGCCACAGTTTTATGCCAGAGAAACAGGACAAGTAAGCAGGAAAAATGAGATTTCCACTTCAATAACCTGGAGAAACTTTCATGGTCTCTACATAGGAATTAATATTTTTAGATGAAAGAAGAAAATTCATTAAGGGAGAAAAGAAACACAAATACAGAAGATAATGTATCCTCTACATAGGGATTATACTTCCCCCATGATCTAGAAAACCCTTGAATTCCTCAGCCCAAAAAGACTGGGTAAAATCTATGCATACCCATACAAAGATGTTTAAGCTTTCATTTCTGGACATGCAACTTGAGGAGTGTTCAGTAACTCATTCAATTTACTAGAAAACAAGCATCTAAAATTGGAAATGAATCTTCCATCTCATCCCTATTCAACTCAAAAGTCCACCCAGCTTCATATCCCAAAACTGAGACCGCTAGAATAAATCTTTGTCCACATCATGCACCACCATTGTGTTGATCTTTCCACAAATACAGAGGCTGCATTTTAAATCAACCCAAATTACTCTTAGTTTTCCATAAGCCTGAAGCGTGTGTTTGGGATCCCAAAGGAGAAATAATTTTCCCACCAAAAAATATCCAAGGTTACTTTATTTATATGGTGGAGAACTACTTTTGGCCTCCACAATGGAATTTCAAACAAGCTATAACTTAGCATTATCAGTTTAACATGGAAAAATCTGAATTACAGGCAGATAATAAGGTGCTTATACTAAACAAAATTATTTGGCTTCCGATCCCATATTATATTTCCATAAAAAAAAAGTTAGATAGATTACCTTATTGTGTGCTGCAGAACCCCCATATTGCAGTGCTAATGTATCACCCATGGACTCGTAGACTACCATCAACTCCTTTGCCAAAGGGTTATCAAGATCAATATGTGGGGATTCCATAAATCCTAAAGCTTGCAACTGACGTCCAAGTGCTGCTAGTCCATAAGAATATTGGGCAACATTAGTACGATCTAAACAATCTATACAATTAGTCCTTAAAACCCCTGCTTGAAGCATCATAGGTTTGACCCTGTAATCTCCATACACTTCAACGCTACAATAACAATTGTCAGCTTTGATTTTCTTATTAAATGTATCCTCATTGATGCTAGCTTGTTCTGGGACAGGTTGATCACTGACATAGTTATTCCTGCATAATATTCAAAGTCATCACTATAAGTACTAGCAAGTATTGTATTAAATTAAAAGTCACCAATTTAACTATACTAGAAAGAATTTCTAGCCAAAAACAATAGCCAAACATTGTCATGAACAAGCAGAAAAATTGCTGGGTATTGTTTTACAATAAACTCATACCGTAATGTATATTATGTAGTAAATATTCTAAACATGCATGCATGGCAATTGCATCAGCAATTGTAAATTATAAAAGTAAAATTTCAACTTGCTTTTTTAACAAAACAGCAAACAGTAATGCATAAATATCAAAAGTATACCAGGCCGGACATAAATTTATTCTTTCCATTTAAGAACTTGTTCATAAAACCAGATGCATTGCATGATTGGGAAAGCATTGTGATTTCTGATTGCTTCCAAAACAGAAACACAACACAGTTCAATTATTATAGATGACATTCAGTATAAAATAAAGGAAGTGACAGAATAAGGTCAAATGTGCTGTCATTGTACATACTCAGAGAAGGAGTATTTTAACAATCTCTCTGGACTTGAAGTTGGAGCTACTTGACCATAGAAGATGCCGGTTAACTTCAAAGCATATGCAGTAACTTTTCCCAGTTGTGTCAACACATTAGTAGCTTTGCTGCTAAATGTAATTGTTCTAATAATGTCAAATAACAACCAAGAAAAGACCTGTATGTAGATGGGCAAAAAAGGGAAGAGCAAACTACCATCTTGAATGTCGATGTAGATCCCAGTGAAGGAACCTCAAGCGATTTTCCCCTGTCAAATTTTTATTAATGGACCTAACAGCATTTGCAAACTCGGCTCGAAGAATAGTTTCTCGAGGCTTTTTCTCACGGGTCTTAAACACAAAAGATAATTACAAGAACAACAAAGTTAGAATAAGTCATAATTTACACAAGACAACGAAATAAAGTATGCCAGATCCCAATAATTTACTCCTTACATGTGGAAATGCCTACCTTAATCAAGTTCAAAATAATAATCGGATTTCCATATCTCTTAACAAGATTTTCAAAATGAAGTCTTGTGGCTTCAAAGTTATGGTCCTTCTTTGATACTGGGGGAACAAAGAACCAAAGTTAGTGTAAACTACAGAACAAGTGAGGGACATACTAAGATAAGTTGTTTCAATATCATACATATAATGTCAGGTTTTATATTCAAACGAGAGGCTTCCTGAGACCAGAAAAGAGGGATTGAACCCCTGATCTGCACCACAGAACTTATTTGCATGGGGCATCCATTATGAGCATCTGCAAAGACTATCTGCTCTGTCTCAACGTCATTAGCCACTCTACCCTTTTCATTCACTCCTCGTTTTAGATATCTACAACAGAGGATAGAGAAGGCAAAGAAACATTATGTTTAAAAAAGGAAAATAACAAAGAAAAATAAGTTCTGAAGAAAGGCAAATGAAAAAGTATCTCGTGATACATCACCCTACCTACAGGACTTCAATAGTTTGAAGTGCATGGAAAAACCAGCATTGATACAGATGGCAGTCATAACTCAATTCAATTCTTAAAGAAATCATCACATACTGTTGTGGGTGTAAATATAAAGATTTGCCTTTTGTGGAGTGGAACACAAGTGCAAAGTTGTATAAGTAGAATGTAGCTTTAATTGCACGACTAACTCAGAGGTGAAAAATTGTCCAAACCTGGTGCCAGCATAATGTCGTGAGCGTCTAGCAATGATCGTTAAGTTGAACTCCCTGCCAGATATAGTAAGTTTGACCTGGATACCATGCCATGAAATGTACACTTATGAAAAAGAAAATACCAAATCTTTTCAAGCAACACATGCTGCTAACATGCATACAATTTTCCGGTGCTATTGGAGAAAGGCTCGAAGCCTGTATAATTAGCAAACCATTAAAATTACCCAGTAATAATGTGTTAGAACTATTTCCTATATCAAAGAGTTATTCTAACCTTCTATGCAGTCTTGAGGAATGAATATCCTAACATAAGACAACTGAAACACTATAATGACATGGTATGAGTAAAAGGTTGGCACGACGATTATTAGTTACCCATGAGATGTTGGGTTTTCAAGGCATATTTTAAATTTTTAATAGGCAACCTCACCGTAGAAGTAGGGAACTAAAAAGGAAAGAGAAAGAGAAAGAAGGAAACTCATACAGGTTGATATTATTATTATGAGCTGTATTAGTTAGCTTCCTTTAAAATCTATTACTCATATCTACTAACCAAAAACGACACCCACACATACCTGTTTAAAAAAGCCATACACTAAGGCAACTGTCCAGGAAGTATTCTGCAGGTTATTCCTGATTCCATGAGTTAAGAACTCATTCCAAACAAACATTGTTTCATAAAGTAACTGTCCTGTTGTATCATTGTTTGATAAATTCTTTTGAAGACTTTGCATGACATGGTATGAGTAGCTGAAAAAGAAGTCCTTCGTAAGATCCACACTGCATAGAAGCTTCTTGTATCTAAATCACAAGAGAAGAAAGAGCAAAGTCCATTAATAAGATGTTTCAAACTATGGAGGAAAAAAAGGGAGCGGAGGGGAAAGGGTCACGGAAACAACTTATGAAACCATAATCATAACCAAAAGTGAAAAATGGAAAGAAAGGGATCTCCCCAGTGAAACCCTGGTGATACCTTGTCTCACTCAAAAAGTTACATTTACATCACAACAGCAATGAAGATTGCCCCTGTACATTTGCAGGAAATGAACTGGCAATAGAATGTAGAACATGAAACAGACAAATTGAAGCACATACCACTATACATATTACATGACTCAAAAAATCTGTAAGAAGCATAATTCATTCTACTTCAAAGAGACAAATAGAAAGTACCACAAACAAGAGGAGGTTGACCTGAGGAGCCCACATTGTGTATATACACTGAAGTGACACTATGATCATATATAGTACAAAGAAAACCTTTATAATGTAGAAATTCAACACTAAAAAGATATGATGCTCAGACAGAACGTTTTCACCAACCATTATTATGAATTTGAATAAACAGCCATAGTTTATAACATCAATCTCATCTACGTACATTGGACAAGGTATAATTCTCAATACTACTCTTCTATGTCTCTTTATAAGTACCATAGACATATTACATGTACATGCAAAATGTACTAAAGACCTGTTTTCATTCTTAGAATAAGCCACTTTGGATCGCACAGTAGCATGTGGAACAGGAATCATTTCGCTCTTTTTGATAGCATAAATTGCATGCCCACAAATTGTGCCAATCTTCCTTCGTTTTGTTATGAGGAGCATGTAATATGGCTCAAGAAATTTGATAAATCCTAAATCAAAAGAAAAAACCATTAGATGATGGATGTATTATGGTTAATAAAACGAAAACAACCATTAAGAATAATAATAACAACAACAATGTTGCTCTTATAGTAGATAGAACATACCAATAATTCCATAGCAAGTTGTTACAAATTTAAGACCCCCTGTTGACTTGTTTCCTTCATGTACCCGTCTTAGAAGGTCACAACACTCTATTTCTGAGTATACTGTACAATCTTCGGTGATATTTAGTTCAGATGGCTCCAATCTGTCAATCTTTAAGACCCTCCAAAAGGTTCTGCTCTTATCTCTTCCAATCATATAAAATTTCTGTGCAAAGAAGAATTATAAAGTGCTTTATAGTTGTCCATAGAAGGAAAGTAAATCTAAGCAATCAATGCCATTAATAAAGAATTGAAATGAATGGTTATACACTTAAACTATGAAAATCAACTGACCACTTGTGCAAAATCCTAAGTTTATAAAGGGTCTTCATAATATGGGTGAAGAGTCTTAAGAATTGTGACTAAGGGTGAAGAGTCTTAAGAATTGTGACTAAGGTTCAGAGATGTTGCAAATAAAAAGGAAGAGGAACAAATAATATTTGGATAGTAAATTTGTATACCTTCAGGGAAAAAAGAAAAAGAAGTTGCATGTTGAGATAAGTTGTGACAAGATGAAGTAACTCCGCCATGACATTACAATTTCAAAGTCGTAAGGAGGGAAGGAGGGAAGAATAAATAGAGCTAATCACCACAAATATACAAAAGCTGCAATTTTCAATGAAAAGATTATTTCAGATTTGTGTTTCTTTTATTGGTATGTCACACAGGCACCCGGGGAGCTTAAAACACTAATCTTATAGCTCACACTTGTTTTGAGAAGGGAAGAAGACAACAGAAAACCAATTTGTTGCTCAGATTATCAGAGCAACGGAAGGCAGTTTTTGAAAGGGTGACAGCTTGATACAACTAAAAGCAACTTGACAGCTAAACTCTCCTTTCATGAGGCCCAATGGCTCCAATAAGTGACATTCTCTCTTTAAATAAAAGTTATTTGTGTGTTAGCGTAACCATTGCCGCGGTTCAATAATAATTCTAACCCGGTCTAAATTAATTCATTTGAGGAAAGAAAGAACAATACAAAAAAAAATTACACCAGACTAACATCAAATGAATTTTGAAAGTAATAAGCCAAGATTGTTTGCTTTGCAATCAACAAATCAGCTTCTTATCATTATTTTACCCATAGCCACAAAGGGGGTTGTTATAAATTTTTATACACGCACACACACACTAGCCCTGAACATCAATGTCAGAGAACATAAACACGTGAAATAGATAGAGAAAGATGAAGGAAAAGTGACTTTTAAGGATATGTTTCATTGTCAAAAAGCCCTTATGACAATTTTCCTTTTGGGTTTCATTTCCAGAAGAAAGCAAGATTTAATTCTACCGTTTCATTTCTTTCATTGGCCTTTCCCCCATTTTCATCAAGATTTTTGGATATATTCACATGCTATTCAATGTTGCTGTCAAGAAACGACAACCGGTAGATATTATTTTGACAACAACTGTCAGTGATGTAAAATATCGCATCCAAAAGACATAATATTTAAGATTTGATGCATGCTAGAACAAGTAAAGAAAATAAAGGCAAAAACCCTAGTTTCTCTGTCTAAAAACTTGGTAGTGAAGTTCTATAAAAAAAAACTTGGTAGTGAAGTACATGTTTGTCATAAACACTCAACCAGTAGAAATTATAGCCAACTTTAACAGTCATGCCAAATGAACAAGTTAGTGCTAATAGACCTCAAAATGGACAGCAATACATATATATGATCACCGTTAGACTGAAGTAAACCTAAAATAGTGGGGGGTGCAATAAATAGAATCATAAAACAGTGGATAATTTGGAATCCATAAGCCATTTGCCTGCAAAACCATGTGATGACATTATTTATAAAATTCAGTATATAATTACCATCACATGCATTAGGAAGAACACATAAACAATCAGTAAACAATTATTATAATTCTCATATTTGCTGGAAAGTCAAGCAGAAAAAGGAAATCTGGTTCTTGCAAAATCTATGAGGATCTAGAATATAGATAGACAACCATATCAAGTCAAAATCTCTATTAACGTGAATATATCAAGCTTCATGATGGCAAGCATCTAAATCCCAATTCACAAACAACTAAAAATGCAATCTACTCACAACTATTTGAGCTTTTGCCCGACGTAAAGCGTCATGAATGAACATGGTGGCTTCATAGATGAATATGAAAGAGAACAAAAAATAGTACCCACAGAAACTCTTGATCCAAAAAACACAGAAACGCGCATAGGATTTATATCTATATCAAACGAAGAAGAAACTTAAGAGAAATATAGATATGGTTTTCTATACATAGAAGGCCAGAAAGATATATATACCGAGCGCGTTTCATAAAGTCTGAACTTCTGCATGAAGCAGGACTTGAGGTCAGCTCCACCAGCAATAGAGCTCCGCTGCTTCTCGTTCTCTAACTCCATCAGAATTCAGATCCCGAGCCTCAAAAGCTCGGGTTTTTCCGACGAGATCACCAACAGAAATTCAAAACAAAACAAAACAAAAGTACAGATAAAAAATTGAACAAAACAGCGAAAAACTTCTGTCTGATCAGAAGCTCTTCAATACACAAAAAGTTTCAAGCTTTTACACCAATGGAACCTATAAAAGCATAAACAGAGGTTTACATACACAATGAGCCCCAAAAAAGAAACACTGAAGAATAAAAAATGAAGAAGCTTGTAATCTAAATCAGAGCAGAGACGCGGGTTGTGAGAGAGAAATCAATAAGCGCTGGCTTGGGGAAATGGGGAAGCAGAAGCAGACAAAGAAGCGGTTTTTGGTTTTGGTATGAGATTGGTGGATTCAGAGAAGAAAAGGAAGTAAATGTCAGATCGTCAGCGAAGCAGAGAAGAAAGCCACAACTTCGGCGTCTGTATCCACACAAAAAAAAAAAGATTATTATTACGATGAATAACGCAAAGCATAAAATAACAAAACTTCAAAAAGCCAAAAATTCCCTTCTTTTTTTTTCAAAATTTGTAATTTGCAAGGCTATTTTCTTCCTCTGCCTCGCTGTGATTTGTCAGCGGTTACAACTTCAACCTACACTAGTTTCACCAATCTTGAATCGGACGAGTTGATGAGCAACTCGGAGTGAGTGGGTAGAGACTCAGAGAGTCTAACTCGAGGCTTACAACAGCATGAAAATGAAAATAAAGTATTATGATAATATATTATATTACTGTATTTCAAATTATATATTTTTTACATATATGAATGGAAATAATATGATATTATTATAGTATTGTACCTTTACTCAAATATTATTCATAAAAACAAGTAAAAAGCATGTTACTCTTATATTTAAATAATTAGTTTAAAATGTTATTCTATTTTTGATAGCTTAGTTTATAAAAAATTATTTATTCATAAGTGTTTTTTTTTATGAATCTTATTACTTTATAGTTTTATTTTAAGACTGTGAGATAATTATGAAATTTTTTTAAATTTAAAATTTTTTAATAATAATAAACTGATAAATTTTAAAAAAATTAAAAACAATCAAAACAATCAAAAAAATTTAAAAAGAATCACATATTTAAAAAAATTTTGAAAAAAAAGTGAAAAAAATATAAAATTATTTCAAAAATTTTCAAAAAATTTACTATATATAAAAAGCTAATAAATAGTATAAAAAAATAATAAAAAATAAAAATAATAAATAATAAATTTGGGGGAGTCCCCCCCCCCCTTATTTTTATTCAAAAGTTATAAGTGTTTTGAGAAACACTTCAATTTCCAAAATTTAAAATTCCTCTTAATCTTATTCTTATAAAAACAATTTTTGTAATTCTGGATACATTTTACATT
>JASKGM010000014.1:2536703-2572780 GCA_034509205.1 Ceratonia siliqua
TTTTTTAAAAATATTTTTATTTATAAATAAATAGTATCAAAAAAGTTATGGATGAATAATATATAAAAGATGTAAAAAAATTTTAAAATTTTTAAAATTTTTTTTAAAAAATTATATGATATAAACAATAATTTTTTTAATATTAAAAAATAAAAAAATCAAAATAAAAAATTTTAAAAACATCACATTTTAGTATCAAAAAATATGATACAACTCTAATTTTTAAGACTGAACTATAGTGTTCACCAAATAAAAAATACCCTTTGTCCTTCCTCACATGTCATTAGCCATTTCACATAAGCAAATAAACATTTTGTAATGCAAATCTTGGAGAATGACTTGGGTGATGGTCAAAGGATTAGAGAGGGCTTCAATAAAACTTTATGAAGTTGTGGGTTCATAAATATGTTTGAATATTATTATGTAGGTCATATTATAAATTTGGCCCTTACCATTAGACAATTTTATCACCACAGTAGCAAAATAGTAATACTATTGGATAAAAACTTTAATTTTTATTCCATTTTTAGTTGGTATTATTATTCTTACTAAATAAAAAATAATTGATATTATTATCAATAAATTAAAAATTATTCACAAGAATTATTAAATTATCTAAAACGCAACATTTTGAGTTTTTTTTAAATATTCACATATCTATATTTTGATTCAATTATATTTTTTTAATAATATTTCATAAATTATAATTATTTATTTATTTTTAAACGATTATAATTTAATTACACAACGTTAGTCCTTAAACGACACGTCTAGTACAAACAAAGAAGGTCGAAGAGAGGGTCTGTAAGCTGTTGCCAGATTTTGACACGTCTATGCAGAGGAGCCTCGGTTTTCCCCATTATCCCTGGAGAAGAACACGTGTAGTCACGGGACCCCCCCAATAGTCATTAGATTTTTTCCAGATCCTTCACTCCATTACTCTGGAACTTTCTCTCCTACCCCTTTATATGTTTCCAACATTTTCTCGGCAAACAAACAGCTGCTTAGCTCTCTGTCATTAAAATAACGTAAAGATCTCTCATTTTCTCCTGCAATTTTCGATCACTTTTCCCGCCAAGTCTAACGGAATCAGAGGTATGAGCTTTCCTTCTCTTCTGTCTCCTTTTTGTTTCTTTGGAGAAAAGAGAAAGCATCTACCGGTGATCAAACTCAGTCCTCACTTTTACTTCAAAATATTGATTGGAATTTTACGGTAACTATATTCCATTTTGCCCAGAGTGCGTCTTTTGGGGCGGGGCTATTGTTAATTTCTGGTTTAGTGTTGAAAAATTCATCATTTTAAGTGATAAGTCTGTTTCCTTTCTGGGTTCAACGTGTTTGAAGATATTCTCGTTTGACTCATTAGTTGCTGATGGAATTGAAGTTTCTGGTGATTTCAGAGCAACTGTGGGTTCTGACAACTAGTGAAGATGAACAGGGTGGTGGATTCATTCAACGGTGATTTGACAGCGGCAGTGAACAATCTGTTCAGTTTTCCCGAAACCATGGAGAAGTTCTTGTTTCAACCTCGAGCTCACGACACCCAAGAGACTAGAGGCGTGTCTAACATGCCAGCGGACATTTTGGACACTCCCAAGGAATACATATTTTACATGGATGTCCCTGGTCTGTCCAAATCTGACATTCAGGTACTGAGCTGCTAGCTGCACTATGTCTCATTTGAATAATGAAGGAAGACTTTATTTTTGTACTTCCATCCTTGAATTGGACTCTTGCAGAACTTTAGGTGCGCCACCTTAAGAATTGAAAACGTAGCATGAGAAATATTTGCAAGCTCACAATTGTTTCTTGGTTTCCCCCTGTAAATATTGCACTTGTTATGCATTGCCTCAGGTGCATGGTCCCAAGCTACTTGCTCTGTACTAGCTTTTCAAAGCTCTGGGTGTGGGGGAGTTACCAATAGATAGCACAATGAGTCTTTTAGGACACAAACTTCATTCACAAAATGAAATGTTTACAAACTGCTGAGTAACTGCATTTGAGTTTGACATTTTTAAGTGAGGTAATCAGATGCAAAAAAAATTTTAGTTAAGTTTGGGGGCTGGGGTGAGTGGAGTTTTATAGGCATGTTGATGTTGATGCTTCTTCAGTTGGAAAACTTTGCGTTTTTGTGGCCAGTGTAAAATGCCACTGTGGGGTAAAGTGAAAAGTATTAGTAAAGTGAAAAGTAATGTTACCTACCGATCCAACTACTAAGTTGCAACAGCACTCAAAATCAACCATTGCCCCATTTGGGTTAAATTAGTCTTGTTTAAGTTTTTTCCTGTTAAGCTCAGTTGGAGTCAGGTGCACTATTATTTATAGTTGTGGTTGCGGTGTTGTGTAAGTAGCATAATTCCTGGATGAAGCTCTAGAATCAGTAGTAGACAACTAGACATTGCCTTATTGTATGAGATGTTCATGAAAGTTGTACCTACAATATTGCAGGTGACAGTGGAAGATGAAAACACACTTGTGGTTCGAAGCAATGGGAAGAGGAAACGTGAAGATGGTGAGGATGAAGGCAAGTACCTAAGGATGGAGAGGAGAGCGCCGCAGAAGCTGTTAAGGAAGATCCGTTTGCCTGAGAATGCAAATGTATCAGCTATCACTGCGAAATGTGAGAATGGGGTTCTGACTGTGGTGGTTGAGAAGCACCCTCCACATCCAAAATCCAAAACAGTTGAAGTCACCATTGCCTGAGGAGAGACTAAGAGCATTGGATAGTAAAGAGTCACATCCTGAAAATTTTTTGGGTTTCTGTTTCTGTTTGCCTTGTCTGCTTAGACAAGTCAAGGGCTTCTAGCTTCATGTCCTTTGGAGTTCTTATGGCGCAATGGAGTTTGTTAGAGAGCTATATTGCCCGTGCCAGTAGATTTCGTGTTCTTGTTACGATTAATGAAGTTTGTAGCTTCTGGCTCAACATTGTGGTCCAGCATGAACTTGATGATTCCAAAATATCTGCTTTACTTATAACTCGCGGTTCTAGTTAGCAAACATTAAAAGGGTAGCTTTATCTAACATTGGGGACTCTTGCTTTTTTAACAGTCTCATATACGTTGATGTGTTAAGCCTTGAGGTGTTGCCAATGACGCAGATGAAAAAACTTGACTAATTTTAATTAAAATAAAGTTAAATCAATTTAATCTCTTGAGCTATTAAGGTATGACACTTAATTAATGATGAAGTTAAAATATATTAATAAAATTTTATTTAATTTGTATTTAATCATAGTTAATATGAATATTTTATTTGTAATAATTAAATAATGTTTCATATAAAAATTAGATAAAAAATATAACACAACTGTCTTATATTTTTTTATAATAAATAAAAAATATTAGAACATTTAATTTTTTAAAAATATGATGTATTTTGTTAGTTAGATAAAAAAAGTTTCGAATTACTTTAGATAAAACTGCTTTTAATACTTCTTTTAAGTTTAAGCTTTAAGGTGTTAAATAAAGTTTTAGAAGGTTTTGAAATGAATTTAGATAATTTTAAAATAAAAATTTCAAATATAGTTAACCCAAAAATTCAAGGTTTGATCTTTTAAATTTTGAGCTTAAATTTTAGTAACAAACTTGCTTTTTTTAAACCGAGTAAGTTTTTTATACTCTAAAAAAGAAAGTGAATAAGAAACATGAATATACAAATATATTTAAAGATACTTGAATGGAATTATTGCTATAATAATTATTATTAATATAATATTTTTATGGTAAGAAATGAAAGATAAAAGATTATTATAAAAATAATTATTTAATATTTTTTAAATTGTTATTATTATTAAGGTGTTAGCCAAATATTTTAAAAATTATATGAATTATTAAATAGACACATTATTAAGTAGGATTATTATTATTATTTTTAGCTAATAAAATTGAATACCATGAACTTAATTAGTACCATCATGAATGAACTTAGATAATAATAAAGCAAAATTATAATTCTCTTTGCTCCAAAACAAATAAAAAAAGAAATTTAGTGAATGACGTGATCTCCTTGTAAAAAAATAGTAAGATTATAATAGAAAATTATTAAGTTAAAATAGCAATTCAATTTGAAATCAATTCTTTTTTAAATCTTTGGATTTGAAAATAAGAAGAAAAATATGTTTAAGAAAAATGAAGAATCAAATTTTATTTTTAATTATATTTTAAACAACCCAGATTAAAAATTATGATTTCAAAATTGAATTCTTAATTTTAGGGGTTCAAACGAACTCTATAATTGTGCATAAGAGAGCTCAATATGAAATATGCTTATCTTATGTTTCTAATGAATTTAAATAATTTTTACATAAAATATCATTTAATTATTATAAATAAAAATTGTTAATTATAGTTAAATAATACAAATGAAACAAAATATTCTTTAAGCATATTTTAACTCTATCATTACTTATTTAATTAAATAAAAAAATATCATTTTAAATATAGAATGAAGTAAAGTGTAATACTTTAATATTTGAATGTATTTTACTCTTTAAAAAATTGATCACAAAGTTTGACAAATTTTATATAAATTAAAGTAAAAAGTTAATCCCGCCATTAAGCCTACACTGAAATTCATGATCTTTACAATATAAGAGATGAAAATGAGACTCCAACCGGAAGAAACACATTAGAACAGGTGGATGGGGTGTCTTAGAGGTGGAGCGGGTTCCAATTCTGAGTTAAATTGTGAGCGTTCGTGTTTTACTGTACAAGTTTTCAAATTTTTTTTGAAATTTATACAATTTTTATCATCCGTTAAAAAATAAACGGTCCAGATTAATATAACGATCCAATCATGTCGTTAAACTGATCCCTCAGCCTTAGAGGTCCTTTTTTTTGATTTAATGATAAAAATTCACATGTTTGATTATTTGGCATGTAGAGTCTACATACAAGGCAATTGTTGATTCGGGATTGCTGTGTTGTTTAGAGGTGACAAGCCATAATTAACTGCTATAGTCAGTAGTATAATCAAAATCAGAATAATATTGTTATAAGAGTGCGCAAAACTTGAATGTCAGTAGGCAGCAATGATAATAGCAATAAAAGGGTGGGAAATCGATCAGAGTTGCAGCTAAAGGCGTCATTACATGAAATTTTTTTCCATGTTCACTGCTTCAATATTGATACTTCTATTCGTTAAGCCAAGGATAGTATCCCCCCTTCCCCCAACAAAAAAACCCAGAAATAATGTAAGATACAGGGTATATTGATTAATACAGGGCCACTAATGCCGTATGTGTGATGAAAATCAATCAAATATAAGAATACAAATCACATGGACTCTGAAACTATGCTGCCACTTTGAGCCTCTCCAAACTGGAGCCCTTGATCAGCAAGGTATTAAAGAGTAACGGGACAATCTGGCCCTAGATTCATCACAGATCAATTACAGGCAATCTTGGAGAAACCAGCAGAACTTGCTTAGACTACTTTTTCCTTTTCTTAGACTTGCGTTTCTTTTGGGAAGATACTTTTTCGGTTTGGTTATCATCCTCCATTAAATGCTCATAATCTTCATAACTTGCAAATGGAGACACTGTACTCTTCTTTTTTCGTTTTCTCCTGTCAACTACATCCTCATCAACATCAGAAGCATCATCAATATCTCCAATGTCAATATCATTGTTATCCTCATTGCCACCACCATCAACCAAGGCATCAGAGTCTTCCTCAACCATATCTGCGAGGATCTCCATCTCTGCATCACTAACATCACCAATCAAGTCTTCGTCGTCCTCATTGGCAACTTTATCCAAATCATCATAGTCATAGTCACCATCTGCCTCCAAAGACTGGTCGGCATGGTCCAACAAATTCTCAATCTCTTCATTATCACTCTCATCCCCGCCCTCAACCTCACCACCATCAACCTCAAACAACTCCTCAGCAGCCTCCTCATCAGCTGATTTCTTTTTCTTTTTCTTTGGTTTCTTGGAAGTAGTCATTTTGTTTGTATAAAACTTGTGGAAGACAAGATCCTCTGGCGGTACATCTACTTCAGCTAGTGAGAGAATTTCTGGTCCAATCAAATGGTTGTCAATGTTCATCTGCAAAATAAAAACACGTCAGCTAGGTGTACCTGACGGCAGGAGGATTATGCATTAACCCCAGAAATCATTTTAGTGAAAATGCAAGAATTGAAAGGTCGTTTAGGAAAGCAAATATGCTTTTACCTGTTTGGCAGGTTCAATCTCAGAACCACCATGCCATGTACTTTGTTTTGGTTTTTTCTCCATGAATTTGTCTAGGAAAGCTGTCAGTGACAGGTCATTTAATGGATTTCCATTATAGACAATGTTGGCTCCAGAAAGAAGAGTTCTGGCCATAGTAGCAACTGAAGGGTGTGCATGTGAAGCAAGTACCATTAACTCCCACCAACTAACACGGTCTGCATTGCTGTTATAAAATAGGAGAAAATATGTCAATTATGATGTATAACGATATCAGGAGGAGCTGCATATAGATAATGAATAAAATTGGAAAAATCGGCAATGGTCATTTTATATAATCATTCTTCTGATTGCAAGTCGGGATGTGCACCTGGTATTCCAACCTGCCATTCTTCGTTAAAAAGGAAATACCAGAATTGTTAGACCATATTCATTTTTATCATGTCATTTCCACTCAGAGGCAATATGCTATATATTAGGCTTTGAAACATTGAACCTATTCCTTTTATGGTGTAATTTATCGTTAGAAGCAATATGCCATATGTCTTGTGTATGATAAGCAGTTTATCTTAGGTCCTCGTGCTTTGACCAAACAACTCCATTAATCTTTTATAATTTTAGGATATATGACTTGGGGACTAATATAGCCAAGAAGAAAATTACCAATAAGAAGGCTCTCTGTGTCGTGGATTGTAACCTCCAGGCAGGAAGGACTTCTTGGAGGATAACTGTGATCGCTGACCATCATTATCAGATACAGATTTTAAATTCTCAAGATCAGTTTCATTCCTTGCAAGCAAAAATTCAGCATCCTCTGATGCATCATCTGAATCATCATCTTCAGAAGACATTGGAAGGACATCTTCCTTTTCTGAAGAATCACTCTCAGAATTTGGATCATCACCATTCTGAACAAGTCCAATACCATCATCTTGTTTAATTGATGCAACGCTAGGTTCATTATCAGTTTCTTCAATAACATCTTCAAAGTGTTCAAGTTCCTCATCAATAGACTCATTCTGCAACACCATGTTCCTGTATGACAATAGGAGATTAATAGATGGATTTTTTGGCCAGCCAGTAGATGATTAATTCTATAGTAAACTTGTCAGTGCTTGACTGATTCCCAATACGCAGAAAAGAATAATAGTTAGTTTTGAAGCCCAATATTCATACCTTTCACATCCAGGACTACAATAACAAGTACTAATAATGGTATAGACTCCAATTAATAACCAGCCTTACCATAAAGGAGGTCTTGCTTTAAGGAGTTCAGAAAGGAGGAAAAGGCAAGCACATGCATACTGTGGTGGCTGCTGAAGCGCAACCTGTTCAAGAAAATTAAGTATATTCTTCATTAATATGATATGTCAGCTTATAAAAGAAACAAGCAGTAGAAATGCAGTTCAATAAATCACCTGCAAAAGACGTTTAGAAAATGCAGCCACACGCTTTAAATTCACATCCCTTTTCATTGCTCTTAGAATAAGTCCAATAAACATTTCTGCCTGAAATAAAAGTATGAGGAAAAATTATACAGGAGTAACACTGTTAATTATAAACATTTTCGTCTAGAGGTAAAATGTAAAAATAGAATTCGCTTGCCTTGGATGTATTCATGGCAGCAGGAAGCAAAAGTTTGGAGTACAAAGCACGGTAAAATCGATCACTGGCTATCTGATTCTTAGATGATATTTTATCGAGAAGCATCAGTGCTTGAACTCCTACATTAAAATTCTTTGAATGAACCTGCAAGTTTTACAGCTTTCATTAATATCTAAGAACTAAAATCTTGCTCATGCAACATCAGTTAGTGAAATACTGAACACAGCCTCTCGATTATATTGACATCATACTAGTAATTACCAATTGAAAGAGTACTGGTGTTTGAATATCAATGATGTCATCAGCTTCATCACTTGAGACGAAAGGAAATGCTCTATTTACTCCCTGTAAAGTTATCAATTGGAAAATTGCAAAAGTTCAAGCGATTTAAGGTCAAGGTTGCTGAAAACCCAGATTATGCCTGTATTTTTACAATGTCATAAAATTCCAGAGGTGTTGATCAATTTCTGTTCATGAGTATTATAGCATTTATACTTACAGTTAGGAGAGCTGATAGAAGCCGTGAATCCAATTCAGTATGTGATTCTGGTGAACCTTTTGATTTATCATCTTTTAGATTTTCCTTATTGCCTTTATCAATCTTTTGATTGCTGCTTGCTCCAGTAATCAAGACCTGAAGATCATTAACTGTGAATGTTACCTTTCTTTTCTTTTCCATTTAAAACTTTTTTCTAGCTTACACAAATGATATCCTAGTTTGAGGAAAGCTTAGGGAAGGCAGGATACTAGGGAAAAACCAATACCTTAAATAGTGCAAAATAGACATCTATTAAACGTTTTGCCACTTTTGGTCCATCTCCTCTATGCGTGAGACGAATTTGACTCAAGAAGTTCACCTGAAAATGTAGAAAAGGCAGATCAATGATGATCTTCAGACAAACCATGCAAGTATGAGTTGAAAAGTCAACTCTCAAAAAAAATTGCTGGGTTCTGAAAATTGAAGGGCCATTTCTGCAGCTACAGGAAAGTTTAGGACATACAGCATGATACTGTGCCCGTGGTCCTAAATGAGGGCGAAAGAGAAAAGAATCCACCTCGTCAATAACAACACCCTGTGCAAGAAAGACCATTTAAAATTACTAGGAAGCAAAGACATCAATAGAATACCTCAAACAAATTAGGGAGTTATAAAGAGGAGCCTTAATGCAAGAATATGGAGAATCCCATATCATTGCCAAATAGCATGGAACCCCACAATGGAATAGTATAAAACTTCTGAAAGAGAATAGGAAAAAGATAGAAAATAAACCATATGATCTAAGTTTTGCAGCTTGTAAATTTTTTCTTCATGTATATGTTTCCTAGGTGAGACTGAACAACTCTATATTTTGAGTTAAGCATATAATATCAATACTCGCAAAACTACATAAAAAGAATTGAGACAAAAGATTTTGTTAATCCATACCTTCATATTTGGGTGGTCAGACAAAAGGTTTGACAAGTGAAAGTCAGCATTAGATGCGGCCTTATTATCTGGATCCCCAAGCTGGAAAAAAGGGAATAAGTAAGTGTTATTAAAAGCTTTAGTAGTTCTAGCAAGATCACTGCCCAGCTACAGTAACAAAACAAAATGAATATTAAATATGTTCAGTTCATATAGGCTATAGATCAATGTTAACTTACTTTATTAACAAGTGCAGAAAGTAGTTTGCGCTCTTGCTCTGACTTGCTCCTCAGTAGCAGATATATGGACTGCAAAAAACCAAAAAAAAAAAAGGGGGGGGGGGGAGGTGAAGATACCCACCAAAATGGTGGACCAGGAACAAAAAAATGAGAAGACTAAGGTTTAATAAATATACACTTTATATATCTGAATACATGTCACAACAAATCTCAATATATGTCTACACACCAGCATATCTTAATAGAAAAAACAAGGCCAGAAAAAGCAAAAAGAAAAAAATTAATAAAAACATTTTCTTATTATCCATATGCTGATTTTGTACAACAACTTTCAAGTTCCCTCAAGAAATTGAAAGACAAAAAATTTAAAGTTTGTTAAGTTAATAAGTACTAGAAAACCTTTGTTCTGATAAATTATAACAAAAGTCACTGGTAATGGAGACTTATCAAGCTACTAAAATATGAACCCAAAAAAATTGCAAAAAGGTTAGCAAGTGAAAATGTGAACAGAAAATCAACCTTTAAGGCCTTGGATTTTAGTACAGGTAACATGTCTCGGGATGCTTCTTCAAGTGCATCAACAAATCTTTCATATCTGAGACATCAGAAGCTATTCAATGCATTACTCCAAAAGAACTTGGTGCATATCAATTAAGTGAAAACTAGAAGAAAATGGCACTCTGCATAATGGTGGACACAAATTAAGAACTACTAAGAAAAAAATGAGTATAAAGGCAACGTTTCAAACATTTTAGACCAGGGAGAATTCAACATCATTATTGCAAAATCAGCAAAAACTGACTAATGGGAATAGATTAGAAACATTATAACCTACCAGATGCAGAATATCAGTTAAATTCATGTAACATCAACGATCCTCGAGACATATTTGTTTCTGAACATATTTAAAAAAGGTTTCTCCTTCGATAAGGTTTGACATTATGCAGAATGTGTTGGCCACTCAGATATTGTAAAATTCAAGATCCGCTTGCCATATATGGCGCTTATAATCTCTGGCTTGAGGGTAAAGGTAGACAAATCATGCGAGAAATCTAGTTTTAGATCATCCATTAAGATAATTTCTCTACAAAACTTAAAATTATATCATTATGGAGACTTTTAGGGGATATTATGCTGGGGGAGGGGAAAAATATGTACCATCATTAAAAATTGTAATACTATGATTTGATTAACGTGATGCATAGTGATTTTATGGGGAAGTTTTGGATCATCTGGTACCAGCATTAATAAGCCCCTTCTCCTTTTCTTCAGAGTTGTAGACATGCTCAAATAGAAGTCAAGTACTTCTAGAAAGGAAGAATAAATAATTAAACATATACACAGCATCAGCATTTAAGAGACCAAACCATGCAATTCAGAATCTATGCTTGAATTTAGAATTTACTTAAGCAACCCTTAGCAGTCAAATCAAAGAAATTTAAGAGCAAAAACGAAATGTTGATACACATACCTCTGCTTCAAGCATTCCTCCCAATACCAGAAAAGTAGAAGAGAGTAACCATCTTTAGTTTCGGGTACATTATTTAATGGCCGCTGTATCAGGGTCTTCAATTTATGATCAGGTAATAAGCTGCATGACAAGAAAGAAAGTATATAGAGATGCATATGATTCAATGATATGCAAATTATGCAATTATCCAGTAATAACTATGGTCCACATAATTCGTAAGGATACAACTTATGCACATGTAAACCATAAAAATAGAAGATGACACACAAGAATAAACTGGGATTTTTGCTAGCAAACTAGCATAGGGCATGAAATGGAGAGCATAGTTTATTAAACTTTAAATGTACGATTTTTGTGCAAGTCCTGCATTTGCCACTTTGAGAGATTTATCTCAATATTTTTTTAAAAACATTTAGGGTTTCTATGATGATATCATAGCCCCTAATAACCTACTATCCATTTAGAAATAGCTTACTAAATGTTATGAATTAATTTTACTAAGCCTACAATTAGGACTGAAACATTAAAATCTTTTCTTGAAATTGTAAATATATTACACACTTAGCTTTTCTTTTCTTTTTTTCTACAGAATTCTAGAAATGGTCTGTCTGCAGGATTCTAGGATTCAATTGATAAAACAATACCTAACCTAACTTTTTCATGATCTTTTATACATAAAATTCAAATAGTATGAAAGCACGTTCACATTTTGATGTGGAACACACAGAAAAAGAAAACATGCCTTTTAAGCAGCAAATCAGACAAAGGGATTAAAATAGCCAATTGAATTACCGACCACACCCTCCAGGAGCTATTGCAGGATTGAACAATAAAAGGCATAGTAACTGAGCATGTCAATTTAGTTCTCACCCAGGCTGACTAGCTAATTGTTAGGGAGCAGAGATTGGTAAGGGAATACAAACCTTGAGATAAACAATTCTTTTAGTGCTTCAAAACCAGTCAAGGCATGGCGCTTTCCCACTTTAGATGTCACCATTCCTAAATGTACCAATAAACCCCATCAAAAGATCAACTCTAAAGCACAAATAGGGAGGACAAAATAATATGTATAGACTATTGTAACTACATAGTATAAATACAGAGACAGGAAATCTCACAACAAGCACATTAAGTGAGAAGAAGTAATACCATGAAATGGACATTATTAAAAGGTTTTAAAAATAATAATTTGACTTAAATGTTTGATGCAAACTAAAAATCCTAGCAAGTGCAATGTTTGGATACATACCTCATCGTTCAAAAATTTGGGTCGTATGCACCAAACTTTGCTCTATGGACACAATTCTAGAGGAGTGCCACTTGAAAAGAGATCACTTTTTCTTTTATAACATTAGATAGAGGCGTAGCGAGTAAGGAGAGAATAATATTTCATATTCATCTTAGAGGATTGCTAAGAATTCAAGAGATCGAGAAGCAGAATTTAGGCTTCGGGAAGCTAATGTAAAAAGGACGAAACTTTGAAAAAAAAAAACAAAATGTCCAGGGAGAAGATGACGAAATCAACAAAAATACACGATTAAAACATACAAATATGAAGTCAAAATAACACTCAACCCCACCAGTAACAACTGAACAGAAACAAAGTTCTAAGAGAAGGATGCGCATTCTGCAAGTCTCTATTAGGTTTCAGTCATTAACAATATTGACCCCAAAAATTAATCACAAACCAAAGTATTAAGTTAACACGTCTAAAAAAACTAGCGATTAGAATTGAAATGTCACGGGTTCTTTCTGCAGAATCCTCGTACTCCAACAGATTGATTGTTATATTCAAGAGTCTCAATGAAGTTTTCTTTAAAATCTCGGATTGCGTTATAGCTCAAATGAACCAATTATGACAAATACGAAAGCAGAAGAAAAAATGAAGATGAGAAATTTCTTTAAATTGAAGATGAAGAGTTAATCTACCCAAAAGAGCATCAAGTGACCGTAAATTTGCAATTGGGTTATCTCCCACCATTACTGAGAATGCGGACACCTTATCAACTGCAGTACCTGACCTCTGTGTGGAAATTAACATTTTAATATCACCACTTTGGCCCCTTGACGACTCATAATCCTGAACATATTGTGCCATCAACCTTTCACCCATCTCCCTTTTTTTCTCGGCGAAGATCTTCCACTCTTCCACATTCTTTATTTCCGCCCTTTTCCCCTCTCCAATCACTTTCGTTTCCAACTCAGCCGCATCCACATACCAGACACCCAAAGCACTCGGTTTCAGCAATGGAAGCTTCGGAAGTTTCTTAAACTTATTAAAGTCTCTTGCTCTATTACCATCTTCCAGTGATAGAACAGAAGGTTTAGGCTTGGGTTTCTCACGAGCTCCACTGTCTTTACTTAAAGTTTTGTTTTTAGACTTTTGGGTATCTTCCGTTCTAGCTTTTGCAGCTGTTTCTTCTTTCTTTGATGGCTTATTTGGCTTGATGGGGACGGTTTTGCGAAAATCGACATCATTGAAACCTGAAGAGGGTTGAGAGGTGGATAGACCAAGCGAAGAAGCAAAAGAAGCTACATCAGACTTCAGAAGGTCAATGTCATCTGGCTTTCTTGCGGACTTCTTCGAATTCGCTTTCGCCATTGTTGCATGAGGAAGGGAAACAAAGGAAGAGAGAGATACTTCAGAGTTGAAGGATTTAGGGGTTGATGTCGAAAAACAAGTAGGGTTTACGAGCTGCCGGCAACATAATCTGGGACCAATTCAAGTGGGCCGGCCCAAATCTACCTCCGGCCCTAAATAAGAAAGATCATGACAGGGTATTTCTGTCATGTAGCAAACTTGTAGCGTACGTTGAACCACCACGTCACGGCCTCTATAGTACACAGTTGAAACTCTCCACTTGAGCGCCCTCGCTCTCTCTCTCGCTCTCTCTCAGTCTCTCCATCAGCTTCAGAAGGCAGACTCATTCTTCTGCTTAGAGCCATGGCCGCCGCCACCAACTCCCCCGCTCCGCAGCTGCAGCTGTCGCAAAAGGAAGCTGACATCCAAATGATGCTGGCCGCGGAAGTCCATTTGGGAACAAAAAACTGCGATTTTCAAATGGAGCGATATGTCTTCAAGTGCCGGACGGATGGTGAGTTCTTCATTACGAAATCTTCTTTGTATATTCATGGCCTTGGCCGTTTGATTACCGGGTAACTTTTATCTGACATGCGAAGTAGAAAACCTGCATTGAGTCATTTGACCAAGTGAAAGGCGTAACACACATGGAATGTCTTTATCAGTTACTTCACTTCATGTTTATTTCTTTTCTAAATGCTGTTGTCAGCACAAAATATTCATATTGGTGCACAAGAGAAAACAGTGAATAGAGAATATTCTAATCTAGTGAATAAGTAAGTAAGTTCCAATTTCGTTAGACAATGCTATCAGGCAGATGCTCATTCTATATTGTTTTGCTACAAAATATTAAGACCCCAGATTTCTTCTCTTTTATAATTTTACAGATATTCCTTATTCTATAATATTTGTCATATATGTTTCATGCTATTTATTGTAGCTTTGGTATCAGCCGCTTCGTAATTAAATTATGGAGGGAGTGCACTACGCATGGTCTTCCAGACTTCCATTGACTTGTGTGACAATTTGTTTGGGCATGAGAATTCTAATTTTAACATAAAATTTTGATGAATGCAGTCTGTCTGGTGTGTGATTGTTTCTAGTACATTTCCTTGAATTTGGCTTTTTCTTTTGAGGTTGGTTGATCAGGTGTTTACGTTATAAATCTTGGAAAAACATGGGAGAAGCTACAGATTGCTGCTAGGGTTATTGCTGCCATCGAGAACCCTCAGGATATTATTGTTCAGTCAGCCAGGCCTTACGGTCAGAGATCAGTTCTTAAGTTTGCTCAGTGCACTGGCGCCCATGCAATTGCAGGAAGGCACACTCCTGGTACATTCACTAATCAGCTCCAGACATCATACAATGAGCCTCGCCTTCTTATTCTAACAGATCCAAGAACAGGTCATCAGATTCTTAGCTCTTTATGGTAACTTCAAAGCAATGTCTTTATTTATTATTCTAACTGATCCATTATCTGGGTGTAAATTTCTGCTTGTAATTGAGCTTATTTATTTATTATTCTTTACATATCTTTCCCACATTTTTCTTATGGTACTGATTTACTAGCAGCCCATTAAGGAAGCTGCTCTTGGAAATATACCAACGATTGCTTTCTGTGACACTGATTCTTCCATGCGGTATGTTGACATTGGGATTCCCGCCAATAATAAGGGGAAACAACGTATCGGTTGTCTATTTTGGCTTCTAGCAAGGATGGTACTGCAGATGCGGTGTAATATTCGTCTGGGCACAAGTGGGATGTTATGATAAAGTGCTTGCCGCCTTTATGATTTTAAAGAAGATTTGTTGTTTGATAGCTACAGTAGATGCATCCTTTCGTTGTATTACTGCAATCTCCTCTGTACAAAAACCAGGGATTGAATTTTGCTTCTTTCTTGGAAAAACTAGTTTTTCTTCGATCTTTCTTTCTTTCAGATTTCTAAGTTCAATTCTCTTAATTTCTTTTGTGCAGGTGGATTTATTCTTCTATAGAGAACCTGAGGAGACCAAGAAACAAGAGGAAGATGAAGCACCTGCTGCGCCATTACAGACGGATCAGTGCCATGCCTGCTGACGGCCAGTAGCCTGCTGCAATTGATCGACCATGGACTGAAGCGGTTCCTCCACCAATTCGAGCAGTTCCTGCTGTCAACTGGACCTCAGAAGCTGGTAAGAATTATTAACTTTAGATTAAAACTTCTTGTGTGTGGTTTTTATCATAATTCCAGATTAAGTTAGCATCCAACAAGGATAGTTTACTGATCTTGCATTTTAAGCGAGGTCTGGTCTTTACTTCCAAATGGATTTTTTTTTTCTCCTTTTTTTTATGTGTATGAAAATCTAATTGGCATCTATTTTTTTTTTTTTGGTAGGAAAGAAACATTTAGGTTCACTTTTAGTTTTATATTGATTCTGAAATATTGTTTTGTTCATATGATATCCGCTAAATTTAGACGATGAGTTCATTTTTACTAACATACGGTGATAATATTTCTCCTCTGTACTGGTCTCAAGAAAATTGTAGTTTAAATTGTTGACCTTAGTAACTCGTTGGGTTTAATTTCCTGTCTGGTAGTCATGTAAATGAAATAGGGAGAGAAAAAAATTTGATAAATTAAACATTGTATTTTCATGGTTAACTTTCATAATTTTTTTTTCTCATTCTAAGTCTACAAAGTACCCCCACCATAGTTTGTGAAGAAGAGGAATACTGAAACCTGGTAACTTGTTTTACATAATCTAGTAATCTACAACTTTGTTATACCAGCCTTTATCATTGTTTATAAAAAAAATCTACTTGCACACTCTAAATTTGCTCAATAGGGAAAACAGATCATATATACATCATTTCACAGATGTGTTAAGAAAATTAGGTAGACCCAATAATATGTTAAAAATAAGAAAATTAAATTATTATAAACGAATATATAAACATAATAAAAATAAGGTTTTGGCATCAATTGACATAGTTTTATTTTTGTCAATAAATAAATGGAAAAGTGAGGATTTGAATCCTCAATCTTAGAATCATTTAACAGTGTTAAAAAGCATGCCACTTAAATTATCCTTTTTGGTCCCTTAGTTTAGCCGAATATTTTTTATTTTTGGAAATCATATTTCCTAAAAATTATGGTTCTTAGGAATGTTATAAAATGTGTTTAGTTAGTTTTAAATATTTCTGAGAATGTTAGTTGGAATATTTCATTCCGGTTTAAGTACAAATTTCTTAAGAATGTTAATACTTTTTACAAAAATATCCTTAAACAATTATTTATTTTTTATACTTATTTCTTCATATATAATAATTAATAAATGACAAATACAAGTTAATTTATACAATTATATAATTTATTATTATTTTAATAATTTTAATATAAATATTTATTTTATTATTTTATAAATATTTTTATATTTATAATAATTAATATAAGCTTTTTTATCTATTACTTCTTTGTCTATTTTATTTATTTATATATATTATATATAAATTTATTATTATTTTAATAATTTTAATATATAATATTTATTTTATTAAATATTTTAAAAATATTTTGATATTTATAATATATAATAACTAAAAAAATGTATATGCATGAGATAAGAGTAAAATGGACTTTTTATATTTAGAAAACTTTCCATATTCATGGAAATCTAAGAATACCACCACCCCGCATGAAAATATTTTGGTGGGAAAGTTGGATAAAAATCGTTCTTAGGAATTTTAGTTTCCTGGAAATAATTTTTAAAAAATATGTACCAAACATGAGAATCTTTGTTTCTCAAATTGAGATTCTCAGAAAACGAAAAACTTATACCAAACACCCCCTAATAGTTTAAGTGGAATCAGATAAGATTAAAATCCTTGGTCTTTCACAAATTGGATCATTCTCAAGTTAATCCTCCATTAAAAAAAAGTTTGAATTTAGTTCCAAAATGAAAAATCAACCCAATCGTCATTGTGCCGTTAGGCATTTTTAAACTGATTTTAATTTTTAATTTCATGCCATTACTTTTCTTTTTTTATTTGAGTAGATATACGAGGTTGTCAAAAATAACTACTCAATAAATATTTAAAGGTGGCACGTCAGCTTTTAACAAGCCATATTATCTACTCTGTTAATTGCTCTAATGGCACAATCAATATAAATTGAACAAATGCTGATGACTGCCATGAATACTACTAAAAAATCAACTAGTCATGCAATACTACATTCCGATAGGTACATGCCTAATCCAACCAAGTTGCGAACTTCTGTTTTAAATTCCTGGTGCCTCCCATCCCATATTACTTGGACAAAGTCAGCAGATGTTATACACAATTGAACTACTATTACTCAAGGTCAACTCAGTGACAAAAGTTCAGAAAAAAAAAATGGCTGTAACACTAGCTTCACAGCCAGCAGTTCCAACTCACTATCATCCTTACATGAAATAAATAAAAACCAAATGTACAATAAGTATTCAATTTCGTTCACCCTCTAAAGGTGGAAATATGAACTTAGCAGCAACTCACTGCACTATCAACCAGACAGCAGAAAGCTGTAGTTTTAATAATCCAATTTTAATTCTAAGCTATGCCAGACCTTAGAATTTCTTTCTGTTAGGTTCAATGCCTTTGCAAACTATTTGAATCGGCAATGCTGTATAAAACTTGTGTAAGAACTGAAGATGGGGCATTGCAGTGTAGAAGTGACTATGCTAGATGGCAAACTGCTGCAGTCAGTTGCAGCAAAAGCAATCTGCTCAGTTCTTGATAATGAAACGCTCATTTATGCGGGGAAAAAAAAAACTACTTCAAAGAGAGCGCAGATAAATTTACTGGTCAAGCCGGTTAATGTGGGTACCAGCGGTGAAACTCAACTTTTTCTAATGAAATTATACACGGTCGAAAATTTTGCCATGTTTTAATGTATCTAAGGAGCAGACCTGAGAGAAGCGGAAAGAATTACCAATTGATATCTACTGTTACCTCCCATATGATACTAATATGGAGAACTTGGGAGGTAAGAATATAATTTTCAAATATTTTATTCTCTCGAACAAAAATCAGCTCAGCCCTGCCACTGCTATTTGCTTTTGGACGATACCTTACCATTATTTCTGTACAGGAACCCACATCCTTCGGATGGGAGATATAGGCGATCAGACATGAATAAGTCCTAAACAGAAAGCATCTCTCCATGAGTTACCCAGCGTCCAAAGTTTTCTGCATACTCAGCATCTTTGTTGAGCTCTGGTGCACTCTGCCTGCTTCCCTGAAAGAGAATGAGGACAAATTGTAATTCCTAATTGACAGCATGTTAGATAATAATGGACTTAATCTATATAAAGTTCACTACATAGTACTTGTGTTAGTCTGGAAATATGATTAAAAAAACAGAAAGTAAAAAAGTTAACATGAATAAGCAGCCTAACAGTCCTGTAATGCTGTAGAGAACTCTACAAAAACTGACATCCTCATATGCAAGAACCTAGGACAACCAAATATGGGTTCCCATTATTTTATAGTATCATGCTAATAAATTTGCATTGCCAAGAAATATAAGCAAATATGTTCCAACTACAAGTTCATGAAGAACTAGCTATTAAACTTATGCCTTAACAAAAATCCTGCTGAGTCCAGGTGTTCCTTAAACTGAGTTACTGAATGCATCGGAAGTTATTTGTTATCTTATTCTTAAATTACTATAACTTGATCTTTCCTCAATGAAATTGGAGGCAAAGTACACCATTCTCTGTAATGATTCTGGCACTAACATAACATATACTGACCTTCATGCAGGATCCAGATTCACTCGCAGATGTGGTTGTCTCAGTTCTTAGTTCATTTACAATATTCTCTGATGAGACGCTGGTAGACCTGTAGCCATTAAAACTAGTGGCCAGTCATCATACCTCAACAGAAATTTGACTCAAAGAAAGACAGGTGAAACTTAATGACTATCACCAACAGCAATATTGGAATCATTCGATACTTAAAGCATGACAATTGTAAACAATTCCTAACTCAACAAACTGGTTTTGACAGCAGTCTCATAACCATCCTCTGATCCATTCGATTGACCACAAAAACTTCACATAATCATACATTATGCACCGTAAAAAATAAAACCATGATGTTTGGGTATATACTCCAATTTAGACAACTTAACTTCAACAATTACATGCAAACAAAGGCTCTGTCCCCCCAATTCATTTTCTTCCTCCAAAGATCAACTCCATGCTTTCCTAATTTGACGTGAGATTTCACTCCTCCAAGAAAACCAAGACTGTCAAAATCCCTTCACTAATTTGCTAATTCAAGGAGTTCAGGGAAGTTTTCTAGATAACCACAGATTGAACAACTTAACCCTCACTAGCTCTAATATAAAAGGTTTTCCTCCCTCTTTATTATCTCTTCCAAAAGACAAATATCTCTTACAATGTCAAAATATTGCTTCCAAGAATAGTATGAGATCTGAGTACTATTGCATAAACCAAAACCTGAAAAATTTTTAGTCTTAACCATTATGTAATTTATAGATGAACCAGCCAAATTAGTCAAAATATACTTAAAAGTTAGACACCATAACCCTCCTGCTATAAAAAAGGCCCTCTTCAAAAACCTATAACTTAATATAACGTCTTTCTGCTTTCACTCAAGATTTGATGATGGCATAGAAGGGTGAAAAAAGATAATATCTTTAGGGGGAAAAAATATTAGCAAATGCAGATAAAAAGTAATCAAAGTCCTGTGCCTTGTATCTTGTGGCAAAGTAAAAAGCATAACATTATAACAAGAACTACCTTTCAAGTAATTCCTCTTCACAAGAATTTCCAGAAGAAGAAAGCCAGTCCACATCAAGGAAATTTGAGCAGTCACAGGCATCTCCATGTTCATCATAACAAATGTGATCACTATCATGACATTGGTTCTCAAGCCCCCTATATATCTTCCTGTAAGATATCAACAAAGCATGACCATAAAAAAAATTTGGATGGTTTGTATAATAAGGCATAACAGGTCAATCCAATGATGACAAACACAACATGTACATCATCCATTACTACAGTGCCTGATCATTTTTCCTCTTTATTCTGTTATAGGTTTCAAATAGCATATTAAATCTGACAAACAAAAAGAAATACTTAATAGATATTATTATATACGGGCAGTTGCATATTATTCTGTGCTTCTCAAAAAATAGCCACATATCTAGAAATTAAAAAAGCCCCCATCTGTTACAAGTTTATGAGCATAAAACATTCCATGATATATGTTTCTTAGGTAGGGGCATAATTATTTTGCCAACTAGCTTATGTAGTAGCATTCATCTGAAAACATAAAGGGGCATACCTGCATTGACAAATATCACTTCCACAAGTAAATATATCCGGAGCAGAGTCTGAAAGACATTGGTTGTCAGTTTTTTCAGAGAAATGCCGACTATGTTTAACATCCATGTTCCTAATTGCAATGTCACTTTCACAGACAATATTGCCATCTGATAGCGATCTTTTAAAAGTTGACCTACAAAAATAAAGGAATGGCTTTGTCAATCTTTCCAAAAAGGAGGACTTTGTTTAAGAGAATATTAGTTAACTAGTACTCATTTACTTCCATCATCACACGACACAAGCAGGATGAATTTGAGACTAAAAGGTTTCATAGCCCATACAATATTTTCCATAAAGAGATAATAAATGCAAGCCACATCCCGTTTTCATGAAAAAAAGCCATCTAAAGAAAGTAATGCATTTTTAAAAGTCCCTCTGCATTGCTAACAGCAACTTGGACAAATGGAATGCTTTCAATAAATATACGAACACTAAAGACACCTGCTTAAAACGCTTTATAATTTCAGATCTTTAACAGAATTATCAGCTCATATCCTTATGCTTGACCACTATTTTCAATTCTGAGTATTAAGCTCTACAATATAAACATAAGAGTGCAATGCATAAGAAAAATAGTGATGAACTTATACAGGAGAATGTCAAAAGTTTACTAATAAGATTTCAGTTCATACACATTGGTTAACTTCTTGAAATTAAAATTTACTATATACAAATATTTTATTGTTTAGCAGTATAAGCCCCCTCGGATGCTTTAACAAATGGAAATGACAAAAGAATTTGTGCATATGAATTCAAAGCTGTACCTAATATTGTTATCAGCTAAATATGGGCCACAGTTTGCAACATTGTAATGCTGATCTGAATCTAGCTCCCACAGTGCTGGTTTTCCCTGTTGTGGCTGAAAATGCCCCAAAAATCTGACGAATATAATATATAACAGAACCATCAACTAATCTCATTCTAATGCAAATCAAATAAGTTTATGTTCTCAAATCATATAGCACAGATACAAATACAATTACGTATATATTATTTAAAAGACAGGTTCATTTGACTTACATGTTAATTGCTTGTTGTTTATCACCATCCAAGTATGTGTTATTGTAATAGCGCTGTAGGCTTCTAATAAATTCCTGGGATTGTGTTGCTGCCTTCCATTGACCTCTTCTCTCAGAAAATATCTGTATAGCAATACCAATTACAAAATGCTAAAGGAAGGAGCACTGAACTCAGACCAAACATGCAGGCCAAAAACAGGACAATTAAACAAAAAAAATTAAGATTTGCACTTCAACAATCTGGACAAATTTTCATAGTCTCTTCAAAGGAATAATACTTTCCCCATAATCCAAAACACCGTTGGATTTCTCAGACCATAAAGATTGAATAAAATATATGCATACAAAGGTGTCCAAGCTTCTATTGCTTGACACTTGACTTGGAGAGTTGACTATAACAAAAACATTTTAATTTACTAGGAAACAAACAAGCCTGTAAAATGGAAATAATCAGTCCATCTCATCCATTTTCAAGTTGGAAATCCACTCAGCTTAGTATCCCAACCGCTAAGGTTACTGAAATAAAACTTTGTTCACGTCATGCACTATTGCTGTGCCATAAGATTAGGCTAACATTGACAACTTGACACCATAGATTTAATTCATAATTCTGGGAGGGTCAGGTGGATTCACATTGCACGCTAGGAACACAAACTTTTTCCGTTATATTGGGCGCTTCTAAGGAGCTGCATGGCACACTTTAGGCACACCAAAAGATGGTTACCAAGCACCTTGCCTCATAGCCATACATAGCATTGAGGCCAACAATCTTTTTCTTTTATAGAAAAATAAACTTTATTGGAAGGAAGAAAAGATATCAAGGAATGAGGATAGGGTACCTCATGGAACAAAAAATAAATAAAAATAACCATAGATTCAAGAAAACAGTGAAGCCCCCCAATCTCTCTGCATGTCCAACAAGGACGCCCTTTCAAGCAACCATGTGAAGAGAACCAAAGGGAAGCCTCTATCTCACACTAACAGCAGAGATACTGGAACACCACTAGAAATAAGAACATTCCTTTCCAGCCAAGCACATGATAAAACCTCAAAGACTGGAAACTACGACAAGACTTTTACCTCCTTATTTTACCAAATCCCCAGTATCTTATGTGGAGAAACAGCTCCAAGGACAAAGGGCACACCCACTGATCACCCAAGACTCCAAAAACTTTGTTCCATAAGAATGTAGTCACTGGACAGTGTAGAAATAAATATACTACTCCTACAGACTCAAAACTAAAAGGCCTGCACATTAAACAAATATCATGAGCAAGTAATATGTTAGGTCTACAACCCTGCAACATGTCATTAGTGTTAATCCTGTTAAGTATCCCTGTCCAAATAAATGATGCAACCTTAGAAGGAACCTAAGAATTCCAAACCAATTTTTCAAGAAACCTATACGTAATCTATTAGGAGAATGTGTGAATAAACGAACCAGGACTCAAAAGAAACAACACCAGAATGATCAAAAACCCATATTCTCTTGTCTGAAATAGATGATAGAAGGGTGTACTCTAACAGAAACAGAAGAGATTGTAAGCCTCATAGACTCGTACACTTCTGTTGATCATGTTCCAAGGGAAGTGAAAATTCCACACAAGATATGCCCTTGGATGAGGCAGATATTCTGTATTGGAGCATTATCCAGTGAAGATAGATTATAAGGCATGAAAAAGCCTCTATAAAACAAAGATCCTCCCAAAATCTAATGCAAACCCCTTCTCCCGACCTGTAGGAAACATGTGATCGAAAAGAATCATAACCCTGAGAAATAAATTTTCAAGAACTTGCATAAGTTGCATCAAGTGCTGGTTTAGCATCCCATTCATTTCATTGTAAACAATCCATAATGTGAATGACCCAGTGCCACAAAGAAGTCTCCATTGGAAAGAACCACAACCATTTACCAAAGAAGAGATGTTTCTGGACAAAAAATACCCAAGACGACCAAACCCCCTTCGCTTTGAGGCCTACAACACTTCTCTCAACAAAAAAGGTGATCTCTGATTAGCTCTCCTGCGCCTAACTAAAGAAAGTTGCTCATAGTCTTCTCTAATCTCTATGCCACTCCCACTAGAAATCTTAGAAGCAAAAGGTAATAAAGAGGAATACTAGAAAGGCAAGTTTGAATGAGGGTAAAGAAACCACCTAAAGAGATAAACCTCCCCTCCAACCATCTAGACACTTAGAAACATTTTGCACCACAGGATCCCAAAAAGAAAGAGCCCTCTGATTACCTCATAGAGGACCACCCAAGTGAGAGGACACTGTAAAACCTGAGACCCAGCCGAAAAGGGAAGGCAAGAGACAGAACGACCATCCATGTTTATCCCTACTAAGCCACTCTTACCCCAATTACCATTCTGTGGGAAAATGTGTACAGCTCTCTGGTTTAAAATCTGATTCTGTAACTTATGCATTTATTCTCCAGCTTATATCCTGGGATTAGGTAGAAGTTAATGGCTGTTTTCTTTCCTATAGTTTAGGAGTAGCTTGAGAGGTGCCTTAATGCTGGGCCATTCAATTCTTTCTGTATATATTCTCTCTTCAGATTGTAAATCAATAGAATATTACAATTCCATTTTATCATATGGTATCAGAGCCCTCATTCATCGGCAAATTCTGAATTTCTTCAGCCTTCATCACCTCATTAGTTTTTCAGAAACCTTAGACTGGGCTGTTTCAAATCTCGCTATCTGGGTGGGTAGTCCCTTGAGTTACACTCTCCATAGCCTAAGACGGTGCCGGTTGTCCCTTCATTCAAGCGCCACCTTTAGACTTGCCGTCACGCGCCACCTGTAATCTACTGCCAATCGCCCACACACAGGCGCGTGGAGGAGGGTGGGAGCTCCGGTGAACCTCTGATTAAGCTAGAACCCCACGAAATTGTGTTTCTGGCCTAACCCTACTAGGCTGCTATCCATACTCGGCCATTGCTGAGACTCTTTGACCTTCATTAATGGTACTATTCATTGTCATTGTTGTTGTTTTACTGTAGACTCTGGCCTCCATTGTCGAGTTTATCTAGCCTTCATTGCCACCTCAAATATAGTAAAGTTACTGTGCTGGCTTTCATTGCCGCTACAAGAAAAACGCCTTCATTTCCCATCAAAGCTGGTATTGTTTAGACCTTTATTGTCTATTGGTGTGCTTTGATCATGATTGTTGTGATCATTTGCTACTGCTAGTGTGTTTTGCTAGTACTGACTTTAAGTGCTATTACTGTGATCGTGAGTTTGAAAGATCATATGAATACCATGTCTAGAGTAAATGACATTGAGGGGCTACAGAACCTATCGGTAATCCTTAAAACACCAAAGTCCATAGATACTTGTTCACTAGCATATTTAGGTAATATATATTCCCTTGGATTGAATGCCTCAATAACATCTCCTTTGTGTACACTCATAGACTCATGGATTATAGACTCTACTGCTACTAACCACATGACCAATTTTTCACATAAATTCAGCACATGTACACCTTGTCCTAACAATAAAAAGATCACTGTGGCTAATGGTTCATCCATAACTGTAGCAGGCATAGGAGACATCCAAATTTCTCCTTCGTTTATTTTAAAAAAATTTCTGCATGTCCCAAAGTTATCCAATAGCCTCGTGTCCATTCAAAAGCTGACCAAAGACATGAGTTGTCTGGTAATTTTTTACCCTTATTATGAATTTCAAGAACGAAGTTTGGGGAGGAAGATTGGACTTGCTAAGAAAAGGAAGGGACTTCACTACTAGGAGAAAACAACCCATTATTCCATTATCAACAATACTACTATGTCTTTTTTATCTGCTTCCAATAAAGATGTCATTTGGCTTCATCATTTTCGTTGGGGTCATCCATCATTACAACTCTTAAAATCATGTTTCCCTCATTGTTCAAAGGAATTGATATGAGTAGCTTACATTGTGATGTGTGTGAATTTGCCAAGCATACTCGCGTTTCTTTTCCTATTGTTAATAAAATAGCTACTTCTCCTTTTCAGCTAATTCATAGTGATATTTTGGGTCCTTCTCCCATTCCCAATATTTCTAGTTCAAGGTGGTTTGTCTCCTTTATAGATGATTGCACTGTAGGATATTCTCCTACTCAAATGGGGTATAAATGTTATCATCCTCCCACAAGAAAATTCCACATTTCTGAATGTTAAATTGCTAAGGGGAACCCATACTTTTCTCAACCTTATCTTTAGCGGGAGTCTGGCTATGTTGAAGATAAGGAATTTTTTGATTTGTCCTCCTTCATTTCTTCCCCCTTCTAGTCAACCATCCGAACCTAATGACGTAGAAAAGACTACAAAAACTATTGATATTGATAAAGAAAAATATGGGATGGTGTACTAAAGAACGAAAGCAAAAACTTTGATCTAACACAGGTTCCAGACTCAAATCTAAATTCTATAAATGAGATAAATACAAATTCTGAGCCCCTTTTCCAAAGTGATCCTACTGAACCAGCGATTTCAGATAGTGACCCTATTGAATCAGAAATTTCAAACAGTGAACTTTCACTTCCCATTGCAAAAAGGAAAGGAACCCGAGAGTGTACAAAAAGACCTTTATATCCTTTGTCTTACTCAGTGTCCTTCCAAAATTTCTCACCACCTCATCAGGCCTTCCTCACTAGCCTAAGCACCATTTTTATACCCAATACCTTATCTGAGGCCTTATTCAAAGAGGAGTGGAGAAGGGCTATGAAAGTAAAAATGGATGCACTTGAGAAGAATAAAACTTGGGTACTAGTTGACCTGCCAAATGGAAAAAAATCAGTTGGATGTAAGTTGGGGTTCACAGTAAAGTATAAAGCAGATGGATCCTTAGAAAGATATAGGACAAGGCTTGTAGCAAAGAGATACACCCAAACATATGGGGTAGATTATCATGAGACCTTTGCCCCAGTTGCAAAATTGAATACTGTGAGAGTTCTTTTATCCTTGGCAGCCCACTTTGGATGGGAATTACAGTACTTTGATGTTAAAAATGCTTTCTTGCATGGTGACTTAGAAGAAGAGATATATATGTGTGTGTGTGTGTGTGTGTGTGTGTTTTCCCCCTAGTTTTAGTGAAAATGTGGGAGGAAATAAAGTTTGTCGGTTAAAAAATGCTCTCTATGGCCTTAAGCAGTCACCAAAAGCATGGTTTGGAAGATTTGCCAAAGTAATGTTCTCTATGGGATACAGGCAATCAAGGAGACCATACACTCTTTGTTAAACACTCCAAGACAGGAGGAGTTACAGTATTGCTGGTATATGTTGACGACATAATCATCACAGGGAGTGAAGAAAAGGAGAAACTAGCAATAAAGGAGTGTTTGGTTAAAGAATTTGAGATAAAGGAACTGGGAAGATTAAAATACTTTCTTAGAATTAAGGTGGCTCACTCAAAGCAAGGCAGTTTTATCTCTCAATAGAAGTATGTCACAGATCTTCTAAGGGATCTTCACAGATCTTCTAAGTATGCAAACCAGCATCAACCCCTATAGATCCAAACCACAAACTCGGAGAGGCCATTAAGGATCCTGTGGTTGATAGGGAAATGTACCAAAGGCTAGTTGGAAGGCTAATCTACTTATCCCACACAAGGCCAGATATTGCATATTCAATTAGTATAATCAGTCAATTTATGCATAACCCCAGGGAAGCTCATTTACAAGCTGCTTATCGAATACTACACTATCTGAAAGCTAATTCAAGAAATGGAATTCTATTTAAAAGAAACCTCAACTTGGATCTAGAAGCATACACTGATGCAAACTATGCAGAGTCTCCTATGGATAGAAAATCTACATCAGGGTACTGTATATTCCTAGGTGGCAACCTTGTAACATGGAGGAGTAAGAAGCAAAATGTTGTGACCAGATCAAGCGCAAAGGCTGAATTTCGAGTAATGGCTCAAGGAATTTGTGAGTTATTATGGCTAAAAATCATCCTTGAAGACCTAAAGATTAAGTCCTATAAGGCTATATTGTGATAACAAATCAGCAATAAGCATTGTCCATAATCCAGTACAGCACAATAGGACAAAGCACATTGAGATTGATAAACACTACATCAAAGAGAAACTTGATGGTGGCTTGATTGCACACCTTATGTTCCAACTAAAAGACTATTGGCAGATGCCCTTATAAAAGGATTAAACACTCAACAATTTAATGCTAATATATCCAAGCTGGGAATGGAGGATTTCTATTCACCAGCTTGAGGGGGAGTGTGGGAAAATGAGTGTACAACTGTGTACAGCTCTCTGATTTAAATCTAATTCTGTAACTTGTGTAACTTATGTATTTATTCTCCAGCTTAAATCCTGGGATTAGGTAGAAGTCAATGGCTGCTTTCTTTCCTATAGTTTAGGAGTTGATTGAGAGGTGCCTTAATGCTGGGTCATTTAATTCTTGCTATAAATATTCTCTCTTCAGATTGTAAATCAATAGAATATTACAATTCCCTTTTATCACACATTCAACCTAGAAACAAGCTGAAAAACGTGTAGTACAACATGCACATTGGCATAACTATCCCTATTATCAACAAGCACCTCGGATAAGGTTCCTATCACTAGTTCTGAACATCATCCTACAAGCACATCAACCACAAAGGTAAACAAGAAATGGCATAAAGGATCCTTTTGCCTAACCCATCTCTGACCCCGAAACCAAAACTTAGGCTCCCCACGCATAATTACTAAGATCATGGCAGTAGAACGACAACCCATAATCCAACTCCTCCATCTAAACCCAAATTCTTTCCTATCAAGAACCTTGTCTAAAAAACTCCAACTAAATCAGTGATATGTTTTCTCAAAATCTAGCTTAAAATCCAAGGCCCACTTCCCTAGCCTTCTCATTTCCTCCGCCACCTCATAGACACTAAAGCAACACCAAAGATTTTGCAACCTAAGATAAATGAACTTTGGTTCTCAGAAATAGTTTCCAACAACACATCATTCAACCTAACTAAGAGAACTTTATTGATAAGTTTATACACACTAGCTACCAAACTGATAGGTCTATAATCCTTCACCTTAATAGATCTATCCTTTTTTGGCACTAGAGTAATAAAAGTTGACTTTATGCTCGCGCCAATCTTAACATTCCTATAAAACTTTTAAAACACCTTAAAGAAATCCACTTTCACAATGTCACAATGGCTCTGAAAGAAATCAGTAGTGAATTATCAAAACATTGGAGACTACTCCTTATCCATCCCAAATACCAAGGCCAACAATCACTCCCCTCCCCTTCAATTTGCAGGGTCAGGCCAACAATCATCACCTCAGAACTAAGAGACAGCATAAAAAATACAGTTTAACATAGTTTTGACTAACTTTCACTCATTTCCTCAGTTTTCAGATTAACCCAGTTTCAAATTTTTCACTAGGTAATTCTTGATTTTTAATGAACCCAAATTACTTGATATTTTCCATTAGCGTGAGTAACTTGGTATTCAATCAAACATACATCAATTCGAATTACAGTTGAAAAGTAAGTTGCAGATCCTAAACAAAATCATTTGGCACACGGAGTTTCTTATCCCCATATTAAATTTCATAATCCCTAAATCCCAAAGGTTAGAAATATTACCTTATTGTGTGCAGCAGAACCCCCATATTGCAATGCTAATGTGTCACCCATGGACTCATAGACTTCCATTAACTCCTTTGCCAAAGGGTTATCAAGATCAAGATATGGGGATTCCAAAAATCTTAAAGCTTGTAGTTGACGTCCAAGCGCAGCTAGCCCATAAGCATATTGGGCAACATTAGTACGATCTAAACAGTCAATGCAATTAGTCCTCAAGACCCCTGTTTGAAGCAACCAGGGTTTGACACTGTAATCTCCAATCACATCATCATCGAAATAAATATGGTTAATTTTGGTTTCACTATTAAGAGTATCCTCATTGATACAAGCCGGTTCAGTAACAGAGTCATCACCGACGTTGTTATTCCTGCATAATATTAAAAAAATTCATAAATGCATTTACTAGCAAATATCTCTAGGCAACAGCAATTAATCAACAGCCAACCATTGTAATGAACAAGTAGAAAAGTTGCTGGATATTATTTTATAATAAACTCATACTGCTATGTATATTTAGTAAATAGTATAAACAGAAACCTGTGTGTGCGCACCTGTACGTGTAAACAAATATAACTTAAGGGCAAATGCATCAGCCATTGTAAAACAATAAAGAAAATTTTTTTTTGATAGAAACGATAAAGCAGAATCTCAACTTGCTTAATAAAAAAAACAAATAGTGCCTAAAATATCAAAAGCATACCATTAAATTATATAAGATTCTTTCCATTTCTTAAACTTGTTTATAAAACCAGACACAATGCTTGGTTTTAAAGCATTTGTGGATTCTGATTGTGTCCAAAGGTAATATCACACATCAATTATTATAGATAACATCCAGCAAAATATCAAGGAAGTGGTTCTGTCATAGCACTTACTCAGAGTAGGAACATTGTAACGATCCCTCTAGCCTTATATTTGGTGTCACTTGACCGTAGAAGAAGCCAGTTAACTTTAACGCATATGCAGCAACTTTTCCCAGTTGTGCCAACACGTTAGTAGCTTTGCTGCTAAAGATGATTGATCCAATGATGTTAAAATAACACCAAAGAAGTAAAAAACTGTAAGGATTGGACAAAAAAGGGAAGAGCAAGCTACCATCTTGAGTGCCGATTTAGATCCCAGTGAAGGAACCTCAGGCGATTTTCCCCTCTCATAGTTTTATTAATAGACCTAACAGCATTTGCAAACTCAGCTCGCAGAATAGTTTCTCGAGGCTTCTTCTCACGCGTCTAAAAAACAAGAGATAGTTGAAAGAAGAACAAAGAAGTTAGGAAAAATATTAACTTAGCTAAGAGTGAGAAAAAAATCAAGTATGTCAGATGACAGTAATTCATTCCTTACATATGTGGAAATGCCTACCTTAATCAAGTTCAATATAATAATCGGGTTTCCATATCTCTTAACAAGGTTTTCAAAATGAAGTCTTGTGGCTTCAAAGTTATGGTCCTTCTTTGACACTGGCATGAAAAAGAACCAAAGTCAGAGTAAACTACAGACTAGATAGTTATAAAAGAAGGAAAATTGTTTCCACATCATACATATAATATCAGGTTTCATATTTAACGGAGAGGCTTCCTGAGACCAGAAAAGAGGGATTGAACCCCTTATCTGTACCACAGAACTTATTTGCATTGGGCATCCATGATGAGAATCTTCAAAGACTATTTGCTCGGTCTCAACATCATTAGCCACTCTACCCTTTTCATTCACTCCTCGTTTCAGATATCTGCACCAGAAGGCATATATACCGAGGAAAACATCTTGGTGTTAAGTCATCCTGTTGTATACTAATTCAATAGTTCAAAGTGCATGGAAAAAGAAAACAGTATAAATACAGCTTGGAAGCCATAACTCAATAAGAAACTCAACAGAAACTATAACAAATTGTTACAGGTGCAAACATAAAAAATGTACTATGACTCTACAAGGAGAGGAACAATAGTGCAAATATGTGAAATATATTGTAGCTTTGATTGTATAACTAACTCGGTTCAGCAATGTACAGACCTGGTGCCAGCATAATGCCGTGAGCGTCTAGCAATGATAGTTAAGTTGAACTCCCTCCCAGATATAGAGAGTTTGACCTGGAAACCATGCAATGAAATGAATACCTCTCAGAAAAACAATACCAAATCTTGTCGAACAACATATAATATTAGTTGCATATAATTTTTCAGCACTAGCAATGGAAGGCTTCAAGCCTGTATAATACTTTAACCATTATTACCCAACAATAAGGTGTAGAAACTACTTCCTATATCAATGAGTTCATCCAATCTTCTATGCGGCCATGAGAAAAGAATATCCCAACATAAGACAACTGAAACACTAATACCTTTAGGCTTTAATGACTGCAGCATAAACGTCATTAAGTAGGTAACAAAGTTCAATAGGTAACATACTATAAAGACAAACTGATGCAAATTAAATCAATATCATTGATCAAGAACAAATAAAAGAATATACGAAAGAAAGAGAAAATTAATTCCATGAGATGTTGGGTTCTTAAGGGGTAGTTCAAAGAAACTTATACAAGTTGCTAGTATTACTATTAGCTTCGTTAGTGGAATTCATAAATCTCTTAAACATATCTATTAACAAAGAGAAAAGATACCACATGTACCTGTTTAAAAAAGCCATGCACTAAGGCAACTGTCCAGGAAGTATTCTGGAGATTATTCCTGATTCCACGAGTTAAGAACTCATTCCAAACAAACATTGTTTCATAAAGTAACTGTCCTGTTGTATTATTATCAGATAAGTTCTTTTGAAGACTACACATGACATCGTATGAGTAGCTGAAAAAGAAGTCCTTCGTCAGATCCACACTGCATAGAAGCTTCTTGTATCTAAGTCACAAGAGAAGAAAGAGCAAAGCCCATTAATAGATCTTTCATAATATGGAGGGGAAAAGAAAAAGAAAAAGAAAAAGAAAATGTCATTAAAAACAACTTAAGGAGCATTAACTCTAACCAAAAGGGAAAAAAGGAAAGAAAATAATTTCCCCAGTGAAACCCTGGTGGTACCTTGTCTCACTCAAAAAGTTACATTTACATCACAACAGCAATGAAGATTGCCCCTGTACATATTAGCAGGAAACGAACTGGCAATAGTATGTAGAACATGAAAACAACAAATTGGTGGAGGTATCCACTACAAATATCACGGGACTCAAAAATCTGGAAGAAGCACTATTTATTATATTTCAAAAGAGACAAATAGATAGTACCACAGAAACATGACGAGGTTGACCTGACGAAGCCCACATTGTGTATATACACTGAAGAGAGATAACAACATATATAGTACAAAGAGAGCCCCTATATGGTAAACTTTCCAACACAAGGAAAATATGATGCTCAAACAGAACCTTCTTTTTATAAAACAAACAACTCTTTCACTAAACATTATAATGAACTCAAATAAATAACCGTATTATATAACATTATTCTTATCTAAGTACATTGGACAGGGTATAATCTCAATGCTACTCTCGGATGTCTCTTTAAATGTACCATAGACATATTACATTTACATGCAGAATGGACTAAAGACCTGTTCTCATCCTTAGAATAAGCCATTTTGGATCGCACAGTAGCATGTGGAACTGGAAGCATTTCGCTCTTTGTGATAGCATATATCGTATGCCCACAAATTGTGCCAATCGTCCTTCGTTTTGTTATGAGAAGCATGTAATATGGCTCAAGAAATTTGATGAATCCTAAATCAAAAGAAAATACCATGAGTTGATGGATGTCTTCTGGTTAATAATAGTGAAAACAATGCCATTAGTAACAATAACAATTCAGGTAGAACATACCAATGATTCCATAACAAGTTGTGACAAATTTAAGTCCCCCAGTTGACTTGTTCCCTTCATGTATCCGTCTTAGAAGGTCACAACACTCAATTTCTGAGTATACCATAGAATCTTCAGTGATATCTAGTTCAGCTGGCTCCGACCTGTCAATCTTTAAGACCCTCCAAAAGGTTCTGTTCTTGTCTCTTCCAATCATATAAAATTTCTGTGCACGGAATAACAATAAGAACACTGCAATAATGCTTTGTAGTTGTATGACATGCAAAGATAAATGCAATAATGAAAATGTTCAGAGAAGGAAAGTCCATCTAAAGCAACCCATGTCATTAACAAATAAATGAAACAAGTACTTCTACACTTCTACTACGAAATCAATTGAACATTAAATAAAAATCTTATTTCACAAATGGTCTTCACAATGTGGGTGAAGAGTCTTGAGAGTGGCAACTAAGGTTCAGAGACGTTTGAAAATAAAAAGGATGTATATTATAGAGATAGTAAATTTTATCCCGTGAGAAAGCAAGACGTCTCATGTTGCGATAAAGTAACTCCTCCGTGACATTACCATTTCAGAGGTGTGAGGGAGCACAGGAACACAAATCGCACAAAAATCCAAGAGCTGCAGATTTTCAATGAATATTTATGATTTGTGTTCCATTTATTGGTATGTGACACATGGACATAGTGAGCTTAAAACACATATCTTATAGTCCACACCTGCTTTGGAAGGGGAAAACGACAAAAATAGAACTAATGCTTGTTCCCCACAATACCAAAGAACCAGAGGGCAGTTTTAAAAGGGTGACTGCATGCTAGAACTCAAAGACAACTTGTCAGCATTTGAGACCAAACTCCTTCCATGAGCCCAATGGCTTCCAACACGTGGCACTCTCTCATTTATTAAATTTATTTTGCGGTCAGCATAATCATTATCACGGTTTATTAATATATCTGACACTATATTAATTCCTTATTCCATTTGAAGAAAGAAAAACAGTAGATAAACGAATTCTAACAGATTACCAGCAGGTAAGTTTTGGAAGTGAAGAGCCACAATTACTTGTCTTGAAATCAACAAATCAGCAGCTTATCACTATATTAATATTACCTATAAACCAAAAAGTAGCTTGTCATAAAGTTAGAACACTATCAACATGACCCCTAATCATTGAATGTGAGAAAGAACATTGTTCAAAAAGCCTTTATCACATTTTTTCCTTTTGGGCTTCACTTCCGGAAGAAGAAAGCACATATCTATAATACCGTTTCAGTTTCTTTTTATTTTTTTCCCATTTTCATCAAAATTTCCAGATATATTCACACCCGGCTATTCAATGTTGCTTAAGAGGAAGGAAACAATATGAAAAGAAAGGAGAACCAATGGAGATGCTTTTTGTGACAACTGCCACTGATGTAAAATTCAAAAACCAAAAGCGGTACCATATAAAATTGATGCATGGTAGAAAAACTGAGTGAAGAGCATAAAAGGAAAAAAAAAACCCTAAATTCTCTGTTAAGAAAAGACTTACACCGTAGTAGTAAAGTCAACATTTGCATAAACACTGAAGCCAAATGAACAATTTATTGTCAATGAACATAAAATGGACAGCAATTCTTAGGTTAGGTGTATGATTACCCATTACACTGCAATCTTCAGAGATTGGGGGAAAAACAAAATGCAAACTCGATGTAATGCAACAAGTACAATTGGAAAACAGTGGAGCAGGACCCGTAAACCATTTACCATTTGCTCGGCAAAACCATATGATACTATTATTTAGTATCACATTCATTATGAAGAACACGGATGACAATCAGAAATGGACTATAATGATTTTAATAGTTATTTTCTGTACAAGTCAAGCAGAAGTAGGCAATCTTGATCAAAGTAATCTTGCAAAATCTATGAGAATGCTGGTAAACAACCACTTATCAAAGCCACCTTCATGGTGGCATGCGTCTAAATCGCAAGTCAGAAACAATTTGAAAAACGTAATCTTTCCACACCCATTTGATACTCTGCCCAACATAAGGCATCATGATTCATGAATGAAAATTGGAGCATCATATATGAACATGAATTTGACAAAAAAAATGGCACCCAAAGAAACTCTTACACGAACAAACAAAAGCATACTGACACTAAAATGCACAGAGGATTTATATCTATATCGGGCGAAGAATATAAAGAAAAAGAAATGTATATATGATCTATGGGTATAGAAGGCAAGTGAGATATGTATACCGAGCGAGTTTCATAGAGTCTGAACTTCTGCATGTTGCAGGAGGTGAGGTCAGCTCCATCATCAACAACACCGCGCTGCTTCTCTTTTGCTAGGTCCATCAGACTTCAGATCCCGAGCCTCCAAAGCTCGGGCTTTTCCAACGAGATCACCAGCAGAAAATTCAAAAAAGAAAAAACTGAACAAAATAGTAACAGCTTATGTTTGATCAGAACCTGTTCAATACACAAAAGTACAATGAAAGCTCAATCTTTTACATCAATGGAAACCATAAACATCTTCATACATACCCAATGAGATCCTAAAAAATAAAAAGAACTAAAAACTCAGGAAATCAAGAAGCCTGTAACCTAAATCGGAGCTAAAACAGCTTTTGAGGGAAATCAGGAAGCTCAAGCTTTGGGAACTGGAGAAGCGGAAGTAAACGAAGAAGCAGCTTTTTGTTTTGGTGAGAAGATTGATGGTTTCGGAGAAGAAAATGGATGAATGTCCGATCGTCAGGGAAGCAGAGAAGAGAGCCAAAGCTTCGGCGACTGCATCCACACAAAA
>JASKGM010000014.1:2590379-2610418 GCA_034509205.1 Ceratonia siliqua
TCTGATCATCTCAGTAGAGATAGGAATGGCCCCACAAAATTGTCATCTAAGTGGGCTCCATTTATACTTATTTATTGACTAAGTTTTAAACTTTATTTTATATAAAAATTTGTCATATTTAAAATTGACAGAATTTAGAGATAACTTTGTGTAGATTGTGCCTATCATGTCAGTACTAATGGTAAATAAAAAAGAAATAAAGTAAACTAATATTTTGATATTTTAAAAATTAATTTTTAATTTAATTATTTAAAATTAAACTTTCTTAATTTAATCTTTTAAATTTTAATTACACTTGAATTTCACTCCTTTTTAGCTTAATTAATATTGCATTCACAAATTTGATTATATAAAACAACAGATTAACTAAGTAATCTTAAATGTTTATTAACGCCTTAATCAACCTATTAATTCACATAATCAATTATTAATTTTTGGTTAGTTGAGTAAATGAATGAACGAAATTGAAATATAATTAAATTTAAAAATATTATTAATTTTTTATTTTTATCTTACTTTATATATATGTAGAGAAAGTTTTTGGTACGAGAATTATTACAATTGTTTTATATGATATTTTTTAATAAAATATTTAAAAAAATAATTACGAGGCTCAACGGGAGCCAAAAAAAAATCCAAAAAATAAGCTAACAATAGTGGTTGGGGTCCACTTGGCAGCTGTCTCCCTTAGAAGGACAGGAAGAAGGGATGGTCCCTGCCTCGGTGGGCTGGTTGGGTTACAACTTGGAAGTCCAATATGGGCCACACCCTAATCCAGCCCACCACTTAAATTAATGCCCCTTCTGTCATAACACTAAAAGATGGAAGGCAAAGGATACTAAATTCCAAAGATTCATTACTTCATCTCTATGCAACACTAAATAAATTGCTTACAATTATTCATAACAATCCAACCATTCAAGTTACATGTATTCATTGATATTTTATATATATTTTTTTGCTATCATTATATTATTTGCAAGGACGGAACTAAAAAAATAATAAGTGATGCATCTGTTGAATAGATGAAATAGTATAAAAATTTTAAATATGATAATTATATCATATGTACATATATACATAAAAAAAAAAATTTGGAGGGCAATTGCCCTTAATTGGTTGCATGTAGGTTTGTCCCCAATTATTCGAGTATGATTTTGTTGTAGCTTCATTGAAATTCTTATTCTTGAAAATATTGTCAATCCAATTTTAGTATTTTATAAAGATGAAATTAAAACTAAAGTAATTTTTTAGATGTTAAAGTGATACAAAATTTATAAATTATCAAATTTATAATAACACTAATTTTAGAAGATTGAAATAAGGTTTGTCTAAGAAAAAAGATTGTTTTTACCCATTGATTTTGTTATACTTTATGAATTTCCGTGCTAGTTGCTTAAGAAATACTTCATTCGTTTTAAAACAATAAAGTTTTAGTTTGTTTCAAATTATCTGTTATTTTACATTATTAATAAAGTATTAGTTATTATTTTTTTAACTTTATCCTTATTTATTATTATCTTCAATAAAGTAGTAAGATTTTAAATTGACTTTAAAAATAATAATCTAGTCAAGTATAATAATTTTTTATTATAATTGAGACTATTTAATAATTTTTTTAATCATTGTGTCATTACCTAATTAAACGTTATATAAAAAGAAACGGACGGAGTAAGACATTATTACTTGGTTATGAGAGGAACAAAGCAAGTAATATTCCCTTCTAAACCAAAGATTAGAAAAAAAAATATTCCACCAAACCCTAATATTATTTTATAACTTAATAGTTTAAAATTCAGTTTTAGTGGCACTAAAGGACAAGTTGTTGATCCATTTGATATATTTTAACATGGTATCGTACCCAACACTTTAATGAGTTCATTTCATCTACTTACCTTTATCTAATTGATTCCCATTACCACTAATAATTGACATAATAAGGTTTGAAAATCTTACATCAAACTTTTTAATATTTAAGATTAAAAGCAGTATCATTAAATCAACAAATGATACGATATATATAATCTTGTGAAATGTAACAGTGTGTCTCTGAGACATTAAAAAGTAATTTATGAATGAAAATGAGAGTTTGTGAGATGGTGGGGTCGTTACATGTGGGAGAAATACAAATTGTCCCAAGAATAGAAAAATCAAAGAGGAGAATAGAGACAGAGAGTGGGTCTATATTCCCCCCAGTCAGAAGAAGATATGAGGGGATCTGCATATATCTGGGTGTAGGGTCTCATGGAGGTTTTTGGGGAGACATTTTCAGAGTCCATGGGAAGGGATGATGATGACAATGATATTGATGAAGATGATGAAAGTGATGGTAGCCAAGTTATCATTTGTATGATATAAAAGCTAAGTTTACTTCAATGCCTCACCCATGCAGCTCATCTCTCTTAGACAACTGGGTAGCTGTTAAATTTTAGTATCACCTTCGACTTCTTGATGAGTGGTTTGCCTGAAGAAATAGTACGAGAATTTAAAAGAGATAATTATATTATATAGATATTCATGAGTAAGCTTTTGATTTGTTGTATAATTTTTATTTTAAGAAATAATTTTAAAATATTCTATAATACAAGTATTTAAAAATAAAGTAAATTTTTTTAAATTATTTCTTAAGATAAAAATTATAAAAAAAATTAAAAGCTTAGTAATATATATATATATATATATATATATATATAAGAACTTTTTTTTTGAGAAAATTATTCTTAATTTACTATATGTAGGTTCGTCCCTATTTGTTTATGTAATTAAAGTTAATTACTTAATTCATATTTTTTTATCACTCTTATACCAATGTTGATCTCACAAATTAATATTCTTCATAAATTCACAAATATGTATGTGATAAATTTTTAGTTTCACAATCGAGAGAGAGAGAATATACATAAAAAATGATACTTTATTAAATAGATATTTTGTAAATTTTGTGAGTTATTATTTATGTAAGAGTAGAAATCTCCTTTTTTTTTTTTTCATTTAAGTCCTAGTTTGCAACCGACGTACTCACATAATATGGCTTTTATTTGATAAGTTAACAATTTTTTTAAGTATATTAAAATTTTACTTATATAATTCTAAGAGTTTAATCTTGTTGTGAAAATGTACATGTGATATATGATCACGTATAATTCAAATCCCAATCACCTTTGATCAAATTAAAAAAAAAATTAATTAATTAAGATACGGGCAAAGTTAATTTAAATACTACTTGACTGTAATATTGAAAATAATTTATATTTTTAAGTAATAATCAATATATGTAAATTTTAAAATATTTCATTCTTAAAAGCATTCTTTCTACATTGACTTTGTATATTTGAAAGTAATTATTGGAAAGTGTTAAACTTCAAGTTTAAATTCAAAACATTAAGTTAAAGAATGATCTTTTATAAACTAAATTGGATATATACACATTCACCGAAATGTTGGAGCCCCACGTGGTTTATTATGGATCTCACCCAACATCTGTGTGAAGATGTAAATTATATAGGATATAACATAGTATACATTTTAAAGAATACACATTCTTAACCATGATGTTAAGAATCTCACTCGATTTAATATGACCCCACCCCCACATGTGGGTAACACCTTTAGTGAGTAGGAGAACTCAATAATTCATCTACTAATCTAGTTGTAAGTGATCATAAATGAATGGTCAATAATTGCAATAGAACTTGTAATAGTTTTTAAGTAATGAAGGTACAAATTTCGTCACAGAAGAGTTACAGAATCTGAAGGGCTTTATAAGAGCTGGAAATCTTTATATAGTGATGACATGAAAGTCAATAAAAGTTAGACAAGAAATAGACAGATTTAGAGAAATCTTATATCATATTTGCTGGCTAAGCTTCAATTATCTTGAATTAATCAAATAGGATTGTTGATAATGATCCTAGTTTTGGAAGAGTATTTTTTTATGACTAAATTTCGTAGGAACAAATTTTCAAATGAATTTTATTTAAAAAATCATCTTTTTTAATTTATAATTTTTTTTGTAAAAGGTTATTTAGTATAGAATTTATGGTAAATCCGAATTCATCATTAATTTCCAAAATCATTACAAAAGCAAAATTAAGAGATGGTGCAGTGTAATTAGGTGGAGGATTAATTAGTGGCCTATTCAAATATATTCTATTTTGGAAAGGGATTGGAACATTAAATAAAAGGTCGAGGAAAAAATACTATATTGTGGGCTGGACAAGCCCACTTGGTTTGTCTCTTGGCCCAAATTTTCAATGATTGATCAAAACTAAAGAACTTAAATGAAAAGTGGGCCCAAAGAAACTAGAAGATTCGGGCTAAGCTGATTGGGCTCAGGAGGAATATTCTTATCCCCCAACGAGGTCTGATTGAAGGAAACCCATCTCTATTTCAATATCTAGTCAGGGTAAAGCAGAATCTCAAGCCTGTTTGGATGGGGCTTTTTTTTTTGAAATTTTTTTTAAAAAAAATAAAAAGACTATTTGAATAGAGTTATAAAAAAACACAAACAGGAAAAAAAAAATCAAAATGATAGTTTTTCTGAAGCTAAAAATAAAGTCTATGCAATAGATGAAAAAAACAATCTCATATTTTAATAACTAATAAGATTACTGAAAATGACGTACATAAGTATTTTTTAATTAATATTTAAATGTAAAATAACTTACTTCTAATAAAATACACTTTAATAAAAAAAATTTTAAGTCTATTCAAACAGTGAAAGAAAAAAAAAGGCCTTCTTTTTATTTTAGGGTGGAGGATTTGAATAAAACATATAATAATTTTATTCAAATGTTTTAAAAAATAATAGTATCCCATAAAATTTAATATTCTCTTTTATTATTATTTTCTAAAATTATTTAAAACATTAAAAAAATAAATATAATGAAACATTACGTTAAAATACAATATCTCTTATTAACTCAAAAACTAGTAGAGGTTTGTTTACCTTGTTATGCTGCAGTATAAACTATGAAGTATGACTGTATGAGTACTGGCCAGCCAGCTAATAATAGTTTACACTATACAGAGGCGTGCAGCTATCGCAAAGCAGTTAGTTCTCAAGTGCCTCTTTTCCAGCTAATATGCTTTGGTTGAACGCTTAAATTAGCTTCCTGACTCAACGTTCATTATCCAATTTGAATGCAGTGTGTCACTTGGCAACTTTCATTTCTACTGCATCAGCTATTCTGAACTGCCATAGATTATCCCTTCTTTCACAACCCATGTTGTGCTTCTGGATTCAGTCTTTATCTCTGAACAATAAAGTCATAACAGCGACATCTGTTCACATCCCAATAGATCCTGAAAGTTCTATATAACCCAATGGTTCTTTGTTATGGTTATGGCTTATGGGGTTTGCAAGTTTGTGAAATAAAAAACAATTAATAGACTCTGCAAGAAAACTTTAAGTCAGCTCAGGTGCTCAAACCAGACAATCACCTAACCCCATAACCCCATTATCATAAACAACAGAAAAAGAACGGCAAAAAGAACCCCACATATTAATGGGGGTCCTGTCCTGTTAGTCATCAACTCATTATCGTGGTGTCTCTGTTATATTGTTAGTTTACAAAATGGTTTCCTTGACCTGAAAATTTACATACAGCATGAAACATTACCATCAATCTCTGTGAACATGCGCTTACCAAATCTTTGACTAAATAATATATGAAAGTGTAAAAGGATCCAACAAAAATACTCAAAAAGGAAAAGGGATCTTTCCATTATCCTTGTCCTCTTCTTAACACAGCATTTTCTACAGACATCATTCTCAATTTTACAAACAAGAAGGATCATATACCTTCACCAGTTCTTAGAAATGGAAAACTTTCAGAAACACATTCTCTATTATACATATAGAGCATATTATAACAGTTCTAAGATGGAAAATTTTTTTAAAAAAAAGCCAAAATTTCTACACCCAAAACCTCAAAACTCTATCACAGAGGTTGCTGCATTGTCACAACCAAGGGACTTGTGACAGTGTGCTTCCCATCAGTCCAAACTATGGAACCACTCTTCACACTAGAACTTCCAGGGGAAAGCTTAACTGCCCTAGCTTGAACCCTAGCAAGAAAGTTCAACTTCTGACCCACTCTCCTAAAAGAAAGGGTATCTGGCTGCACTGTGACTACCATTCCTGCAGGTGGTCTAATAGTGACTTTGTAGACCGAGCTTGGGTCCCCAACATTGGTCACAGTTCTGATGAAGTGTGTGGACATCTTGCGCTTTCCATACTGTTGAAACACAGCAGACAAGGATGGGTAATTTAGATTCCCAGCATGACCGGCCTTTTTAGCCCCACTGCAATCTGCACCTTTCCTTGTAATCACTTGGATATTCTGAGTGGTGTAATTTGAATTGCATAAGAAATCCACATAATCATAAGTAGAAATGTCATAGATCAAACCAGGGTCCATGGCCTTCTCTGGATGAACATGGCCAGCCCCATAATCAAATACTGAGGAAACATTTCCAGTGGACTCATCTAACATTGTGCCTCCCCTATTATCCACAGTATAAGCAGTAGTCATCAGAGCTGATCTTATAGCCGCAGGACTCCAATCTGGGTGTGCTGCTTTCAACAAAGCAGCCAAACCGGAAACGTGTGGGCAAGCCATTGAAGTACCTGAGAGTATGTTAAACTCTGTCCTACGCTCATCAGAAGCAACCCCTGAAGGTCCAACTCTATCAGGCCAAGCTGCAAGTATGTTCAATCCTGGAGCTATAATATCTGGCTTCAAAATCTCAGGGGATTCTGGGTTAGGGCCTCTAGCTGAAAAAGAAGCCACCACGGGTGCTGGCCTAACCCCAAGCCTAGTTCCCTTGAATATAATTGTTGCCGTGGGTGGTGATCGTGATTTTGACGCCTCTGAAATGTATTTGCGAATTTCATCGCCGCCGCTGGCACCAACGGCGGTGGCGGGTAGTACATGGCAATCTGCAACCAATCCTTCACCATCAAAGACCCCATTGGCTAAAATCATGCCAATTCCTCCTGTTTTTTTCACCACTTCACCTTTAGCAGCTCTTGAATTAATGCCTCTGTCACATACAACAATCTTACCCTTAACGAAGTTAGGATCCAACGAACCTTCTAAGCAGAGTGATGAAGAATAACCATCACCACCACCTTCAGTACCCGCATACACAATCGGGTAGAGGCGACCCGGAGTTAGACCTGGGCCTCCATAGATACTAACCCCAGGTATGATTTTCCCGTTCCCAAGCTTAACATCAGCTGGAAAGTCCCTGTCTATGGCCCCGGCACCAACAGTGGTGACCCAAGGAGCGACATTGGTAACAGTGAGACCACCAGGACCACCATTGCCGGCGGAGGCAGAGACAAAAACACCAGCTTCGGAGGCTCCGAAAGCAACGATAGCGATAACATCGAGGTGGTATGGCACGACTACGCTTCCGACACTGAGCGAAGCTACATCTACACCGTCAGCCACGGCGGCGTCGAATGCAGCGAGAATGTCAGAGTCATAACAGCCGCCGTTCCAGCAGACTTTGTAGATAGCGAGCCGAGCCTTGGGAGCCATCCCAGCCGCCATTCCTTTCGCGTAGCCCAAGGTTGAAGCAGGGAACACGTACCTTCCGGCAGCGATCGAGGCCGTATGAGTCCCATGACCGTCTGAATCTCTCGGCGAACGATACTCCGAGGACTCGTTCATTTTTCCGTTAGTAGCTTCGTACCCATTACTGAAATACCGAGCTCCGATTAGCTTTCGATTACAAGAGCTCGCCGGAAAGCCTTTTCCGGAGACACACTGACCTTTCCACTTGGGCGGAACCGGACCCAGGTCACGGTCATTGAAGCTTTGCCTCTCGGGCCATATACCAGTATCGATAACTCCGATTACGAGATCTGACCCAAAATCAGTCTCCTTAAGCAACCCAGCACTGTCAGCTGTCTTAAGCCCCAAGAACTCAGGAGAACGCGTGGTTTGGACATGGCGAACCTGCTCTGGGATGACAGCGATGATGTGGGAGAGCGACTGGAGCTTCTGGGCCTCTAAAGGTGAAAGCTTTGCCGAGAAACCGTGAAACGCCGTTTCGTAAGTGTGAATAATGCGGGTGGTCTCTTCAGCAAGCGAAGTCTGGGTGGAGATGGAAGCAAGAGAGGACTCGTACCAGTGCTTGTGGGATGAGAAAACGGAAGGCTTGGCTTCGTGCTGTACTTGGATTATGAAGGTTTTCTTATCAGGGTTGGAAGAAGAAGAAGAAACAGGAGCAGGAACTGCTACTACTGAGACAATGGCGATGAAAACTAGGAGAACGAAGGAGAGGGGGAGAGAGGGAGAAGAAGCCATTGAAGTGTGAAAACACCTTAGTCTGGTTCTGCAGTCTTGCTCCGAGTCTGACCAAAATTTAAAGGAAGAAGAGGGAGTTGAAGGAACGTGGGTACGTGTAAGAGTGAGAATGTGCGGTGGGGATTGGAGGTAGTGTTACTGTGTTGATGAATGTAGGAGAGTAGCTAACAGAGTACAAAGTGCGGAGTGTGGAGAAAATGTTCGAAAGCAGAGGCGTGCGTAGCAGTAGAGGATAGGAAGAGGGTGAGGTGTAATTGACTAATTGTGTTGGGCAGTGGACAGCGCTCGTGGATTTCAATTTGAAATTGGGAAATTTTGTAGGTATCTCCATATAAAAACACACATAAATACGGCCCCTCTTATTATTCTGCGTGTGTTACAGTATGTCTCTCAGAGCCTTATGTTCTCAGCATCATATTTCAGATTACAAGTAAAGTTGAGATTTTCATGGATTTGCTTCCTCAAGTTCTAAATGAGTGAAGTTTACGTGAATTGTTCTTTTGGGGCTTCCCCTTTTTCAATCGCCTCCTACCTTATGGAAAGCCCTCAATCGAAAGGTCAAGGATTGTTTAAAAATTATCTTTAAATATATTTAAACATATTATATTCTAAAGACTTATTTAGATGAATATAAAAAAATGGCTTTTATTAAAAATAAATTATTTTATATTTAAATATAATAATTAAAAAATATTTTCACATTATTTTAATAATTTTAATAATTATTAAAATATAACCATCATTATTTTTTTCATCAATCACATAAATTTTTATTTAAAACTAATTTTTAATTTTATAAAAAATATCATTTTGTGCTTTTTTTTACTTGTATTTTTTTTTATAAATTCATTAAAACAACTTTTTTCACTTAAGAATTATTTTTAAAAAATATATATATTCAAACCAGCCTAAAACAGTGTTATATGATTTTTTTTATTTAATATTATTATAAAACAATATTCTAGTATTTTTGAACATGCTACAAAAGAAAATAAATCTGACATGTTAAAAACAATATGTCCAAGGTACCTAAATAAAAGATCTTAAATTTCAAATTACAGTTATAACATGAGAATTTTTAAATAAACTTAATTTACAAAGAAAAAATATGAATGAAATCAACAATAAATAAACAAGATGAATTTTAATGAAATCTACTAAAACGTATATCCAATATTTTTACATATTTATTTATTATTTTTAATATAAATATATACCTAAAAAATTCATTATATAACATTTCTCTATTTTATAGTTTCTCTATATGCTGATAACATCCATGCATGCTTCAATAAACAAGGTATCCAACAAATTTCGCTGACATTATAAAAGAATTCAATATATATAGTAACTTAAAGATTCTCTAATGCTTATATAATTAGTATCATTCTTTTCTCTAATTAAACTTAATTGTAATTACCTTAGCATTTGAACTTTGCCTAAAAATTAAAAGCAAGAGGATTTATTATTCAAACCACTTTAAAAAAATTAATTTTAATAACAAATTAAAAAAATAGTTAATTGATGGTCAAGTAGCTCATATATACATAACAAAAAATTTTGTATGAGTTGAACTTACTATATTATTTATAAATTACACATAAATCCAAAATGAAAATAAAGATCACATAAAATACAAAAAAATCATTATATTAAAATTAAAAAATTTAGTACTAATTTTATGTGTATAATTTATAAATAACACATCAAAATTAAAAAATAATAATACATCTTCTCTTACATATTTTGTCTGTTTCATAATCGCCTGTCAATTTGTCTCATCTTTTTGTCATGAAGATCTTCTTAAATAAACTTAATGTATCAAGTTTTCATATATAAACTAAGTTAATAAAAATAATAGTCACAGGCACTGATGCACATACTAATTAAAAGCGAATTAAGCTCATCAAAAAAATAGTTAATATATATGTATGTGACTGTTCTTTAAATACATGAACGATAATCCTTGAATAGATTATGTATATGAATTTCTCTCTTGTGAATTTAACAATATATAGAAAATCCAGAAAGAATTGTTAAACAGATTTTCATTCAAACTTATTAGGTCTTAAGAAGGTCCAATAACCAAAATCAATCATATCCAACAGCAAAAAAACGAAATGTCAAGAGGCTTTAGAAGCATAAAAGTCACTTTGAGTATGATCTAACGGCTGACAATAAGAAGATCTAACGACCAAAATCAAGACACCTTATAAACCAGGCACCACGAACATATCTCAACAAAATTGTCTCTTTTCATACCAGACACTCGAATTTATCAACCTTATTCTGACCTCATTTTTCAAGGATAAGTATAGTGGATCAAATCAACTAGCCTAACTAAAGGGCCCAATAATACTGTTGGGCCCATAGGTGGACCAAAGGACTATTGGCCAGCCTATAATACTATCCCCTCAAGTATGACTACCTGATAATAGATTTATTATTTTTTAACTTTCAGTTTGAATAAAATCTAATTTAAGTATCGGAGCACGAGTCTCACACCCCGACTTTGAGTTCATTACTTTTGACAGGAGACTTTCAAACTAACTCAACTTGACCCAGAAAACTGACCTACCCTCCCGACACAAACATCAACATACTCCTATTTAATTCTTAATAAAAATATTTATTTTCTTAAATATATGTCTAACATTTTCTCAAATTAAGCGTTCATGTTAATTTATCTTTTTTGTTTCTTAGTATATATGGTGGTTGATGATACTAAATTAACAGAAGAAAACCACTAATACTTGCTCCCGTGAACTCTTGCTGCCTCTAAATTTTGTTACTATATGGTCATAGAACATCTAGCTTGGGAATAGGGATGCCTTTGTTTCTTTAATAAATAATTCTACTAAGCTACTTTATAAACACTATTTTATATAAGTGTTTTATGAATTTTTTTAATATTTTAAATAAAGTTTTGCTGTATTATAGCACTATTTTCATGTAGCTCCCATACTATTTTTATTGTTATTATTCCAAAAGTATTATTCAAAATTATTATTTAAAGGAGAAGTAAAAAAATTTTAATTTTTTTTAAAAATTATTATATATAAAAAATAGTTCAAATAATATAAAAAAATTATATAAGATAAAAAATATATATATTATATAGAAATTGTATGGGTACGAGAGCCCCTTTAAATAATTATAAAATGACATCAAAGGATAGTAAGTATTGGACAGATAGAGGGTGGCATATAGTAGGAGGGTAATGAAGCCTATAATATTTGTGGCCATGAGAAATTGATAAGAGCTAGCCACCGAACCTTCTTCCTTTTCTAATGTTCGCTCTCATGATCTAAACCTATAAAGGCTAATGGTGTTATTTTCAATCCTACAATAATCCTTTGAATCAAAGACAATTAGATGAATAGGCTATTTAATTATTAGTAATCATGCAATCAGCCAAAATCTTCTTGCGTTTTGTGGGTGACAAATTGATCATAATAGATGGCCATGCAAAGATTCCTTTCATTCTTTCTATGCTCATGACTTAGTTTTGGATTATTAGCTACTTCATGCCAATCACTAATCAAAGTGGTTACACTAACTGTGATTTTACTTCACATGTTGTATAATACATGACAATATAATTTAAAATTTTATACAAACTATGAGTATAAATGAGAGATGAATCCGGTCATGTTTATGAAATTATAATCATTTAAAGTGAATGAACTGTCATGATAAATGAGATAAGAGAAAATGAGGGACACATCATTTTGGACAAATGACGGTCAAAATGAGAACATAACTGATTAGATATATGGTTGAATTTGAAACATAGTTTTGGATTTTTAGCTACTTCATGCCAATCACTAATAAAAGTGGTTATGCTAACCGTGATTTGCTTCAAATTTTTATAATACATGATGATATAGAAAACTGAATTTAAAATTTTATACAAACTACGAGTATCATCATGCACATGCACGTAAGAAAACTTGGTTTCTTGCTCTTTTTTAGGGCTTTCTAGGTGGAGCCATTTTCTCCCCCTCTCCTGCAAATGAGTTTGGATCTTCTTCATAGGTTCTTCCTCTCATCACGCCAAAATTGACTGCTACACAATTTTGACAAAGTTATAGTTAAAGATCTTGTATGTTTTGACAATTTTTTTAGACGCTAATATTCACATATAATATATTATATCCTCACTAATTATTTTAGTGATAAAGGCTTAATCATTAATTCTGACCATTGATATAAAGTTAGTTAACGTATTAATTTGGACATAGAAGAGTAGTTGAAACTTGAGAGAACATTACTATATATTGCCTTTAACCTAATAGTAAGAGCTTGATCTGATATATCAGGAAATTTCTTTGACTTGGCCAGCTAACAAGTCGAAGCTTTTCAAAGGTGTTGGGGCCAGCAGGTTGCAGCAACATTTACTTTGTCTCTCCAATGAAACAAACCCCGTTATGTATTCAAAACACAGAAAATAATCTGAGCTCAGCTACCTGTTCAGTTCACTTAGCTGAAACACAGTAATTAATTAAAAGAAGGTAAGATTTTAAAGTGTAAGAAAGAAAGTGGAATGGTGGAACCCAGTAGCTAGCTGGGTTCTGAGCAAGTGCCATGATTGACTATTTTGGAAGAGAAACTTGGTGGGTGTGGGCCTTCTGCTCCCATGGAAACACCCACTGTAATATATAATCATCATACTTTGATGCTGACCCTCTTCGCTAGCTGTTCTTTCTCTTTACTCTCGCAGATCTTCAAGATGTTAACCAAAAGTTCCCCATTTTGGGGACCTTACATAAAAACAAATTCACTTCTTTTTCTTTTATTTCCCTTTTACCCATTCATTTGAAACGCCCAACACAGCAAAATCCGACTTCCTCTCCCTTTGCCTTTAGGACAGACACAGTGAAAAAGGGTGTAAGGGTTAAAAGCTTCATCTCAAGGAAAAAAAGCCAAAATCTGTTACCGTGCACAACAAAAAGATCCATACAAAAAGTTCACAGAGGGTATAGTGTCACGATCAAATATATATAAACGTATATCGTTCAGAAGTTATAATTTTTTATCGTCAATAATGGGTTTACCACTATATCAAAAATAATAATATATTAGGACTTATTTGGATACTTTTTTTTAAAAATAATTTTTATAAAAAGAAAAGTTAGTTTTGAAAAAACAAAATATTTTAGTAGAAAAAAAATTATTTTGCGTTTGGATACAATAAATAAGAAAGATTTTTAAATTAAAAAATGTGTTTAGCTGCATAAGTATAAAATAACTTTGTTTAATAAAATTATTAAAAATATATATACAGAAGGACTATTTTTTATATAGTGTTTGTATAAAAAAAATTGATATAAAATTTTTATAAATTAGAATTTTTTAGTTAAAATTAAATAACAATTTTAGTTAAATATTGTTATGAACTTTTGAATTACGATATTATAAAAATTAAATTTTTAACTATTATATTATAATAAAATGAAAATGAAAATTTTAAATATGGGCAAGGAGCACAATAAAATTGGAGCTTAGGGAATAAATGGAATTGGAGGTAAATAAGAAAATAATATCTTGATCTCTTTCTAAATGAAAAGTTAAAATATTTTATTTTCCATCAATTTCTCCTTCTAGCAAAAAAAAAAGAATAATTTTTTTTAAAATAAAAAACATTCTTTTTTAAGTAAAAGTCATTTTCCTCCTTTAAAAAAAAAAAAGAACGCACCCTTAATGTTAAGTCAAAAAGTATAATTAATAAGAAAGTAACCCATATCTAAGGAGAGAAAGTTTATATACAAAAAATACAATATCATAATTAAACAAGTTAAAAATTATAATTTTTCATTTGTCAATAATGCATTTATCATTATACTACAAATAAAAATGTTTGTAATATTAAATTAAAAGTTATTACTATTAATTATAAATTAATCATATTTTTCTTAATCTACTAGAGAACAGACATCAAGCCTTATTATTCGAATAAATAATAATAATAAACATGAATAATTTTTAATCTGCCGAAAACACTCATAAAAAACAGAAAGAAAAAAAGGAGAAAAAAAAAAAGGCAAAGACTCAAAGATGGATATACTTAAATTGGAACAAACATGTGGGGTTTGAAATAGTAGAAATGCAATGAATTATTGGAGCGTTGTCATGATTAGTATAGCAAAGAGGAAGAAGAAGATGGGGCCGCTTAGCTGAGTTTGATTTTTAAAACCAAAGCAAAACGTTCCACATTTTAAGAGAGAATCCCTTTTTCTTTTAGGGCATGTTCTTAATTATCAATAATGAAGCTTTTTATTAGAAGGCTAATAATCAAAGCTGCTTTTATATGTACACGTTTATCAAGAAAAGTTGTGGTTGAGGATCAAGAAGTTTCTCAATCTCTATTCTTTAATCTTGTTGCTTATTGCCTTCTTCCTTCCATTATTGCCTCCTAATCTCTTTTACTAACTTCGCCAATCTACCATATATATGATCTTGAAAGCCATTATTACTATTGGATGAAACAGAGACAATACAATAACATTATATTCATAAATATAATATGTAAAAATTATTAATTAACTAATAATTTTTATTTTTAATTTTATTTGTTATTTATAAATTAATACATGTTATATTCATTTTGGTGTTTTTTTGAACATAAACATAGAATCTAAATATATTATTATATCAAAGTGATGGAGGTGGGGAAAGAAAAAGTTGTTTCTTTATGGAGTTAGGCAAAGTTACAAGAGAAGTCAATTATTTATACTTAAAAGGCTTATTTATGTTGAATCCAACCTCTAATTAATCATTCAAAATGTAGCGCCATAATAATTAATGGCTCACTACCCTAAGAGTTAGGCAAAGTTACAAGAGAAGTTAATTATTCATCACTTATGATCCTTCAAGATAACATTAAAAAGATTAAAATTATAACTTTGTTACAACTTTAAAAAGATTATGAGAATTATATTGTTCATGATAAAATTAAGAAATTAAAACTATAACTTTGACAAATTAAGGGGATCAAGAATGTAATTAAACTTTTAATTAATTTACATGATTGTATTAATTTAATTTAGTGATTAATATTGAAAGCTTTGTTAGTTAAGCAAATTTATGGTCTACCAATGTGTATTAATTAATAATCATAACTTTGTGAATTGTGGAAGGTTGAGAGATGATAGTATAATAAGTACCCTACAACCATGGCTAGGTTTTCAGTGACACGAGCCCTGTAAAGGTGGCTTTGTTACATAATTTTGGTTAGTTTTCAAAGGAACTCATTTTAAATTTCAGATAGAGATTTGAATAAGAACATTCCCTTCTAATTATATTATACAACTTTGAATAAATTAATTATTTTAATATTTCAGAATTTCATAAGAAGAAATATTAAATCATACAAAAAATAAAACAAAAATTTAATATGTTATCTAAATATGATGAATTTATGTTTTGTATATGGATTTAGCCAATTTGTCCAAGGAAATACTATTTTCCTTTGAATCTCCTTTTTATTTGTTCAGTTTATTTTGGGCTTGAATAAGGTAAAGTCCAAGTTCAGTTGAAGCCCAGTACAGATCATGTTAGCTTGCTCCATGTTTTTGGAGACTAATTTCTAAACGTGGCCCATTCATCAAGTTGGCTCAAAAGGTCCAATTAACCTTGTTGGGTCAGGGCTTGAAGTTTTTCTTTCAACTTTGTCTTTAAAAAAAAAATACAATTTCCACGGAAAGAAAAATAAAATAAATAAAATATAGCCTTCATATAGGATTTCTTTTGGTGATTGAACTAGGAGGGATAGAAATTTGTAGTTCAATGAATAGACCAAAGTAGAATTATTTTTATTTAAATAGTATTTTATTAAATATATGAATAAAAGTATTTTATCAAATGAAATAGATTGTAAAACTACTATAAATAATAAATACATAACATATTAACTATATTCAATTAATTAAAAACTTTATATATAAAAACTATAAAGTAGCATAAAATAAAAAAAATATTTAGTTGCTGTTTTTTAGTTATCATCATTTAAAAAAAATTAAAAAAATTAATTGAATATATAAAATGAATTAATGATATTTAATTATTTATTATTTCAAAATTTTTACCTAATTACTAAAGTGATAGTATTGTATATGACCACGCCTGATAAGCTAAGATATGATAGTATAAAGTATTTATAAAATACAATGTTTGGTGCAACCCTGTATTGTAAGTTGGACTATATAACTTTATTCAATATAAGAATATTAATTAAAATAAAAATATATTATACCCACCCTAAAAATATTTTCAATTATTTTTAAATATTTTTTTTTATCATCCTCTTAGTTTTTTCTTCCTCAAAAATTATTATAAAAGATATCTTTATGAGTAGAAGTTATCTCAAAATCACAAAATATATATATATAAAGAATTACTTATTTTTGTGAAAAATAAAAAAATATGACACTTATATTAATTTAGTTGAATTACACTCAATTAATTATTTTGACTAAGATATAAATGTTTATTATACTAATATTTTAATTTTTTCTTGTAATTTATTTCAAATTTTTATTTGATTACTATATATTTGAATCAGTCAATTCATTTTTTGTATTTTTTAGAATATATATAATTTAATTATTTAATTAGTGTTTTATTTAAAAAATATTTAATATTTAGTTATATTTTAAAATTGTGCATATCTTTTTATGTTCATTTATCTCTTTCAATATTTTTATCTTAAAAAGTTATATCAATATGAAAGTATTATCTAGACTTTTTTTATTTATCCTAATCTATTTATTATATAATTTATGTTTATTTAGCCTGATTAAATTATAGTGTTAATCTTATTAAATAAATTAACTAAATACAATTATACAATAAAATATCTACACTAATAAATATATTATATTATATAAGCTTATGTAATGACATAAGTTTTGAAAAGTAAAATTGCAATTCACTAAAAAATTGTTCTCCATATAAACAAATTGAATGATGTAACAGTTTAATGCTTTATTAGTGGCCATGTCATTGATGACATGGCACATCTATAAGTTTGCCAAGTTTGGTATAAGGATCTTAGATTAATGATATTTTGCATTTTGGGAAAACATGTAATTATAATGTAATATGGGGTTAAAATTATAATATTTCCAATTCATAAATATGATTCGTATAGCAAGTTGCCTATCCAATGTTTTCCACCGTTGGATTTTTAACTTCTCATAAGATGGTGACATGCGGCATTGCATTGCATTATAACTTGTCAAAAGTATAGTTTTGAAGAATAAAGTGCTATAAGCTTGAAATATCTTGAGGGTAGCCCAGCTAGCTATCTTATCAAAGGTATAATGAACTACGGAAATGATTTTTATAATATTTTTTTATATTATCTTCACACTTACTTATTTCTTATTGATTTAATAATAAATAATAATATAAGTAAATTTTATAACAAAAAAGTATATAAATAATAGTGTGAGAATATAATTGTCCAGAGTACAGTCCATGGAATATTGGATCTTTTTTAGTATCTGACAAGACTCAAGAGAGATAATAAATGTGCAGACGAAGAGAGCATATAATACTTATCAACCAAGAAAAATATATAAAATAATAAAAACAGATTTAATATAAATATTGTGATGATAAAATTCTAAGTATTTAAATGTAAATTAAAATATCCTGTTATGTTTATATGAGGACATGACTTACTTTTTAAAATATTCTTGGTTCATAGTTGATCACAAAGAGCAAAAAGAATAAAAAAAAGGGAGCAAAGCCTCAAAATCTATTCTTTTTCCGTTGTCTGGTATGTATATGACAAAATATATTAGAATCAGTTGATTCAGCTCTCCATTAAGACATAACTTGTCTCTCCCATTTTAGGTCCCCTACTTATCTAGCTAGTTTGAGCTAAATGAAGCGGATTTACAGAGGGAATTGAAGCCAACTTAGAGCTATGAAACAATTGCCCAATGGTTTTGAGAAGAAGGAATTGGCTTAGATTGAAGTCTCTGCAGGCGAAGTTCCTCAAGTATATGCCGAGTCTCTCGTCGAGCATCGTCCCAACATTGCCTATAAGAGGCTGCCCTTTGCTTCGTAGAGCCCTCTAATTCTTTCATTTCATCCAAAACTATTTGTCTGTTCCTGCACTCTATACTGCAGAATCCTTGATCACCTCTGCATAAACAAAATATCCAAATCTTCATCAGGAATCAGAACAGACCCATATTTTGATATGCAAAAACAAAACTACCCATGATATTTTTAAGGAAAAAAGGAAGAAAATTAATAACCCCAGAATCCTAAATACCTTAGAAGCACAGACATAGACATCAAGACAAGATTAAAGTCTGGTACAAGTATCGAACATGTACAGGACACAATATAACTCCATTTTTGAAATATCGTCCTTCATAGCCAGATACAGAGAATCATCTTGTTCTTAATAGGGGTTTTATAATGGGTTTCTGTGTGATTCTGGAAATGACCCCAGAAATGTCTGATTTTGGTGGAAAAACATAAACCCTTGAAGAAAGGTTTAATCTTTATACATTACCTGTACATGTAAATGTCTTTGTCTTGGCTGAGATTCTTATTGCACAGGTTACAAGTTTTGAGGAAGCAGAAGTCCAAGGAGTTGGTTTGGTTCGCTTTTCTCAGTGCAGATTTCACGAGGACATTGGAATTGCTCTGTGAATTGGTAATTTGGGTTAGAAGTCTTAGACCAACATCCATGGCGGTTGTCTCTGATGGGTTAAGGTGGCTTCCTCCTTGTGGAGAAGGGGACTTTCTTCTCTGATTCAGCTTCAGCTGCTGCTTCCCTTCTTGGGCTTCCCATTTGAAAGGGGTGACTAACTTGGGAAGCATGTTAAGCAAATCAGCAATGGAAGGAAGGGAGAGAGGCGAATTGAAGAGAGAAGAAAGAGGAAAGAAATTTGATGAGATCTGTGAAGAGAAGCAGGTGGGTATTTAAAGAAAATATACCCCACGAAATGACAGCAACTTATGTTTTACTATGATTAACTATTGTACACTTCTATAACACGTGATACTATTATTATTATTACTTTTTTAGTATTTTTTATTGTGGTCTTTCAGGCAACTGCATTTTTTATTTGTTAATTTTATTAAAAAATTATTTTTAATGTGTTTTAAATATTATATTTCATAACATTTTTTATTTTAAAATATTTTTCTAAAATTTATATAACATATTTAAAAAATAATTCTTACAAAACGTCATTTTCTAATTTTGATATGGTTTAATATATTAGTATATTATATTGTTAAGTATCTTAAAACATTAGTATTTAAAATTTTTATATTTGATATCTTTTAAATATTATGTGATTTTAGCAAAATGAAGGCATCATATTTTGGATGTTCCTAAATATTTTATATTTACATGTAATTTTTTGTGTGTTAATTAATATTAGTGTAAGAATTAAAACATTTATATTTTATAATATGATTTTGATTGATGCAATATAATATATATGAAAAGATTCTATGGTTAGGTAATAGGTATGCCATGTGATGGAAGGACAATTAGAATTTGAGGTATAAATAAAGAGAGTTGTTAAATTATATCATTCTTGGGAACACTCCCCTACAGCCACACTTTTGTAAAAAATTTAAAATTTTTTTTAAAGTTTTGTTTAATATTTTGTTTAATAATTTTTATTTTATAAAATTAATTAATTATATGTTTATATGATGTATTTTTATTAAAATTTTTTA
>JASKGM010000014.1:2646464-2662559 GCA_034509205.1 Ceratonia siliqua
AAGAAGAAGCAGATACGAACAGCTCAAAAAATTACAGAAGTTATTATTTTCAAAATTTTAACTTCTCATTTCTCCTTTAATTCAATCCGAACGGCCCCTTAGTCATTTATAGGCTGCCAAATTTGAATTCATTAATGTTTAAAAAAAAATAATAAATACAAAGCATGTGAATATATAAATAATAAATATAATTTATTAATTAAGTAATGATCGTCATTTTGAATATGAAAGCATGGTGATACCAATATCATGGACTTTTTGAAACCATAAGAAATTGATTGATTGATTAAGGTCTCAAGGAAGGAACAAAGATGAAAATATGATAATAGTGAAGGGGAAGTACGTTAGAATCACCCAATTTTCATTACCATTTTAAGCTAATAATAATTTCCCCAAATCACATGATTGCCTACTTCTTTTTCTCTTTCACGTCCAAAAATAAATATTTTTTTTGTTCATTTCTTATTAATTATTTTTTTAAATATTAATATTTGTGTCAATTAATTTCTTAAATTAAAATAAATATGACACAAAATCAGTCTTTAAGAGTTCATTGATACAAAAAATCTTTGTAATATTTACTTAATACTTATCGTATCTTTATAGGAGTAAAATAAGATTCTGTTTTTATCTTTAAATCAAAATATATTAATTTATTAATTTCAAAAAGTTGAGTTAAAAAGATATGTTTATTATATGGGGTTACACCGGCGGTGGGGGGTTTTTATAATTTTTTTTATTTTTTAAGTTTTAATATTAATTAATTATGTTTTATGGTATATATTTTTTTAAAAAAATTTTAAATATTTTTATATACTATTCACTCATAATTTTTATTATTATTTATGTATAAGTAAAAATTTAAAAAAAATCAAATAAAAAACATAAAAAATTAAAAATTGGCACATCTTTTTTAAAACTGAAACTGTATCTTACAATTGACCTTATTATATTGATTACTCAAATTTAAATTTTAAAACATTACATCTAAATATTTTTTTAAATATATCAAGTTATCTTAATTGATATTTAAACTGACTTAATAATATTTTATTATATAAAAAGAATATGATTGATCCAAAAATATCTTAATCTATAAAAAAAATATAATTTGATTTATTAGAGTAAAAATTGAATGTTGTGATGAGGTGTTTTTAAGTCTGAGTTGACCTAGAAAGAAAAATTAAAGCATTGTGGTCAATACGAGCTTGTGTCGCTGTGTTGGCTTGGAAATAGGAGCAAGGCCGGTTTCCGAATCTTTGTGGTCAATACGCGGTTTTGGATAATATTGGTGAATCAACGGTGATAACAAGTGATTTAAAGAAAAAAATTGTTTTAAAAATATATTATTATATTCAAATTTTCTTCATTTATTTTACTAAAGATTAGGAGATGATAATTAAGTGGTTGTTTAAAATGATTTTTAGTTTATTATTTTTTTAAATAAAAAAAAGTTTATTTAAATAAAGATATTTTTCATTAATTATTTTTTTATTTTTTAAAAAATAAATGATAAAAATAAGTTAAAATAAAAAAATTTATTTAAGTAAAAATATTTTTTATCAATTATTTTTTTATTTTTTAAAAAATAAATGATAAAAATAAGTTAAAATATAAAAAAATATTTTTTACTTTTTAATTATTATTTTAAAAATAATTTTTAAAAATAACATAAAAATAGTTAAACAAATTTATAAAAAAATAATTTTTAAAAACATAATCAAACCGACTGTAATGTTTTTTTATTTAATTATTTTATAATATTATTTAATATTGATTGCATTATCAAAGAGAATTATTTTCTAAGAAATCAAGAACTCCTTTGACTTTTTCTTTTGTTTTATTTTTAAATAAAGAAATACAAGTCCTTCAATTAAAAAAAACTATATGAATTATTAGGAAATTGAAATGAATACTTTATAGGAAAAGCTTGGGAAAATAAAGAATTTTAATTCTAAAGAACTTTTTTTAATTGAAAAAAAAGGTGAAAATGATTTTATTAATTTCGTTTTTATTTGATTTGATCATGCAAACACGTCCGACAAGTCTCAATCGGAGTCACAGGAGGAGGGAAAAAAAAAACCAAACGACTACTGGCTTCTGGAGAGAAAATGATGGAGGAGAAAGAAAGTGGAAAGTTATTGCCCAATTTCCAATGATCGTTGGTTTTCCACATCTGTTCAAGGGATAATTTCATTCAGAGAGGTGTTACAATTATTCTTCTGAATCTCGGATTACTTATTAAATGATATTCTTCTGTATAAATTGAGGATGAATGACTTGTAAGGAGATGTTTCGTGAATGATCGGGATCCATAATTTTGGTAACTGATGATCGAATCTGCGATGGATCGTATCTGGTCGGTGTTTACTTCCCTTCCCTGATTATCTCCACCTGCCCCTGTCTCTCTGCTTCCCACCTCTGTTTGAGCATTTTCCTGTAAAGGGGTCTGTTAACTAGGTGGCGCAAATCTTATTTGCCCCTTTTGTTTTTAGCTGGCGAAGATCTTGTTGTGACGCTGCATGTCAATTTAGTGGGAATTCTGATCAGCATTCAATAGGAGTCTGCCTGATCTCCTGTTTGATCACCGGGAGTTTGTTTGATTGCTTCGTTACAAGACAAGAATTTTGTTTTGGGTTCTCTCTTGTTTATCTCGTCCCCCCCGGGTGATGGGTTTGTATTGCAGTGGGTAGAAGTTAATGATATGCGTAGACTGATTGAAGACATGGGTTTGACCATTTGAGTAGGAATTTCCCAAGAATCGTGCTTTAATCTTATATTAAATGATAAAGAAAGGTTTTCATGCGGGCATGAACTTTGGTCTTCTCTGAATTTAGTAAATTTTCTGTCATTCATTTAATTTCCGTGGGATGTTTGATATATACAGTTAGTTTAGCTATAGTCCTTGTTCTATTATGTTGATGGATTTGTAAGAATTGGATTGGTTTAACTGAAGGACGAGTAGGGTTTCTTTAATAGAGGTGGCAATTGGTTTTTCGAAGTATTGATTCGTTTATGAAGTTATTTTTTAGACAGATGGAGAACCACAAACTGCCTTGACAATGTTAGGGATTGTTTGTGAATATAGAAGAATTGAATTTTGGACTTCTATGGTTTGCATTGGAGTTTTAAGTACTGTTGCTTAAGATCTTCAGGATTGGATGCATTCGTGTTGGGATTCTAGTTCTTGATTGCTGGTGAATTTTCTATTCAAAACATGGTCTATTAGGAGTAGCAAATGGGCATGCCATAATGAACAGAGAAGCAGGATTGTTTGTCAATGGATGTTCCGGACATGCCTCCTTCTGAGCTTGTCAGCATCATCAAGTCATGGATACCCTGGCGATCTGAACCAGGGAATGTGTCCCGGGATTTTTGGATGCCTGACCAGAGTTGTAGGGTATGTTACGAGTGCGATTCCCAATTCACCTTACTTAATCGTAAACACCATTGTCGTTTTTGTGGCCGAGTTTTCTGTGCCAAGTGTACCACAAACTCAGTTCCTGCCCCATCTAGCACCAGAAGGAATTCTTGGCAAGAGTGTGAAAAGATTAGGGTTTGCAATTATTGTTACAAGCAATGGGAGCAAGGCATAGCTGCTGCTCATAAAGAGATTCAGGTTTCCAATCTGGATCATATTACTTCACTATCGACTTCAAGCTTCACCAGCAGTAAATCCAGTGGCACTGCTGATAATAGTAACAGCACTCTTTACTCTATCCCTTACTCAGTCAATTCTTATCAACAAATGCACCAGGGTTCTGGTCTGAGCCTGCATCAATCATCCATGACAGGAAAAGGCATTGATAAGGAAGGTGCATCAGCACTAAGAAGTAGCAATGATCTTGTAGCAGACCTAGGGGATATATCATCAAAGCAACATGAATTCTCAATGAACAGGTATGTTGTATTTCTCGTAGAAATGGAGAGAATTTCTATGATCCTTTATCTTCATATTTCTTTACTCAGACATTCCTCATGTCATTTGTGTTTAAATTATATTCAATTGATCATATCTTTCATTCTATTCGTGAAAAATTCAAAAATAGTATTATAAAATAATTACATTCTGGGTTAACTGATAACAGAAACATATATTTGTGCTAATGGGTCTCAGAATCATCAAGTACCAGAGGATCTAAATATGTGGATGGTAATTGCTGATTGATTTGTCAGTAATGTATCATGTGCATTCTCCATTAACCTAAACTTTTTTTTATTTTATTTAAACTGTATTTATTCCATGAGTGGTGCTGCTCTGGAAAAGAGGTGTTAATTTCTTAGTTTGTCATGGACTATATACTTTTGTCTTGCTTCAGGAGTGATGATGAGGAGGAAGAGTACAGTGTATATCAACAAGATTCTGAAATGAGGCATTATCCCCATGCAAATGGCTACTTTGATGAAGCTGATTTTGATGGAATGAGCAACATTGATGGCTCACAGAAGATGCATCCTGATGGAGAAAACATAAATGCAAAAGTTTTGTGCAACTCTTCATCACACCACAGTTTTGATGCACAGGGTTTGGAAGGCTTCCCAGCTATTGGAAAAAATGAAGATGAACCTGATATCTGTGATGAAAGTGAAGCACCTTCCTCTTTATATGTTTCAGAGGATGTTGATGTTGAACCTGTAGATTTTGAAAATAATGGACTTCTCTGGCTCCCTCCTGAACCGGAAGATGAAGAAGATGAGCAGGAAGCTAATTTGTTGGATGATGATGATGATGATGTGAATGCCACAGGAGAGTGGGGGTACTTGCGCACAACAAGTAGTTTTGGAAGTGGGGAGTATCGCTACAGGGATAGGTCAAGTGAGGAGCACAAGAAGGCCATGAAGAATGTAGTTGATGGGCATTTTAGGGCTTTGGTTGCTCAGCTGTTACAGGTCGAGAACCTACCTGTTGAAGACAATGATAAAATCGGTTGGTTGGAGATCATTACATCTCTGTCATGGGAGGCTGCGACACTACTGAAACCAGATATGAGCAAAAGTGGAGGAATGGACCCAGGTGGATATGTGAAAGTAAAATGCGTAGCATGTGGGCACCGCTGTGAAAGGTAAATCTATAATCTATATTATTACATATGTAATGTCTATCTAGTGATGTTTCATGTTCTTCTAGATCAATTGATCAATCTGGATGTCATTTGGTAATGGGTTTTAAAATGTCATTAGATAGCAACCCTAAGTACGTTTGCTGAATCCCACGGCCACATGTTCCCATTTCCCATGTGCATAATATAGGAAGGCAAACAAACTTTATGACTCGGTCTAGAAAAATACCTTCCTTAAATCTGCTAAAAAAAATATTATGTAGAAACAGTCTTCTTTGCTTGTGGACTTTTTATTTCCGGTCCCAAAAAAATTTTAAAAAATGAGGGAATGGATTAGAAAAAAAGATACTAAAGGAAATCACGGAAGACAGACATGCCTTTCAGAAAAGGCAGAAATTTTGTTTAAGTTATTAAGAGAAAAATATGAAAAAAAATAGACAACATTGAATTGCATGATCTGTATAGTCAGAGGCTGGATATGCATGTATCAAGAATTATGGAGGAAATATGACGAGATCAAACAGAAACTGGCCTGTGAAGTTAGAAGCTCTAAATTTTCTCTTTCAATCACTATCATGGGTCTTTTTCTTTCTTTATCCTAAAACATGGGAATGTAGAAACTAATATCAACTTCCACATAATTAATGATGCAGTTATTTCTATTAATTGTCATTAAAGTCTACATCAAAGCCAAATTGGAGCTCATTATTTCACATGATTATAACATTGATCACTAGCTCTTAACTCCAGTTATACCCTGTAGTAGATTATTAAACTGTACCATGGAACAAAAATAATTTTCGTATGTTACAGTCTTACATTCCTTTTACCTGACATACTTCTTGGATTTTATAATCTCCCAGTGTTGTGGTTAAAGGAGTTGTTTGTAAGAAAAATGTGGCTCATCGGCGAATGACATCAAAAGTAGACAAACCTCGCTTGTTGATCCTTGGAGGGGCTCTTGAGTACCAGCGTGTTACCAACCTCTTGTCTAGTGTAGATACACTATTGCAGCAGGTTGTGATTGTTCACTATTTTACAAGTTTAGTCATGAACTTGCTTGGTTGTTGATGCACAGGCTAATATGTTTACATACATGAGTTTATGCTGATGAGTTTGTATTATCGTCTTGTCTAGGAAATGGACTATCTCAAGATGGCAGTGGCAAAAATAGCTGCACATCATCCTGATGTCCTTGTGGTAGAGAAATCGGTTTCTCGATATGCACAGGAATATCTTCTTGCAAAAGACATATCTCTGGTTCTCAATGTCAAGAGGCCACTTTTAGAGCGCATAGCACGCTGCACAGGCACTCAAATAGTGCCTTCAATTGATCATCTCTCATCACAGAAGTTGGGCTACTGTGAGATATTTCATGTGGAAAAGTTGCTTGAGGACCTAGGTAGTGCTGGTCAGGGTGGGAAAAAAACAGTGAAGACGTTGATGTTTTTTGAAGGCTGCCCAAAACCATTGGGTTGCACAGTAAGTCCTATTTCTTTTTATCATTTTAATGTGATATTATAAATGAGTAAAAAAATTGTGGGACACTAACATATAGATAATCTGTATGTGTCTCCATGGATGATTGACATCATGCCCTTTGTTTTATGAATATTTTATGCAAGAAAATATCTTCTAAGATGTTCTGTGATTGTTAGATGGTCTGAAGACTTGTAGGAAATGTTCATTAAGATCATCTGTTTCTGATCTGACAGATTTTACTTAGAGGTGCTGATAAGGATGAATTGAAGAAGGTAAAGCATGTGATTCAGTATGGAGTTTTTGCAGCTTACCACTTGGCTCTCGAGACGTCTTTCCTTGCTGATGAAGGAGCCTCCCTGCCAGAACTTCCATTGAACAGTCCAATAACTGTGGCACTCCCAGATAAATCATCAAGCATCAAGAGGTCCATCTCAACAGTGCCTGGTTTCAGCATTCCTGGCAGTGAAAAGTCTCAGGAGCTTGAATCTAGCACTGAACCACAAAGAGCCCAAAGTTTAACGGTCGCCGATTTAGCCTCATTGATCTGCAGTACAGAAACCCATTCGTCTAATGGCCCTTCTCAGTCTGTGCAACCTGGTTCAAGTCATAGCCACTCAACTGCCTGTTACTCTTCTTCCGCTCCTTCAGGAAGTTCAATTTCAGATTATTTCCATAAAAGGATTACTCCTTGTAGTAGTGAAGAAAGAAATGACATGGAGAACGAAAAATCTTTTGTACCTGACGCTTCTGTGGTGAACAACACTCTTGCAGTCATGGATAATCATCCTAATCTAAACGGCTGCAGCACTTTGGAGAAACCTGAAAAAGGCATTTTAACTGACACTTCTCAAGTAATTCAGAGCCAACTTAGTGATTCAGAGTTGTTATCTCCAAAAGATGTTCAAAATGATTCCAAGGAGCAAGAATTCATGAATGAAGAGGCCGTACCTCTAAAAGAAGAGTTCCCTCCATCACCCTCTGACCATCAAAGCATTTTGGTGTCTCTGTCCTCCCGGTGTGTATGGAAGGGAACTGTATGTGAGAGGTCCCATCTCTTTCGAATTAGATACTATGGCAGCTTTGATAAACCTTTGGGTCGGTTTTTGCGGGACCATTTATTTGATCAGGTTGGTTTCTGTTCCAGGAATAAATGTGAATGTCTTTCTTATTAGATTTATTGCAATAATCTGAAACTTAGTAAACTTAAACTTTTATGTAGAGTTATCAATGCCATTCTTGTGAAATGCCATCAGAAGCACATGTGCATTGTTATACTCATCGTCAGGGAACCCTCACCATATCAGTTAAGAAACTGCAAGAAATTCTCCTACCTGGTCAAAGGGAGGGAAAGATCTGGATGTGGCATCGATGCCTGCGGTGTCCAAGAATAAATGGTTTTCCTCCTGCTACACGGAGAATAATAATGTCTGATGCTGCTTGGGGTTTATCATTTGGGAAATTTTTGGAGCTCAGTTTCTCAAACCATGCTGCAGCGAGCAGGGTGGCAAGCTGTGGCCATTCTTTACATAGAGATTGTCTTCGTTTCTATGGGTGATTATTTTCTTTCTCATTCTCATATATGAAGTAAACAAAAATCTTGTGCAAATTTTATTGTTGTTGCCTGTTATGCATGTGTATAGCAAAACTGCCATGTTTGCGGTCTTGGTCTCTAACTACTTGTTGAACAGAAATCAACCCTTTTGGTTATGTTTAGCCTGATTGAATGATTTAAGAGATGCTAGTTTTAATAACCTTTTTTAGTAGGTCATATAGGTTTGGTACATCTTCATGAAAACAAGATTAACTTGCTTGTCTTATTGTGGCCATTCTAAAATACAACTTGTTTGTAGTTTACATATGCTTCATTTTGTGGGATTCAATAGTTCACTATACTCATATTTCTCTTTCTCTGTGTGTCATGGTTTTTCATGTCCAGATTTGGGAAAATGATTGCTTGTTTTCGTTATGCATCAATTGACGTTCATTCCGTCTACCTTCCCCCACACAAACTGGATTTTGATCATGGGATTCAGGAGTGGATTAAAAACGAAAGAGATGAGGTTCACTATTCACAGTCTTAGACGTTAAAATTTGGTTTTATGATAGGGTAACTAATTTCTGGTTGTAACAGGTGGTCAACCGGGCAGAGCTTTTGTTTTCTGAGGTGCTCAATGCTCTTAGTCAAATCGGAGAGAAAAGATCTAGGGCAGTGCCTGTTAGTAGTGGCCTTATACCACCTGAATTAAGACGCTATGTTGCTGAGCTGGAGGGAATGCTGCAAAAAGAGAAAGCAGAATTTGAGGTGAGGCCTTCAGTAATTAATAATTGAATTTCAAGCCTCATCCCCATTCAGGTCCTTATCTAATATTTGGACTTGTATTCAGATTAATTTGGGTATAAATACCAAATTGGATCAGATTCCTTCTCTTCTTGAAAAATTTGGTAGAAATTATAAAATATTTTAAGAATTATGAATCGGTTCTTTGCCCATTTCTCCATTGAGTTACTCTTGAGATTCATCAGACTGGCTTTTTTGGTGTGCTTGAAGTGAAATTAAAAGGTTTGGAATCGAACAAATGGAAATTGGCAATGTGTTACTGCACACGTTATGTGAAGTTCATTGTCAATGTTCCCTCCTCTCCTTCCATTCCTTTCATTTTGACTCCTATAAATCACATCCCCAGAATATGTGTGAAAGTGTTGTTGATTATCATTACTTATTCTCTTACTCTTTCCTAGGTTGCATATGTCAACAGAAACGCTGCTCATTTTTGGATTTTATCTTACTCTGTTGTCCATATCCTAGTCATCTGCAATTTTTTTCTTCCAGAACGTCAAGCTTACTGGAGTTGTATTACTTTTTATAAATGAAGCAGCATATAAACTGTGTACTTTAAGATTTGTAATTTAATCTTTCTCTATTGTTTTCCTAGGAAGCACTTCAAAAGATTTTGAGCCAGGAAAAGATAAAGGGCCAACCTGGGATTGACATTCTTGAAATTAATCGATTAAGGAGGCAGTTAGTTTTCCAATCTTTTATTTGGGACCACCGCCTTATTTATGAAGACACCTTAGTTAATTCCTGTAAGCTAAGTGATTTAAGCAGTTCAGTTTCGGAGGAGAAGGAGAGACCCATAGTTGAAAATCAGAATAGCGATGCCCCCATGCCAGGAAGAGGCTTCGGTAGTGATGACTCAATTTTTGTGGATTCAAATCCTAACAAAATCCTTGACCTGGGAGGAGGAGGAGTTGATAACAATATTTCCCAATCTGATACAATTAATCAAGAAATTGACATGACCAAAAGTACAAATCATGAGAAAGAGGACCTACCTTATCGTTCAGTCAGCGTTGGTGTAAATGATCAATCTGACCATTCAGACATTGTCTTAAGTGTTCGCAGAGCCATCTCTGATGGGCAGTTTCCTGTCATGCCTTGCTTGTCTGATACCCTTGATGCAAAATGGACGGGTGAAAACCACTCAGAATTTGGATTACCGAAGGACAGCACTTCTGTAACTCCTGAAACATTTGTGGCACATTCTTTGATTACTGGTATACAGAGAGAAGCATCCAATCTAGAGGATCACGCAGAAGACCAGAACGGGCCCAAAAGTATGCATTCTGCTTCTAAGAGCCCTGATAATATGGAAGACTCTTTAAGCTGGTTAGCAATGCCCTTCTTAAATTTCTACCGCTCATTTAACAAGAACTTTTTAACCAGTACACAGAAGTTTGATACACTAGTTGATTACAATCCTGTTTATGTATCATCCTTCCGGAAGCTGGAGCTCCAAAGTGGGGCAAGGCTGCTTCTGCCAATTGGTGTTAGTGACACTGTAATTCCAGTATATGACGATGAACCCTCAAGTATAATATCCTATGCCTTAATGTCACCAGAATATCACATTCAATTGATTTGTGAAGAAGAAAGAACAAAAGATGGGGTTGATCTAACTGCTTCATCATATTTTTCTGACTCAAGCAACTTCCAGTCATTTCATTCTGCTGATGAATCATCTTTAGATTTTAAGAGAAGTTTTGGGTCAACGGAGGATGTGATAACTTCCATGTCTGGGTCTCGTAATGCAGCGATGTTGGATCCGCTGTTATATACAAAGGCTTTGCATACCAGAGTTTCCTTTGAAGAAGATGGTCCACTTGGGAAAGTAAAATATTATGTGACTTGTTACTATGCCAAGGGGTTTGAAGCCTTAAGAAGGGTTTGCTGTCCTTCGGAGCTGGATTTTATCAGGTCTCTGAGTCGCTGTAAGAAGTGGGGAGCTCAAGGTGGAAAGAGTAATGTGTTCTTTGCAAAAACTTTGGATGATCGATTTATCATCAAACAAGTCACCAAAACAGAGCTTGAATCATTTATTAAATTTGCTCCTGAATACTTCAAGTACCTTTCTGAATCAATAGGCTCAGGAAGCCCCACATGCCTGGCAAAGATTCTTGGGATATACCAGGTACTTGTCTTTAGAGCCTCAAATGTGGAACCTCCTAAATTATCATTTTTATAGGCTAAGGTGAATACCTGCTAGGTCTAGTCATGAGATGAAACTTTTATCAGGTATCAAGAAGACAAGTAAGAAAGATTTTGTTTTAATTAGCCTGATCAAATTGTCCAAAGAGTAAAAATGGCCATTTATCTCTGATAAACAAATACATCATATGGTCACAGAATATCAAAGCAGACATTCATGTTTTGTTAAATCATCTCCTATGATTATATCCACCATGTGGTTATGGAACCAGAACTCAGATTTCCTATGTTACAGATTTGATGAATCTTAATGAATGATTCCTTCATTTAGTAGAATGCAATGACATTGTTTTATACTTCAGAAAACTTTGAAGGTTATTGTGCTTAAGTAAATACTTTGGACATGGCAGTTAAAGCTTACTCTTTTTCCTTATGGTTTAAATTAATCATAAAGCAAAACCATCATAGATGTGTGTGCAAAAGGTGCAGTTATATTAATAATGACCATGTGATATTCTGCCTGACTGCCTTAGTATTAGGCTTCTCAAATGTGATATTCCTGTATTTCAATTTAATTACAAATTATCTTTATTACTTCTCTACCGTTGGCTTTCTCTTGGAAAGGTTACATCAAAGCATCTTAAAGGAGGGAAAGAATCAAAGATGGATGTTCTGGTTATGGAGAATCTTCTATTTAGGAGGACTGTGACACGACTTTATGATCTTAAAGGATCTTCCAGGTCTCGGTATAATCCAGATTCTAGTGGAAGTAACAAAGTTCTGCTGGACCAAAACTTGATTGAAGCAATGCCAACTTCTCCCATTTTTGTGGGAAACAAGGCAAAACGGTTGTTAGAGAGAGCTGTCTGGAATGATACTGCTTTTCTTGCAGTAAGTGTCAGAACTCTGTATCTGTGATGTTTTCCTTCTTTTAATTGTCTCTTTTTTTTTTTCTCCTTGCTTTTGAGGGGTCTCTCTGGACTTTTTCCTTGTATACTGCGCATCATTTTATCCCCATTTACATGTATCTTTGCTGCTCTTCTGCAGTCAGTTGATGTAATGGACTACTCATTACTTGTTGGGGTGGATGAAGAAAAACACGAATTAGTTCTTGGAATCATTGATTTCATGAGACAGTATACCTGGGACAAGCATCTTGAAACATGGGTAAAAGCCTCAGGCATTCTTGGAGGGCCAAAGAACTCATCTCCAACCGTAATATCACCCATGCAATACAAGAAAAGGTTCCGGAAAGCAATGACCACTTATTTTCTCATGCTTCCAGATCAGTGGTCCCCTCCATCAATTGTTCCTAATAAATCCCAGTCTGATTTAAGTGAAGACAACTCACAATCTAGAACTCCAGTTGAATGATTCTTTGAGGCCTTGTTTCTGTAAATTTTTACTTCCAATTTGGAAAGTTATCTCCCGCATAATTTCTCATGTTTTTTCTCTTAATTTTTATAGGAATTCTTTTGGTTCATCTGTAATTTTTGTCAATAAGACTGTCAATTATTTGTTAGAAGATGAAAAAAAAAGGGTGTTAGAAATCACAGGATGTTTGTCTGGGGTAGAAATATTTGATGACCTCTGGATGAAATCTTTGTACAAATTTGTACATGTATACCACATAAATTCCTCGGGCTTGTACTCTACTATTTGCAGATTTTAATGTAATTATCATATTCTGCTTGGCTTCAGATGTTGGTCATTCTAGCAATGACATTAGGGTGTCTTTCTTTCTTCGTTTTTTGTCCTTGTACTAATTTAATCAGGAGATTGGAAGGAGGAGGAAAACAGTTCTAATTAAACTTTTTTTAATTGATTCAAGCAGAAGTCAGAACAGGTTTCATCCGCCAGACTGATCCTTTTAGCATGGAATTGTGCATTCTGAAATTTCAGCTATTTAAATTTTAGTGCTTCTAAATACTATATTTTAAAATGGTATTTCATGATAATAAATTTTTTATTATTATGTATTAGATAATTCTAAAATAGTGTCTTAGAATGGTATTAAAGAAAAATATTGAACCTCGTAATATTTCTTTACAATATGATGCTTCTAAAATAACTTGAATAGAAATAATTGTTTTTATTTAAGAAAAAGAGGAATTAAAAATATGGGGGAATTTGAACCACATTTTTTACTTTTCTTTTTCTCAAATACTGTTACTCATAATTGTTAGAATTGCTATTCTTATATATTTATATATGACTTTATTTGAGTTTGACTACAAAACTTTAGTTGCAGTTGCTGAATTAAATGCAGTCATGTTTAGTGACAGTAAAATTGTGTAAAGTTTTACGTTCAGCCGTTATATAAAAAAAAAGTTTAGAGTAAATTATTTTTTACATTATATTTTAAAATGACATTTAAATTTTTTTAGTATTATTTTTAGACATTATTTTGGAATAATTTCAAGCATTAAAAAATAAATCTCATAAAGTTATTTTTAATTATAATTTTTACAAGTAATTGAGTAAACTTATATTAAAATTTTAATGGTAATGCCTACTTATAGAAAGAAAATAGAATAACTGGACTCATAAATAAAAAGAAAAGAACTAAATGACCTTAATCGGAACTAAATGAATTAAAACAAAAAAATTTACAAGGTGGACTCATTTCCGTCTATTGTACAAATCATCTGGAAGCCATCTGCCTCCAAAATCAAGAAACTGGCATCAAAGAGGTAACATGGAAAGGGATGAGAAATTAAGAACCCACAGAACAGTACCATGTACAGCCTCTTTGAGGTTTAACTCAAAGTCCATGTGTTCACGTCTCTGCCAGATTTAAACTGGTAAGATAGCTTGGCCCCATTGATTATGTTTCTATGTGTTTCCCTTGCTCTCAGGATAGATCTTCAACAGTTTAGGCCACATGAAAGTCCAACAATTTCTTTCCAGAAATTGATTTCCCTAGAAACTATGAAATGGGTATTTTACTTTCTCTTCTGGGGTTTGTTTTTTCTGGGGAGAATTGGGGTTGGGGTAAGAAGAGCAGGATAATGAACTATAAGAACAAACGGTCATTCTTAAAATCACAAACATTAGCTACTTGTTCTCTTAGATTTAGCCTTTCTCTTCCTTGTATTTACCCTCACAGCTTCTTCTATTTTTAGCTATTTGTTTCCAACCAATTTAAAATGATTCAACTGCATGGTTTGTGCTTTAGATTAAAAACAAAAAAAGGCAGCCCGACAAATTTATTGCTTTGTGATTATGGAGTCATCATCATTTCATTTTCTCTTTCTCTATCAAGATAATATAGGATACTAGCATACAGCTGATTGAAAGAGAAAATCAATTAAGAAAAGCGTTGCCATATGAGCCTGTACAGCTTGCAAGAAAATGTGCTTCAGGAACAAACCCACTGCACAAGTGCTATTTGATTCACCATTCACTTTCACATTCACAGTCTGTTTTTGTGGTTTATGCCTTTCTGATACATACTACCTCTGCATGCTCCTGAGACCTTTGATATTTGACAAAGTAAGTTGAGAGCGATTAGCAGAATGAGTTAAAGCCATTGCAGTTCAAATCCTCTTGAACACGAACACCTTCAACTGCATGATTGGTCTCTTCCTCTTTGGCAATCTGAATCCAACTTTGTTGAAGAAGAATATCTATAATTTCAGCATCTCTGAATGGATAGAAAAATGTTCACAGTCAGACAAGTATAAAAAGTCCAAATTTGGAGTTAAATACTAGATTGGGTAGGATTCTTTACCTTGGACGATAGATTGGCTTTGAAGTTCGTTGAAAACGAGGTCCTTCATCATACCCTTCACAGATTATTTCTCCACTCTCATCTTGGTAGCAAACTATGCCCTGAGATTGGTCCTCATATACCTGTTGGATACAACCAAATAGACATCAATAAACAGAAACTTCAGAAACTCCATTTCCTAATTTGTGTTTCACCAATCATCAGGGTCTTGTTCTGGGTACAAATCTTCATCTTGGATAAGAGTAAACATCAAAGAAAAGCCAGCATGTATGTGTAGGGGTAAACTATAGCATAAAAGAAAGAAGATATTGACCTTGTTCTTGATGGATGCTCTAATCCTCAGTACAACTGGTGCCTGTTTCAGTGGGACAGACCTGAGTCTGGACGCCACATCTTTGTTTGCAATCTTTAGAAATGACCCAGATTTGTGAATTGGGATTTGAACTGAAGAAGTACAGTTAGCAGCCATCAATCTGATATTACAAGAAGGAGAAGAAGGAGGAGAGCGACACAAGAAGGAATAAAACTGTTTTAGTGGAGCTCTAGCTATATAATAATAATAATGATCTCACCACAAGATTACTTAGTTTCTTATAAAAGGTAAGCACCGGTTTTGTGAGCTTGGATCATTAATAAATTCAATTATTGATGGCCCATGTCTTATCATGATACATAGTTTATATATAAATAGAAAGAGTCATGATCTCCTACACCCTTGTTGCCGGTGAACTCCAAGTCATATCTTTGGTTGATGCTTCATAGTGCTTCTTTCCTAGCAATTGGTTGGTTTGTCTATTCACCATTTCACTATGAGCCTGTGAGGTGGTACTCGTGATTTTGTTATTGTTTTATTCATTCTATTGTTTAGTAAAGGTTCACAATTTTCATTCTACTTTATATTTTCTTCTGTCATAATAGTGGGCTATATAAATCATACAAGTGACTGGAGGAGATGTAGAAAATAGGAGAGTTAATTTGATTTAGCCTTTCGGCCAGTCTATTATAAAATATTTAATATTTTTTTGTGATATTTTAAATACCCTTATGAAATTATCAAAAATATGAAAGAAAAAAATAAATTATATGAAACATTATTTTAATATTTTATGTTTGTAGAGATATATGCATATTCACGAGAAGATAGATAAATGACATGTGCTTTGTTTTTAATTATGCATTTGAATTTGATCAAGTATATGACTGATTATATTTTATGTTGATTATTTATTTATTTTAAATAACTAAAATTTTAAGAACATAATTAATTATATTATTGACTGATCCATTTCCTTCCATTATAATCCGAAGCCGTTGAAGAATGGGACAAGACCAAG
>JASKGM010000014.1:2662659-2675990 GCA_034509205.1 Ceratonia siliqua
AGTTAACTTTCTTTCACTCTTCCTGGAAAAACAAAACATACGAAAAAAGTTAGGGGTTCTATTTTGGGATCCCCTACTAATGTATTCTAAACTAATATCGTAGCCCTTTAGCTTTAGTTTAAACAAGGCTATTTTCTGGTTGGGCAAAGACCAGCTAATAGCATGTAGAAGTGAAAGAATCATTTGGCATGGGAGCTAGGAGACAGATAATAGATGTGCTACGCTCAGAGGGAAGAAAGGAGGAGGAATCCAAATTCACAATCAACAAGAAGCTTCACAAAATAAAATAGTAACTTTAAAATGTATTTGTTTCTTTTTCATTTTCCTCTGCTCCTCTCATTTTGAAGTCCTAAACCACGCTTACTGAGCTATTAGTCTATGACAGCCATTATGATCTTGTTATTATAATTCCAGTACAGGTCCCGAAGCTCCCTCTTCTTTTCATGATGTACTCTTTCGTCTTCTTCCTCATCCATTGCTTCGAGATAGCCAGATAGGGAGGAGTGTCTCACAGTGGCTTGAACAGAGGGTTCTGTTTTTTTGCCTCTTGTCCCATGTGAGCCATTTTATAACTGTACTTTATATCCTGGTTCCGATTAATCTCTGCTTTTTTTTTTTTGTTCATTATTCTGTTCCACTGCCTCTTCGGTCACTTTCTCATGACCCACTGTTCTATGACATTTGAGGCTATTGCAGATAACCGAACCACACAGCCCAGACAAGCTTGGCTTCAGTAGAGACTCCATTTCTCCCAAATCAGGGAACCCACTAACCTCAAATCCACTGCCATGGATCTCCCCAACTACAAATACTTTCAAGCTTCATCTGTGTTAGCATCACATGGGGTACATATCTCGCATTTAAAATCATCTGCTACAATTCGTTTGTTCTGTAGTATTAGAAGGTGTTTCTTTAGTCTTTACTCATTTTTATTCTTTTGGGTCTTTGTGATTCAGGAATCACCAATGGAGGGCAACATAAACTTGTATGGTAAAGATAAAGACAACCCATTTGCGGACGCATTCCCTGATCCACTCTGCAAGCTCAATCTCAGAGAGACCTCTGAATTTGTCAAGTCATTTCCAATGTCGAATGGTAGCACAGAAAGCAAAGGCTTTCTTGAGGTTTCAGCACAGAGAAGGGGAGAAGGGGGAAACTCTGTCACACAGAGGAGACTAGAGACTCCCTCCACCCCTGGTAGACCCGTTTTCGGCTTCACCAGCGTTGGAAATTTTTCAAGAAAGAGCTTTCCTTCGAAATGGGATGATGCAGAGAAATGGCTTATGAGCAGCTCCTGTCATGATTCCCCTGCTCATACTGTAAAATCAGAGCCCTCAAAGATCAGCAGACAATGTGATAACTTCAAGCAGCAAATGGTGGATTTTGCAGAGAAATCTAGGGTCACTGAGGAAAGGGTGTCGAAAGCTGTCCCAAGCATTCATGGGTCTGCGTCTTTGGACCACCATAACACAGTTGGCACTTTCAACGCGATCTCGCGCTCAACAGACATCGTACTAAAAGGTAAGACCACCATCTTAACTTCAAAATGGGCTTTCCCTGCTTGCCTTTATTATTTTCAATCTACCTTTTCCCCTATCATTGTCATTCATCCCCTTTTCCACCTTGTCTGTATTAAATTTTTGACTTTCGCTTATTATAAAGGTTTTGATCTTTAATTAGGTTAAAGGCCCGCAAATCATTATACTGATATAGGTAACTTGTCTTAACTTAGCATGATTTGGTTGGCTAAACTTGGAAGAAAATATTTGTTAATAAATTTTTTGGACAATTATAGCTAGAAGCATACCCAAGTGTGGATATTTTCATCTTCCTATTGAACATGCATTTGCAATTGAATGGTATGATAGATGAACGTATATTTGATATAACAGCTGAAAATTGTCAAAGGAAGGATATAATTAACATTATATAGAAGTTAGTAATACTGAAGATTTAAGAATGTGATATTCCTATAATTTTAAATATTATAAATATCACTTGAAATAGTATTCCAGTATCTTAGATAACATCAAATTGAATATACATACTGAATGTCTTGTGATATTCAAAATGCCATAATAAATGACTCTTTGAGTTCAGTTCTACTAGTATAAAAGTAAAACAACCCATTGACAGATAGTGAATTGTAATGCAGATAAGTTCACAGACAACACACAGCATATTTTGCCAAATTTCGGATATTCAGAGCCAACGAAAGAAGGGTTTCTTTTTAGAAATCCTGCTTGTGATGCAATGAAAGATGCTTGCACAGAAGTGGTTCATGAGGTTCAACATAGAGATGTTGGGACGGAGATGACTCCTCTTGGAAGTTCCACGACTTCAAGGTGCCACACACCATTCAAGAGTTCATCCCCTGCTCGCCATAACACTCCTGCTAGTAGGTCAGGACCATTGGCCTTGGCAAACCACAATCACACTAGCTGTACCATCGACGTTATTCAGCTGGAGGAGTGCCATTTTGCTAAACTGCAACTAGGAACACAATACGATTCAGTCACATCAAATTGGAGCTCAAGGGAAGAGGAGGAAGAGGAAATATCAAAGAGCTTGAGACATAACCCCGGCCAGAAAGCTGATTCAGGCAGCAGAGCGGCTACATGGGAAGAAGAGGAAAAGACCAAGCACTGTCTCAGGTAATTAAACCTTGAAAGTTGCAGCGAATTGTAGTTGCACTTCATCCGATATGCAGGGTAAGGATTAAATTGTGATGTGAGTTGCAGGTATCAGAGAGAAGAAGCAAAAATCCAAGCTTGGGTAAACCTACAAAGTGCAAAAGCAGAAGCTCAATCAAGAAAGCTTGAGGTATTTCATTATCATTTGTTTTTTCATTTTATGGATGAATCATGGTTAGTTTGCATTCTTTGCCTCTAGCTTTTTTCTTGAAGGTAAGATAATATTCAAGTACAAATTATCATTACTATAAAGCAGTTTGAACTGTTTGTTAGCCAGACTACTGTGTCATGCACCTGGTGGGACCCCACACTTGGAAACTCAATGTCTTAGTCAAAAGTCAGTATCTATGAAGCACGGATACTAAAAGAAAAAGTTGTGTAAATATATTCATTTCACGTACGTGTCAAATATTCACATGTTGGCTTCATCTCCTCGAGCCACCCGTAGCTCATGGAACACCATTCTCATTATTGTCATGACCAGTCCGTCTCTGATAGTCGTCCACGTTACATTATTAAATAAAATAACTGAAGAGCCTAAAAGTCATAATGTTATCGATATTATATTAGGGAGCGCATGTGATCATTACATTATTGAGGGTCCACTAAGATGGGGAATCAACGCTCAAGTGTATGCAACCCATAATATAATACAAACAAAGCCCAAATTTGAAATCTACAACGCAGATAGTCTCAACAATTCTCATTATAAGCTTTTTATGTTCTCCTCACCATGGAAACATAAATCTGTTGAGAAATACAGATTACCAAGCAAGTTTTTAATTACAAAGTTCTTTCTTTTTTCTGTTGGTCAAAATTTCAAACAGCTAAAAAGGATGTCCCTGATACTAAGGTGATTTTATTTACACTGTTTGTTTAGGTGAAAATACAAAAGATGAGATCAAACCTGGAAGAGAAATTGATGAAGAGGATGGCAGTGGTTCACAGAAAAGCTGAGGAATGGAGAGCAGCAGCTAGACAGCAGCACTTGGAGCAAATCCAGAAGGCGACTGAACAAGCACAAAAGATGATGAACGGGCATAACCCACATTTTTCAAACCACAGTTCTTGTGGTTGCTTCCCCTGCAATAATAACCATCACTAAACATTAACAATTCAATATAGACACTTGTTCTGCATATTTTGAGTCTCCAAAAACCCAGAATAATATTCTCCCCCAGTTTCACTCTTCTAAAAGAAAATTTATTTTCAAAAGCAAAAGAAATGACAATTAAGAGCCACTTGGATAAATCCAAGAAAGTTACTATCCATCTCCTGAACTGAGCAGCAGGTCTGAAACAAGAAAATTACAACGGGAAAATGATATTTTTGCGCTTCTTCCCCTGCTCTTTGTCCTTTGATATTTGTACTGGTATGCTATACCACTTTTCAGTATTCTGTGACTTCTGTTTCTGTCGTCAAGTTACGCGAACATGGCTATGCAGGGGCCATTAAAGAAACGTATAATTAACTGGAAATTTAACACTTTTGAGCAATAACCTTGCTGTTCTAGCGGTACTAGATTTTGTGTCTGTAATAGTAGGAGTGATATGTTTGGCTCTATTTCCAATCTAATTATGTTACCTCCACAACGCTTCCCTCAACTTCTCGTAGGACTATTTTGAAAAAATTTGTTATAAATTATTCAACCCGATAGATATATTAATTATACAAATGTCTACTTCAAGAGTGATCATAATCTTGGAGTATGATTTTATTTTTAATTTTTTTAATCTTTTGTTTTTAATTTTATTTATAATTTTTATTTTAAGAAATAAGTTAAAAGAATTTTAAAAATTTTAAAAAAGTAAAAAAATTTTAAAAAATTTCATAATACAATAATTCAAAAATAATTCAAAAAACCAAAAAAATCAAAAAAGATTTTTACATTCTTTAACTTATTTCTTAAAATTAAAATTATAAAATTATAAAAACTTATGTTTTATATTATAAAAATATATACAAAATTTTTAAAAAAATTAAATAAATCTTACAACTTAATTTAATTTTAATTTTAATTTTATTTAAATTTTTATGTCTTAAATATTAGTTAAAAATATTTAAATTTTTTTATTATTAATTATAAAAAACTTTTAAAAATTATTTAATATATTTAAATTTTAAAATTTTTATTATTATTGATTATAAAAATATTTTTGAAAGTTATTCAATATATTTTTTTTTACATTAATATTATTAAGAATTGATGAATAAATGAGTTATTTAAGTCTTATATTTTTTTTACAAATGATATTTTAGACAAATAATTTAATTAAAATTTAAAATTGAACTAACTTGTAATATTTTTTTAACTTTTAAGAAAGACATGTATATTTTTATAATAAATAATAGTATATGATTAAAGCATCTCATAAGAAAAAAAAATACACAAATTATTGAAATGTCCACAACAAACAGACATGGGCTGAGACATGCTCAAGAACAAACGTCGCCCCGAGGCAGCGAAACAAGTAACATTAGCAATACCAGGTGCAATCAACAACCATGAAAATATTTGAGTTGAAACCATTTGTGATTTCAATTAATTTTCTACATGTCCCTATTAATTGATCCGTTTTTGGCTTGCATTGAGCCTAAAACAAGAACAGAAGGGGTTTAATGCCACCCAGAAATAACTAGTTTTCTAGAATTATTATTTTCAAATGAACCACTTCTAAATTTGGACAAAGGGGGGGAAAATCCTTATCAAGATTTAATATTCAAAATGCCACTGTATGTAGAATTAACAAGAAAACATCCATCCAGAAAGCAAAAAATGGGGATGGTTTCTTTAAGCACAAAGTCTATCAAAGTCAAATATCGTTTGAATACTTATTGTGATGGATGAAACTCAATCAGGACTTAGTCACGAAACTCATCCATGAACTTTTTATGGAACTCTGTTAAGCGGGAGACAATGGCTGGAATCTTATCTTCTTGAGGCAGTATGGTGCACCTAAAATGCCAGGTACCAGGAACCTTGCAGGACAAACCACAATTTAACAATACAATCAATTTATATCACCATCCCATCAGAGAATAGATCAAATATAACATTTACAAGACAAGGTGTTTACAATCTTAAATAAATCAATAAACACTAACCTGTCCAAAACCAGAACCAGGAACAACAACAATTCCTGTGGCGTTAAGCAGGCGTCGACAATAGAAGGCATCAGCAGCTGTATTTGCAGCCTCTGCTGCTTGGATTGCTTTTTGAGGCAGGTGAATACGGGGAAATAGATACATTGCCCCTTCAGCTTTGTTGCATGTTACACCCTCTAAATTGTTAAATGCTTCTTCCAGCGTCTGAGTCAAGAGGCAGAAGTGTTTGGTGAGAAGTGTGAAAGGGGATGGAAGTGGGCGTAGAATATGTGTATATTCAAGTTAATATGAAGGTCACTTCAAGGTGTAGGAAAAGCCCTTCAAAATGAACTTTCCCACTGAAGAATATATTAAAAAAAAAAGAATAGACCACTAAATTAAAAGCTCATCCAGAATTCTGTGAAGATGGGGAGAAGGAACGTTAGAAAAACTTTGGGATATTAATTTTCTGACATAATTAAAAAACAATCCTCTATTGTCTTTATTATTTCATCTCTTACAGTGTGTTTTTCTTTTTTCTTTTTTTCCAGGTAACTGACCTTTGCACGCCTGGCAAGTGATGACAAAATTCCATCTCTCTCAGCACAGTACGACTCATATGACTCATCTCCAACCTGAAGACATCCATTGAATTCACTGAATGTTAAAGGTAAATAGCAGTTAATATCAAACTAACAAAGGAATGATTGAGATGCCGAATATTTGTACCAAACCCATGTCCATATTCTCATGAGCAAATGATTATGTTGCAGAATATTTTAGAGTAGAGGTATTATTGTCCTCGAATTCCAATTTGTTTATTATAAATAAAAATGGGGGCTGGACCGACTGGCACAATGGACATTCCTTCCTATTTCACAGAATCAACGTGCTGATTTATTTTATAAGTTTTTAGGGGGATTTCAGGTTATATTTGTTTTCAATAAGCTAAAGGCACAGGATATATACTCTCCAATTTGAGGGGGAGATGTACAGAATATTCAAGAGCAAGTGCATTGTTGCCAATTTGTCATTGTAATACAAAGAGTTAATTGTAATAGAAGAGAACCGCTTCTATCAGTTAAATACCTTCTGATCCTGAACTTACACAATTTGCCTTAAATCTTTACGGCTTTGTTATAACCTTAAATCTTTATGTGTGATGCATGCTGTGATCCAAGTAAAAATATATAAAGGTCAAAATCATAGAGTAACAGCAACATTTAAAGCCAATAATGGTCACTACTACTAATAAACAGTCCTCAAATTTTCTTTAAAAAAAGAAAATAGTCAGAAGTGTTTAAAGATTTCCTGTAATTTTTTTGTCAGATGAAGAATGATTTACTTCGTAATTTATCCTCTCTTCCTGAGTCTTACTCCGAGGTTGCTAATCTTGTATGCCTATCACGGCCAATATTGTGTCCAACGTTCTTTCTTTTCTCAGTTTAAGTAACATTCTCCCAAAAAATAATGTGACTGGAAGCAAAGAATTAACCTTAGGTGGGCTCATGACCAAGCTAGCAAGAATTTGACCAGAGATATTAGAACAAAGATTCACAGATGCCACTTTATATATCTGTTCCCTCACATCTGCAGAAAACCCAGTCACCTCCATATAACCTCCTCGTTTCCCACATTCCCCATAATAGCCTGAAGGCAAAGAGAAAGACATGCCCCATTAGTAAGAATCTCCTATCGGCATAACAGTCTATTCTTGTTGTCTTACTAAGTTAATTGTTTTAGCAACTTACCTTTGGAGACTGACTGGAAAGATGCTAAAGAGATATCATTCTCAGCATACCCCATGGACCGAGATACCTTCTTGAAAGAGTGAAATTTCTTCTCAGGAACATAGACGTTTTCTTGATATACCTTCAAAATTATTATCATGCATTACTAATTGTATTGTGTCATAGAAACTACAACAAAACAGCACTCTAGACATATTTAAAGAGGGTAAAGCATTTATCTTGACATGAGAATTTATATATACTTGAAACCTGCTTAAAATCAAGTTCTTAAAAGAAGTCCAGTTACCTCGTCTGCCAAAAGAACTAGACCTTCTTGCTTGCAAAATTGTACAATATCCCGCTGGTTTTCCTCAGAAAGAACCTGGAGGCATGATAGAAAATCCATGTTATATAATTTAACCAGCTTAGCTTAACACGATAAGCAATCACCTATATTTAATATTACAAAGCTCTCTGTAGTTCACCTGCCCTGTTGGGTTGCCTGGATTTATAACAACCAAAGCCCTAACACTGATACTCTTGGCCTTGGCAGCCTCCAATTGCTTCTTGAGCTCAGATACTTCCAACCCCCAACCAGTTGCTTCATCTAGATAATAAGGTACCTTTAGAAAACAATCTCATAGTCATACTGATGTTCTAACCAATGTAAAGAATCATAAAAAGATAATTCTAATTCTAATTCTAATTTTCTAAATTTCAAGAGATTCCTAGCCAATCATGGATGTAAATATGTATACATATATATGGGCCACTATTTCAGATTGGTCTTCTCAAAGATGGTCCATAGCCTACAACATTTACACAATGGAGCACACTTAAATAGTAACTTCAGTTAAATTATGCATTAAACTTCTATGGATAAAATCTTACCAGGCTGCCACCATGGAGGGCAATTGAGGCTGAGTACAGAGGGTACTGAGGGATGGGACAAAGAATACCATCATTTTCTGATCTTATGAGCAATTGCATCATCATATGGACCTGGCCAAAGAGAGAAGATGATCATTAAAGCTGATTCAGAATTTAAACAAAATGAAGTCCCTAACTGTTGGCATTCAACCCCCCCCCCCCAAAAAAAAAAGAAAAGAAAAGAAAAAGCAAAGCTGATAGTTACAGCTGGGCTTGCACCATCTGTCAAGAAAATGTCATTGGGATCAGCAGGGAAACCATCACGGGCTTCAATTCCAGCAGCTATTGTATCGCGCAGGCCCTTAATACCCTGATATGGAAAAAAGAATAATTTCATAGCCAATCCCACATATATTAATATAATGTTCAAAAGCAGATAAAGCAATCACTACCTGACTATGACTATAGGCACCAGTTGCTCTTCCAGGAATCTGATCCAAAATCTGCCAAGCTCGTTCTATTGCATCAGTACTGCAATATGCCAAAAGGACAACCACAGATGAAAATCTAATTACAAAGACGAGCGAGAGGAATATTGAAAATCCATAGGATAAAGAATTCTTAAGATCAAAACATTGGCAGTGAAAGCACCTTTCGTTTTTGTTTCATAGGATAGACTGCACCATTACAAAAGGGGATAAAGAACTGAGATTCGTTGACATGTTCAAATTCAATTTTACATCCCTTCAGATAATTTTTTGTTCTCTTCATTTTATGCTAAAAGGATTTGAGGAATGTCAAATATACATTTTAATTACATTTCAAAGAATGCTCCTGTAGCTTTACTACTTGGAGCCAGGTAACAATTAGCTACTGCAGTAAGTAGTTGAAGCTCTAAAACACAGGTTTCATCTGGACAAGGCTATTAGCAAAATAAGTAGGCTGTAATCTTGGAAATGACAGTAAACTAAAACTGTTAGCGATGAATTTTCATGGTGGCCTAACTCCTCTTCACAAAAGTGTCTTGTAAGGGGAGAGATGCCTCCCACTTATATTCTACACTTAGTTAGCCATCCTAGACAATGTGGAACTTATTTCCAAGGCTTGTGTGGAGGCATGACCATCTCCAATAGTTACAAAATTAAGCAACAAGTAATTACAATATTGCAAAGCTGAAATTATCATCTATTTGTTTATTATAATGTCCCAGAGGGACAGTTTGCTGATCCTCTATGATTAGCTATCTAGATACCACATAGTTGTTTTGATCATCAGTACCTGAACAGGCCCTGGGTTTCAGTTCTGTCCAAAATGGCTGGATGATCACATAATGCAAGAACCTAAGACAGATGAGATCATCATATATAATAAGCATTGCTTTTGTTGTATCAAAACCCACCACATAATTTACAGCAAACCAACCTCTCGGAAAAATGTAATTGGCTGCTGGCCAAGAGACTGAGGATTCCCAATGTTGCAGTAAAGTATCTATTTTCAGATAATAAAGAAGTGAGGAAAAGTAGGAAAAAGCTTCAGCAAGTAAATGTTCAGTATGCTATGCCACAAGAATATTATATTTCCGCAAACATGGAGGAGGATCCATAGAGTCTTTACCCATTAACCTTCAGTAGGAAAAACATAGATAAAAGAAACAAATATAGAAAAAGTATTGCCTATTGCTTCCTTATAACCCCGTGAAGTGAATTCTTAGGCCAAAATGATTTAAAACAAACAAACAAAAACAAAATACCAACCTGCAGAAATGACTCATTTCAGTCAATTTTTCAAAACAAATGACTAATTTCAGTCAGTTTTCAAAAAAAGTCTCCAAGAAAGTACAGAAAAATAATTCACAAGTATCCAAGCATCAAAAAATGTAAACTAGGAGCAGGCTTAAGCTCGATTGAAATAATAATAGCCAATTCATGTAGCTACACCATGTAGTTTTCCTGAAACTAATCCCAAAAATTTAAGAAAACCTAAATAATAATCTTGAAAGTCATACCTCATCAAATGGATGAGAGCCTGGGTTGGCCAGTAACCCTTCTTGCAATTTCTGCAGCAGTAAGACATTATAAGGTTGTACAGAAATTTGATAATGTAGTTGTACTTTAATAATTGCCTATACAGAATTCTCAATGAAAGAGACATATTTCAAACTTTAAACAGCAAAGACGACTATATAGTTTCAACCTATATGCCAGTAAAAGCAGTACCGTAGGTTTTAGAGTTAAACAAATATTATAGAAGTCATTTAACAGCTGTTTAGCCAATATAGGGTCTTAAACGTTTCTATCGTGCAATGTATACCCAGTAACCCAGACAAAAATAACTTTCCAATGAAATGACTTTAATTTTAAGATGTACAGCCAAATCACTGTACCTGGGCAAGAGTGACGATCTCTCCTCGGACAGCATACTCACATTTCAGAACCTGAAAAAAGGAACAAACATAATTTCAGGTATATACACGTGGAAAACAGCTTGATTACGTTACAGCTAAACCATCTTGGGAGATAAAAAGTGCCATAATTCCATGGACAGGCGAGTGAACAAATAGTTAGATAGTATGGCCTATAATCACATTTTACAAACAAAATAACCCATTTGTTATTAATACTGAATATCTATTATAACACAAAATCCTCTTGAATAGCTAAAATATTGGACTATTCGTTAAACTTGCCTCTTTTTAAGACATACAAAAAAAAATTCTTTTTTGGCTGGAAAGCTCCACTTCTGCCAAAAATTTCTTTATTGATTCCAGTCTTTCGGTTTTTGTATACAACATGGAAGGAGAAAGATTTAACGGAGTACAATACAAGAGAGAGGAGCTATTAGTGTGTCATCGGTCTCCCTTGAGAGACACCCAGACAAAAATGCGGAAAAGTAACTGTTGAAGACCACTACACAGAAGACAAAGGGAAAAAACTAAAAAACAAAAAATTTATGTCAAACATCAGTGATAGATTAACGATTCAACAGTATTGAGCAATTCTAGCGAACCAAATGATTAATAATCAGAGGTTAATCCTTTTGACAAATAAACACACAAATCATCAACCAATAGATTCAGTATTACCGGCCATACTTCACGTCAACTCAAAAAAGTGCACCAATAAGAAGAAACCAAAGCAAACGCATATGCAAGCATATCAAGTCAATATCATCTATGCCCAGAGAAGCAATCATACAGCTCCAATCTTCCAACTTCAACACAGTGCAAAAGGAGGGAAAGAAAGAACATACCTTGGGATTGAGGTTCTGGGCATTTACAGGGAAGGAGGGGTTAGAAGGAGAGGAAGCCATTGAACAAGAATGAAAATCAAGAGCAGGAGACAAGAAACGTGACTGAAATGATGGGGAGACGGTACAGGTGGTGATGCTGAAAAGAGCGGCTGAGGAGGTTCCTGACTCTGTCTGTGACGAATTTCCACATCGAATATAAAGATTTATGATGTGATATTTGGTGGCCCTTTAATTTTTGGTACAGTTGTAGAGAGCTTGGCTGGCTCTCCCTTGGAAACTGACACGCCCTCCCTTTGCCCCTTGTCCACGCCTTCAATCCCAGCCGCCCACAGTTGTATGTGAATTCAATACTATGCATTTCCATTTTCCAGACCCCTCTGTCTTACCTTTCTTCGTTTGAATTATTTTGTTAAAAATTAATGCATTTATCACCAAATTATAATTTACACACAAATTTATAACGTGACTATTACTTCAATAATATATAAATCTTAAGAAAAAATATTAATTTGCATAAATAGAATTATTTATTATGATTAAAATAAAACGTGTCAGTTTGTCCTGGATTAAGGGCTTACACTTGTCTATTTTCCACCTGACTAAGTGACAACAGTAAATTGATAGTTGTCTCCCCACAATAGTTTAGCACTGCACTGTAAAATCTGCCCTTCATCTGCTCTGCAGCCCTGAATTTTGGCAGCAATTGATTTCACTGAAGTTAATTTAGTGTTTCTACTTGTCTTCAACTGGTTGCACCTCAGAGAATAAGAACTTTTTTTTGAAAAAATATCCATCACTATCGTAGGACAGTAGTGCAAATTAGTGTTGGGAATCTCTTAAAATTATAATAAAAAAATATTATGAAGGTCAGAAAATTCAACACTTATTTTCATTACGATAGCATTAGATATTTTTCCTGCGTTTTAATGAACGAGAATTTGGCTATTATGTGAGGTCATATAATGCCATGCCAGTCACTGGCTGAAGGTTGATTGGTAAAAGAAGGAATAAATTTCTTCTAAAAGAGACAGAGAAAAAGGGAAGAAAAGAGAGAGGGAGAATATAAAATTGAAAAAAGAAAAAAGATGGGATAGTAGCTTTCGTGCATTTGCTTCCAACCTATAAACTAAATGGTTAACCCTACGGTGGTCAACATTGCGGGCATCATATTATCTTTTTTTTTTTTTTGTTTTTTATCTTTATTTTTTTATTTTTTAATATTAATTAATTATTAGTAAAAAAAATTTAGAAATTTTTTATTTATAATTTATTATTACTATTTATTCATAGGAACAAAATTAAAAAATATTTTAAAGTTTTTAAAAATTTTAAAAAAACATATCCTACTGCCGCCACTGTTTAGGAACCGTAGTATAGTAGGTTTTTAAATTAAAATAGGCGTTTACTAGCCTACAGCCCCACACATAGGGTGGTAGGCTATTTTTAAAATTTTTTTTTATATATTTTTTAATTTTTTTAAAAGTTTTTTTTATTTTTTAAAATTAATTAATTAAGCTTTATATCATAATTTTTTTAAAAAAATTTTTGAATATATTTTTGTATTTTTTGTAAAATTTTTTAAATTACAAATAAATAATAAAAAAAAATTATAGATGAATAGTAATATAGATGTAAAAAAATTCAAAAAAAATTAAAAAACATTTTAAAAAATTTTGAAAAAAATATATAAGATAAAAAATACTTA
>JASKGM010000014.1:2676090-2713431 GCA_034509205.1 Ceratonia siliqua
CCCCCCCCCCCCCCCCCCCCCCCCCCCCCCCCCCCCCCCCCCAGAACAAAACCAAACATGCCCTAAGGAATCAAAGATTTCGCTTTTCCTAAAACAAAGGGCATGTCAACCAAGATTCCACATTTCCTAGTAGTAATGTTATTTCACAAAACTGACAAATTCAGAAAGATTCTCCCTCCCTTAGTGATACTTCAAGCAAGAAGCCTCTGTCTACAGAAAGCAACTTTCAACCAGCAATACTTCAGCTAATGTATTTCATTCAATAGAAGACTTTAAATCATATATGCAAAAGGCATTAAGTGTAAGAAATAAAATATCATACCAACTCAGTGAGGAAGGCTTGTTTGTTAAGACCTTCTAGTGCAGTGAATGCAGACTCTAGCACACGAGAAAGATACGCCACAACTCTGACCAAGAAAACCAAATATCATCATTAAGAATAAAGAGAGATTTTCTTTTTAAAGAAAAAAGAACAATGTCAACATCACTCTAACACATTATAAGAAATGAAATCATCGCCAAGTCATATATGGTACATAAAATCTAAAACTGGCCTCTGTTCTGAATAACAGGTCTGTACTTTTGATATTCTATACAAAAAAAATATTTAGAATAAGATCATACAAATTCAAACACTTAGGAGAATAAAAGGATTGAGTTCACATCCATGCAGAGATATACATTGCAATAAGTATCAGCATTGAAATACAAACACTAGTTCCAATTATTCAATTTATATCTACCTTGTGCAGGCATTGGTTGGCCGGTGGTCAGGAGCAATTCCATCATCAGGTGATCGATAATCTGTGGCCTTTTGTTCAGCTGAAAGTAATCGCTCCACCTACATGGGGAATTGGAAGAAATGTGATTACAGGATTCAAACTTTACAGCAATTCTTACGTTGGAAACATCCAGATTCCAAAAACATCCTATTTCTCACTACAAGGATAACTATGCAGACATAGAGAAGCCATTAGAAATAGTGAGACATAGAGAAGCCATTAGAAATAGTGAGACTGTTATAAAACATATATGACACTACAGGAATAACTGCTTTCCACTTGCCATCATAATACGCCAACTATAGGTAATAGAAGTAACACCGAACTTACCTCAGCCATCACAGTTTCAATGCACTGTTGTAATCCTTTATAAGCAGCAGCCTCTGCACTGGACATTGCAGTTGCCATTTCTTCACAAGAAGCAGCATGTGCACCATCCACAGGGAGCAAAAGCCGAGATATAGAATTTGCAAAGTACTGTAGAGAAGTAATCATTTTTATTCTGAAAGGACTTCTCTCTAATAGCTACAAAAGTATAATAAAAGAAGATCAAGGTCCACCATCATACTTGTTGAATAATAGCCACACTGCTACCAGAACGTTGTACAGCAACCATGAAAGATCTGAAACTGCTTTCACCAGCAGCAGCAGCCGCCTCTGCCTGCATATCAACCTATAAATGTTTATTATGTTGGGTTAATTATATTCACATCGTATACAAACATGTCAATAATAGTAGATGATTTGAAACACAAGCACACGAGAAGTTCATATAATTACAGCAGAGGCAGCTGCAGCAGCCACTCTTCGGCTAACACTTGTACCCAGCACAAATCTTTCCCTCAAAGTGGCAGCTTCAGTCAGGCTGTCTCGAGCCCGCTCAAGCCCATCTGCTATATATTGACTGACCTGTAAAAGACACAATGAACAACCCAGAAAGTTGAGCTCCAGTTACACAAATGTAATACAAACCAGAATGTTTACAAATTAACTTACTTGATCCAGCAGGCAAGTGAACACTGCTTTTACATTGCTTGCAAGGGTGGCAGGCTGTACAAGGACAAAAACATCAGTAGTACATACCAAGGAATAAAACTCATGGAAATACTGCATCTTAATTACATAAAAATTGGTTACAAGATACCTATCAGATATATCATGGAAGTAATGAATTACTTTAGAAACATTCCCATTATACTATAGTATATATATTACTACTAATATTCATAAACAAGACTTTTAAAAAGAAATTCTACTTCAACTATTCAACTAATAATATAACTCTTTCTCTTTAAGATAAGTTTTACTAACTTGAATTGGATTTAATCATAAAGATTTATTTTTGTCACTCACTAAATAAGTTAATTTTGAAGAGAAAAAATAATAATGAAAGAAAATCTGAACTTGCCAAAGTCCAAACCTGGTAAGAACAAACTCACATTGGCCATTAGAGGCTAGATCAATTTTTATTTATTTTTTAATCCCAAAAACAGGCAGCTCATGATTATAATCCAATTAAACAACCGGACTTTAAAACTGTCCAACTAAACTAAAACACAAAACAGATAAGAGAAGGAGGGAATTGAGTATAATAGGACTCCTCAGCTTCTCTTTAAGCCCAAAAACACAGAAGTAATAAAAATAAAGAAAAAGAGAAAAAAAAAAAGAGCCTAAGTGGCACCATGCTTCAGAAGAATGCATCTTCCTCCTCCTCGGCCTCTCTCAGGTTTGATAATGAATGTATATAGGCATCACAATTCCAGTGGAATTTTCTAGACACTAAACTTTGAAAAGGAAAGCAAATGCCCATATATGTGTGATAAGTTATTTCATTATATTTCAGTTACCCCAAGAGACTACTACACTGAGGTTTTGAAAGGGATACTTAGTTTGGCAAATAATGTATATCCAATTGCCGGAGCAGGTAACTACCTGAGATGAAAAGAGATTGCATCTTGAAATTGCTTCTTCATTCCAACGCACAAATTCTGTCACAACAGTGACAGATATTTGCTGGTGAGAAGAAGCTACTGAAGCTCCTTTTGAGCGTCCAATTGTCCCAGATGAATCAGATGCCTGCTGGCTTTCAGCTCGCAGTTCCTCCATCTGCATTACATTATCCCCGAGGCATCTTTTTGCAACCAAATCCAATTCAAACAAAACAAAACAAAAAAATTGAAAAAAATTGAAACAAGTGCAAACCTTGACTTGATATAATTGTCTAAGAGATGCCTGCTCATATTCAGGGTATTCATCCTTGTGATTTGAAAACAATGACTCTGTCAGACCTGAGCCATCAGAATTTGTTTTCTGTTAAGTCACCTAATAAGAACTTTAAATTATTCCAAATAATTGCAAGTGGAGGTGAGACAAAAGCAATTGGACTTCTAGGATTGATGAGTGTTATATCTACCAAGCCAAATAAGAATTATATCACTGATGTTACCTATCAAAAAATTAAATTAAACAATTAAAACATGAGTCATTGCCTCTCCCTAACAAAGCAAGCAATTAAGTGAGCAGCTACAACCCAAACAGCATTCTCAATGTTTACACTTTTAATAACCAAATGACAAGGCTCCCCACAACAACTGCAACATAACTTACTGCACCACATTATATTGCAGTAAGATGACCACCCTTAATAAACCACGAAAATTTAATTGGTCTCGTGTCTTGCTGGAAAACAATTCTATTGCACTTAAATATTGCCAAGAATTACCACTCCTACACAGAAAATATGGCACCTTCTAGTACTATTAACATCTAGCTTCCAAACCCCTGTTCCTCTTACAGTATGAATGCCAAATAGGATGCCACTCAATATGCCATGTTTTTTCATTTCCCCTTTAAAGTCCATTTTTTTCATTTCCCCCACTTTGGGGGGTTTTCTAAGGGTTAATTTCCAATCCTTCATTCCCTTCCCTCCATTTCCCTTTCCTCTTGTTTTCTTTCGATCCTTACTGTAAACAAAGCGTAAGAGAACAATAAAGAAATTTGGGCACAAATAGAACTAGTAGCATTTAAAGCTAATTTATTACCCTCAACATCCAAGTCACCGCATCCCACAGCTCGTAGATCTCTGGCAAGTTCTTGTGTCTTTTCATATGCCACTGCCAGCATTCTGAGATACTGAAGCCTCAAGTCAATTGTAAATTACATCAACATCAGCTTACTGTCTAAACTGGCACTTTGAATGATAACAATGAAGATACTCAGTAATAATAGTACTCACTAATAGGAGTCCACCTTCCTCCATGGAAGGTAAGTTCACAAGAGATGGCTTCGTAAGTAATTTGTCCAGAATGGCAGTGACTCGCTGCTCTAAAACTCGCTGCATAGAGAATTAGAAGAAAAACAAAAACAAGTCATTGTAATGAAGATAACAAACCATACTCTCTCTTTAAGGCCATAGTATGAGGTGACGACCACAAGCTTTTGTACCTGAACTAAAATTGACATAACTTCATTGGGTGAAGGGAATACAGCCATGATTGTTGCTGCTTCTTTACGAACAGTATCTGCAACAAATCACAATGCTATGACTGATTCTGTGAAAAAATTGTATTTTTCAGTAAGAAAAGTTGTTATACTTCAAACCTGTGATTTCGTTGTACAAGGACGAAAGCCCACGAGCAACATTACTAGGACTAGTTTGTGCACCCTGGTCACCAAGAACCAACCTAGTGTCTGCATTCATAACTTCCACATCAATAAACATTGGACGTGTTGCCACATAATGTTGCATGGCACTTGTACCCCTATTGAACTGCATTGCAAAAAAAGTAATTTAGCAATATGCATACACATATCCATCAATAGTTTAACATTTGGTATATTATTAGAAGCACTTAAACTACTGAACTCTTTTATCTCCAGACTAAGCAACATTTATTGTATGCGCAGGAAGCAAAGGAGATATATTTGAAAGCAACCTTCCAAACTACTCAATGTATCATATCAATCATAAATTGAGGATATATTTCTATTTAAAGGTGTTGAATGCCAAATAGTATGCCACTCAATATGTCAATCTTTTTACGTACGAATAAGGAATTGGATCCTCTCATGTTCTTAAAGAACATGACACTGTCATGTTTGGAGAGAGATAGACACGATGCATGGACCCACAAACAATAAATATAGGTGGGAGTCATGGGACCCAATAGTTAAGTAGTAGATCTCACACATCGTGTCTATCTCTCTCCAAACATGATAGGGTCATGTTCTTTAAGAACATGAGAGGATCCTAATCCCAAGAATAGAATTCCATATAGCTTTGGCACCGATATAAATCTAGCAAACTGCAATGCACAAAGTACAGAATTGTCTAAGCAATAGGCAGGCTATTATATCTTTCCTATTCGATTTCACATAAAGTCTTTTTACAATAAAAACTTTTAGTGCAAGCACACCAACAATGACATAGAGGAGCTTGGCACTAGAGATAAAAAGAAGGGGTACGGTAAGTAGAAAAGGAAGATGCGAAGGGTATTTGAAGAAATCACAAACTATGACACTACATATATATATATATATATATATATATATATCCTTGTAGGTTTTTTTCGAAAGTGCATATATCCAACTACATGAAAGAATGACAAATATTGAAATTGGTGGCTTGGAATTTAAGATAGGTTTTCTGCTTCTTGTAGAAGGGTATAAAGTATCATTTCTACTACCAACAATTCAGATTATTTCATGTTTCTAGTAAGAAACCTCCACTAAAGGTGATATCTGAGTGGGTATAGAACTATGAAAGAGGAAGAGAGAAACTTGGTATTACCATGACCAATTAATTACAACAAAGCTTAGTTACCTGAGACAAAATTTTGGCACATTCTGCCATTGTCGACAATTCTCTTTTCTGCGATGCTGCATCAAACCGAGCCAGCAATCTATTCTCCAATTCTGCAGAAACAGAGAAACAAATATGGACCATACATTACTATGAAAACCCAAACGTCCAAGTTTAGTATATATGGGTTGCCAGTAGATATTTGGTCTTAACCTTATACAAATAACATCAATTAATCCCAAAAGCATATCACCAAAGTGGATCTGTTTGTTCTTATCTTCCTATAACAATAAATGAACAAAATTCAGCCTACGGGCCCTGGCAGCTAACACGGGATTGAACCAATGTTGAATCGTTGTTGGAAACGAGATAAGAATACTGAGATATAGGATAGGAATATTGGGACTTATCAGGAGTATTAATGTATTATGGATTATTATTCTGAGAGATTAGGGATTATAAGTACGGATTATTATCATTATTATTACTACTACAAGATGGATATTTCATATTTGTTAGTAAATTAAAATTACCAATCATTTAGTCTAATACTTATCAAGTAAGTTGGGTTTGTCTAATTGAGGGTTGCTTTGTACTTTGACTTATTAGAGTTATCATATTTGAGTACAATTAAGATTATAATTAGAGTTCTGTTCTCATTCCTCTCTCTCTCTCTAAATTCTCCCTCCATTCTATCTCTCTCCAGTCTCCCCCAAATTCCTCTTTTATTGTGTTTGTCTTGCATCAAATGGTACCAGAGGCCCTTAAAATCCAGTCACGCCTCCCTGTTCTCCCCCATATTCCCTTAATTCACCTTCAATTCACAAATACGCGCACACCACAAGTCTCCTCCAAAACCTTAGATCTTACCCTTCAAGCTCCTTCCTTGGCGTCACTCTAACCCAACAACCTCACACTTGCTTTCTCATAAAGATATCTTTTTGGTCTTGCTCCCCTGTTCTTGAAACCCCATCGTCTAATGAGAAATTTTACATTGTTTATAACAACCCCAATTTCTCATCTTATTTGCAGGTCCAACTTGGCAGTAGCTTACTAATGCAGTGTGAGGAAGATAAAATTATTGTTTATTTTATCATTTAATGAATTAATTATAATTCGAAATTTAGCATTTATAATTGGAATTAGGGTAATTTAGGGTTTAATTATCAACAACTAGGGACTATCAACAAAGGTTTTTGGATCTAAGGATATCTTATCCGGTAGTAGAGTTTTAGTAGGATTTTAGTAGCTGCATTTGAGTTACATTAGAATTTCTTGTTTAGATTGCCTATATATAGGCCTACAGTTTTACTTAGAAGATTACCCTGATTATTATGATATTTGAATGAAGAATTTTTGAGTTTAATTAGCCTTTTGTTATTTTTTTGGTTCTTGGTTCCTGTTCTACATCATACATACCTAGTTCATGAATCGACACCAATCCATCTGCTTAATTTAAGACAAACCCACTTTAAGAATTTCATTTTCTAGTTTTTTCCATCTCCTTGTTTCTCTCTCTCTCTACTCAATTCCTTCAATTCTCAAAACCACACTCTTCCCATTGCCATCCAAGACACCACCACACAATCTCAGCTTCTCCCTATTTCTGCAACCACTGTTTACCCTCTTCTTCAATTTCATCCATCTCTCCCTCATTCTGCACTTTCGCTCCTTGTCTTGGCTAAGGCAAGGTTTCAAGAAAGCTTACCAAAAAAAAAAATGGTGGTGAGTGGAGATCATACTTTGCTTTCTGCAGTTCTATGGTAGGGCAGGATTGTGAGGCTGATCTGTGCAGCTGAAAGGGTAAAGTTCCTTTTATCTTGTGAAGTGACAGTACCCATGTCATCATGCAATGGGAAAACCATCAACCTTTTTCTCTGCAAATGGTGCAAACCTTGAAGAACTATCTCACAATTGCCTTCTTCTGTTCACCACCCCACTACCCTAATAGGGTTTGGGATTTTCCAACCAGGGGAAAATGATGGGGAATGACATAGGAATCTGGGATATAGGATAGGAATTTTGGGACTTATATTCTATGAGTATTTATTAATAAATTGGGGATTATAAGCATGGATTATTATTATATGGATATTTGCAAATAAATTAGGAGTTTCAATCATTTAGGATAATGTTTATCAAGTTAGGTTTGTCTATTAAGGGTTGCTTTGTACTTTGATTTATTAGACATGTCATATTTGAATACAATTGAGACTATTATTAGAGTTCTGTTCTGCCTCCTTACTCTCTCTAAATTCTCCCTCCAGTCTATCTCTTTCCCCAAATTTCTCTCTTGCCGTATTTGTCCTGCATCAATCATGTGGTATGACTTATGGAGAGAGGTTAAGTCATTGGGTATATATCTTCCTATCACAAGAAAAAGGCAAAACATATCTAATTATATAGCAAATAAGAATTCCTATATAATATTTAATGAACAGGTTAGCCACTAGCCTTTTCACTAGTATATGAACAAGTTAGCCACTTCCTCAATAGTGTTTACATTCAGATCACACTATATTGAGGACATATGAGACACAGTAAAGACATAGGTCCCTACGAAATTATAAACACTTGCATTTAGAGAGAAAATGCACGTGGTGTGACACACAGAACAGAAGCAGAATACAAGGAAGCAGGAAGAATTGCTTCAGGAAATATCCCATATATGAGCTCCTTGTTCAGTAAAGTCAATTTATATTCCAAAGTTCAGTTGGTTGTAGTAACACAACAATACGATATATATGCAAGATGATCATTGAGATGTAACCAAGAAGCCAAACCAAAGGCCATATACCAAGAACATATTTAATAAGCATTCAATCCCACCAACAACATTGATAACTTAACTTTTTGACATTATCTACTCACAACTAGCCAATCGTCTTTGCAAGGGTCACCATTTTTTCTTCCCAATAGAAAGCAAACATGACAAAATGCACTTGGTCTTAGTTGGCACCATATCGGCATGTGACTCAAATTCTTAAATGGGATCATATTCAGGTTATAGCTCAATGAATGAGGGGGTCTAAAATGCATTAGTTGTGTAGGCACAAAAGTAAAGGAAACTCTTGATCAGGTCCAAAAAGTGCAATATACAGGATAAAAAAAAGCTAATCAAAGATATGAAACATATCCAAATTTTTTTTTACAATCTCTAACTCCAGGAAATTAAAAAAAACAATTGAACTCAGTTACCGTGAATATTAGCATAAAAAATGTTTAACAATTTGCAATATAATCTCGATTGACCACAAAAACCTTCATAGATTTTAAATGGTCTTACTCCCCTACCACCCCATTTTTTGGGGTAGTAAGGAGAGTATATACATTTTTTTAAAAAAAAAAATTTCGTTTTTTTTAATTTGTTTATATTTTTAATAATGAAAAATTAATTGTCTAAAAATAAATTAAAAAAATAAACACAGCCAAAAAAATTCAAAAAATCTAAAAAGAATCATGCATTTAAAAAAAAAAAGTAGAAAATTTCAAAAAAAAATCCAAGAACATCTCAAAAAACTTCTAAAAAAATACAGTAAATAAAAAATGGACAAATAATGCAAACAAAAGAAGAAAAAAGGAGGGGGGCCATGGAAGCAAAAATCCATAGGGGAGACGGTACAAAATGGGATGGTAGGATAGTCCCTCCCTTTAAATAATACACTTTATAGTTTTTAAAACCGTAGTGCAGAAATGATAATATTGTAACAAAATTAACAGAACAATATATTCAACCTTTTTTCATTAGTCTTTTAAACAAAATGAATTTTAATAATTAGCATGTAGAATATATGTTCACAATCTCAACCAGACACAAATCTGTCCAAGATTTTTTGAAATGACTGACCATTGCAGTAGTCCTGTAGATTAGCAACTGCAACTTCCAATCCTCTGCTAGCAGCTGCATTTCCCATCCCTGATGGGACAGCTATGCCTTGTCGTCCGATATCTTCTTCGGCAAATGACCCTGAAAAGTAACAAATTAGCAGAGGTGATTTAAAATGCTTAAAGCCTTATATTAATTACAAAAAGAAAAGAAAAAAAAAAGCAATCTCACGTAATTTTTGGGCTATTGAAGCAGCCTCAGCAACACGGCTGTCATCAGAAAATAAAGGTGAAAGCTCCATTAGGTCGCCTGGGCTGCTATTGAACTCCATTAAGTACTGCAGAAATTAAACTAACCATAAAGGTCAATTTCCCAAAGGGAAGAGCTGTGTGAACCAGATGAACCAACTAGTATTATTACCTTTATCAGCTCTATTGTTTGACTGGCAGTTTCCCGCTGAGCATCTGCACTCTGACAAGAAATAAAAGTGTTAGTAAAGAGACTATATATATTTTAAAGAAGATCTTAACCTACCTATACAGTACAAATACTGGCGGGATCATAATTCATTTCCAAACATTAATTTTGAAGAAATCTACCTGAAGTTGATCTCCTATCTTTGCAGCAGTCTGGCCAACACTTGAAATACGTGAATCCAACCTCGCAAAGCTATCAAACAAACCATCTACACCCTTCTCTAGCTGAAAATGATATAAACACATATGCACTAAAGTTTTAATGGATCATTCAGATTCAAACTTATCGATTTTACATCATACCAAACTTGGTTATATAGACAATCAAATGGGTGGAAAAATATTATAATAAACCAACTAGAAGAATGAGATTAAGAAAGGTACATCCAAATTCCAACAGATATGTAAGCCTGGTAAAATGGTAGATAACTAATATAAAACATGAGTTTCCAAGTATTACTAATGTCATTAAGCTTTTGCTATTTCCTGACATTTTAAAGAAGAATTCTTTATTTTCTTGGTTACTAGGAAATAAAAACTTCTAACAACACAAATAGATGCAAGACTAACCTCAGCAAGTGTCTTGCGATGCTTAGAGTCTTGTACAGAAACATCTTTCTTAAGATTGTAGAGTCTCCCATCAATCTTCAATCCAAAATGAAGGAAAACAATTATGACCTCCACATGAAAGCTCAATAATTTTTAGGTAAGTCAGAGTTAAACCTGTTTACGAAGCTCAATCAGCTCTTTACAAGAATCCTTGAACAAAGATAAGAGTTTCTCAACTTCTGGGAACAAAGGGGATGAAAGCGCTTGTGTATACTTTGCTGAATCGGATGGTACTCGCAGATGTCCATTTGGCAAAGAATCACCCCCGCCGAGGCTACTATGTCCTTCCAATGAATCTGTTTCCTCTTCTTGGAAAGATGGAAGCAGCTCATTCACCAAGTTTCCAAATAATGCATCAAATGAAAAGTCTCCCTACATGTTCAAAGTTTAAGCTATTTACCAAGCCAATTTTCAAACCAATATACAACCAAAGCAATTTAGCTATAGATAAAAATTTCAAACTAATATTCAAGCAGCTCCTCCCGTCTATTATCTATAGCTTGAATGATACGGTTTGAAACTTTACCTTAAAGTCCTCTGTGTCCAGAATGAGAGGAAAAGAGGTAGCTGAAGCAGATTCCGACTTTCCATCTTTCTTGGTTCCATCACTGGTCTCTCTCATCTGGCTTACATAATGTAAATCAACGCATTACAATAAAGTCATCACCACAGCTCATGCATTATTAGATCAACATGGCCCTCTCAAATTGCAATTATCAATTACAAATGTAACTAAAAAACCCCACTGGGGCATGAGTTTTTGTTCCGCACACAGAGAGTTTAGCAAACTTATACAATCAAATCCAAACTTCATATCTGAATTGCATATGAAATACCTAAACAATTAAACTCTGACCCACCTCACTCCAAATTCAAACAATTGAAGTCGTGCATGATCATAATCAAACTGATATATGATTAATAATTCTCATAACCTAAGAAGCCCAAGAAATCAATGAATTTCCACTACCCAAAGAGAAAAATGTAAATCCCACATAAATCAGACACAAGATTTTTGCAGCAACAGAATACTCAAATCCGATCTGGCAGAGTAACAAGGGAAAGAGGATAAAGTAAAGTGCACCTCTTGGCTGAATGGCTAAGCGAGAGAGCTCCCTCTTCTTCGATGCTTTGCTGTGAGTTGCAGAGACAGAATGGGACCAACGAAAACTACAATGCACAAGAAATTTCTCATATGTTGAAAAATCTGATCATATCTTATATCAACTCACAAAAGCTGGAACAAGTCCGTCGTTTCTACCTCATTTCGTGTTTTTTATTTTTTTACAAATGGTGAGAAAATGGTTTAGGGTTCTTTAAATTATTCAAATTTTAATGAATTGCGCGATTTTTATTATGATATTTGTTAAGGTATAAAGATACATTAATATATTTTTTTTAAAATTTTTTTTTAAAATTTTTATTTTAAGAAAATAATTTAAAAATAATTACAACACAATATTAAAAAATGCAAAAAAAATAATTAAAGAAAGACAAAAAATTAAAAATACTCAAATATACTTGGTACAAGTTTAGAAAAGATTTTTTTAATATTAAGTATTAGTTAATCTTAAAATTAAATATTTAAATTTTCACTCTCTTCTAATGTTATAATGTTATTTATCCACACACAAAATCATTAGCAAAGATATGTTGTGTATTTTTTAAAACAAATTTAAACTAATTCTCTATATAAAAGACATGTATCACATATTTTCTTTATTATATTTTATCAAATAATTTTTTTAAAAATGTATAATGACATGCATGTATCCTTGCTGAAGGAAAAACAAGGTATTAAGACACAAAATATGATAACTCAAATGGCATATTTAAATCATGGTATTTACTATGTTATTGTTCCATTATTTAGAGTGATAGCATAGAATTTTCTTTAAATAATTATTTTCAAATTTTTTAATATTATAAAATAATATGATTTAAATAGTTACAATGATGTATAAGAAAATATAATCATCAAAATTTTCTATAATATAATAGAATCAACTAATTAATTTCATATGATAAAATAAATGAATTGAGCAATTTAATATAGTAAGGGTGAATGCGTTACGGGGGTTTTTTTTTTTCACAAAATTGCATATCGCAACGCAAAAAGATGTTGTGCGGTTTGTTTATTTTTGACACTAAAAATTACATCACATATTCGCGGTGCAATGCAGTTTAAACTGCGATTTGAAACCACAAAACTCAGAAACTTCTAATACATAACCAACCAAATAGCCTTAATTCAATTATTTGGTAGTTTAAAATTGAATCATCACAATATCTTAGTGAGCCATTTAAATTTAAGAATACTGGCAATTAATAAACAAAAATTATAGGTTGAAAGCACTTTCAACTCAATTTAATGAAATAAGAATAAAGTCAATACACCACAATAACATTCAGGCTCATGCATAATTTGAAGTTTGAGCTTAAGGCTGTGTATTGATAAAATATAAACACCTCAATGCACTTTCTACTTTTGCAATTTGCACAACACTTGCTACTTCAAACTCCACAAAAGCCAAAGCAAAATCCATGTTCAAAGTTCAAAGTTCAAAGTCAAACCATTCATAAGATAAAAAACATATGCTAAAAATTGATATTAAAAAATAAAAATCAAAAAATGAATATGTTCAATACCTTTTGAGACTTGAGTTCAGACCTTTCACATAAATTTAACTCGGAAGTGGGAAGTAAATTAGTAAAATATGTTTTATTTTTTTAAATAAATTGCGGTGCGGGGTAACTTGCAATTTGAACCACCCAAACCGCACCAGTAATTGTGATTTGCATATATTTTAAACTATACCACACCATTTGAACTGCAGTGCGATGCAGTTCTCGATCAGGTGCGGTTAATGCAGTTTCGCGATTTAAATCGTACCACTATATGTCCCTATAATAGAATGTATCACTTTTTTATTCTTTTTTATTTTTTGTTTTAAATGTATCTTAATATTTTAATAAAATAATTTAAGTTTTTAAATACTCCAAAATTAAATAACTTAATTTAATTTTTTCAAAGAGAATAATTTTAAGGAAATTTTGATTTCTCTAGAACATCTAAGTGGGTTAAGATTAATATTTATGGGGCTTCAAGAGGTAACCCAGGTCAGGCTAGGTGTGATGGTTTAATTCAAGGAGTAATGGATGAATGGATTTATAACTGGTAATATTATTTGTACGTAACTTTTTAATACTTCTCACACTCATTAATATATTATAAAATAATAATAATAATAGACAATAAATAATAATATAATATATTAATAGTTTGTAAATATCTTATTTAGTCCAAGTATAAAAAAATATAATAAAATAATAATAACAATTAATCCAGACCATTTCTTTTTTCTGGCAATCCAATTCTGTTTGGGTTTTATTTTGGCCCAATGATGTTGTCCTTCAGCAAGCCCAACACAACCTCCCAAACCCATTTACCTCAACCCGATCCAACCCAAATCAAATAACCCATTTTACTTCATTCCCCCTTCCTTCTCAATTAGTAACTTAGCTGCTCCCAGTTCCCATTTTCTCCCCCAATTCCTTCACACGCGTTAGCACCACCCACTCTCTGAATTTCATTCTCTTCACGCCACCATTGACACGATGTGTAACTCTTTCTGCAGCATTTAATTTCACCTACTCTCTGCACAACCCCGTGCCTCGGCACCCACTCCCCTGCAACCAGCAAATCATGCCATCCCTCTCCCTTCTTTGATTATTTTCATCTGCCCCAACTACAACTAGCCCCTCACATACCAACCACCGTCGTTTTGAGCGGCTATAAAAGCCAAAGGAAGAAAACCAACCACCACTAGACAAAACCGAAGGAAAATCGAAAAATCATAGCAGAAAAGATCGAGAGTTAGATCGACGGATTGGAAGAGGTCTGGAAGTCGAAACAAAGAGTGAAAAAGATTGAGGAAGAGGGAGAAGGCACAAAAGTAATAGACTGTTTGGGAATCAGGAAACTTCAGAGAGGTAAGAGAGATTCTCCTCCTCTGTTGCGTGGGTAGATTTCACTGGTCCTAGATTTAGGTCATCTTGTTAACTTCTATTAATTTGAACCCATGTTCCCAATCTCTGTTTTAATCCATTTGTTTAAAGTGGTTTTGTTTCTATAACTGGTTAATTTGAACTCCCTCTTCATACTTTTGGAATTAGTGTGTTGGTTGCTTAGCACGTTGGTTCGAGTTGAATTTCTGGTTCAATCGTTACTAGCTTGGTTTCTAGTCTAATAATTTGAGTGTTTCAGATGTGGTTTCATTGGATACTTCAGTCTTTGATTTTGATTTCATTTTCATTTTTTGAAATAAGGTTTAATCTTCATTTTAAGCATGTTTTGATTTGGTATCTCGAGTGCTTCTCTTCAGTTCTTTGGAATATTGTTTTTCAGCAACATAATGTGCATATGTTGAATTTAGTTTCGCTTTGGTTTAAATGTCATAGTGCTTGGTGATGCTAATATTTTGCATTATGATCATTGAAATGTAATGTGTGATCAAGGTGTCTGGGTTGTGTGATTAATGATTCAATATACAAGTATACCATTTCTCTTAGTAGGTTTCTTGATTATTTGGCTTGGAATTCACTGGGTTTGTTATCTAAAATAAAAATTTTGAACATGGGGGCATGATTTTCCAATGGATCGAATTAATGTAGGGATGTTGATCGTGGGTTTAAAATGATTCTAATATGTGGAAACTGCTTATTATGTGAAGAATTTTGACATTATTTCTATCAAATCTTATTATGTGAATAGCCTAATGCATGGGTTGTATGTGGGTCTCGTGGGTATGGTAACTTCTTCAATATCTCTTATATTTATAGGACTTTGTCAAAACATTGTGCATCAGTCACTATGATGATGGAAAATATATTTTTGAAATTAGCAAATTCCTTGACCCTTAAGCTCAGTTGCTCTTCCAAATAGAAATACTTACTGGGCTTGTTGTTCTGCCTTCCTCTTTTGATTGAACTTTTATATTGGTTAGTTACTTTGTTGTCTTTTTATCACATTAATTGTAATGCCCAATTATTTAAATAATTTTTTTTTACTGCCAATCCTCTTACTTATGCTGATTTTGTTAAATATATTAGTTTTTTAGAAACTTCCGTATTAAAGTTGTTCCCAGAATTTGGTCTAGGTGGTATTATATATTAGTTGTCTGAGGTATTATATTTTCAAATTACTTGCTTTTATATAACATTTCAGCTTTTCACTAGGTACTTACGTGGCTCCCTTTATTACCATGAATTAGAGATATTTCACCAAACCTTTATCAACATTTCTCCTTACTTTTCCAAAAATTTCCTACCTTTATGTTTGAGTTGCTTTTGGCTGACCTTTAGTTCACTTCCAGCAAAGCTTAACTCTGGTTTTTCTGCAATATGCGTCAGCCACATCCTTCTTGAAGACCAAAAATTTTCTTTCTCCTCCAACTCTCTTGTTTTCGGTTATTTCCCCATCATTTTGTGCTTACCCAGTAGCAGAGTTGCACTGCTGTGAACCAATAGCCCGTGAGCATTTTTGTTTGTCCAAGCACCAAATATTTAGCTAAGGAAGCTTATGTGTACAGCAGTATTTCAATCAGAATCAAGCCAGCATGCAGTTAGGAGGCTGTACTTCTTTGATATTCCATTAGCCGTGGTAGAGTAATTCTTCGTTTCCTCTGCATTTGGCTCAATATTGCAGTTGCAATGCTTTTCTTTTCCTCATATTGCTACGAACCTAAGCTGGTCAAGCTCCTCCTTCTCTTTTTTTTTTTTGCTGGACGTGTGCCAAGCAACGCATAGGTGTAACAACCACAGTTTTATTGTAAGTATTCAACCATGAGCTTTTGGTTTAGGAACTCTGACATTTGTAGCTCCCTTGTTTTAGTAACTGTTGGTGCTAAATGTTTATAAAATATAGTCAAGCTTAATCATAGTGTTGAAATAAGGCAATGATTAATTTCACATTGGTTGAAGATAGATTGCTTGCAATTGAAAATTGCGTAGAAATGGAATATATAGTAAGAGTATATATATATTTGAGTTTGAATTCATGACACCCATAAGGTATTTGATAAATTGACCCAAAGAAAATGATAAATTTCAGCTTGTTAGGAAAAGTTAAGAATTTATGAGAGTTCTCATGAGAAAGAAAAAGAAGATAAAATCCAAAGGTAAATGACATAAGGTACTAGTTAGTACTAGTATAAAAATGTGAACAAAGGTTTTAGTAATATTGAAGAAGGAAGTGGTAATAAGCTTAATGTTGGAAAAAAGAAAAGAAAAGAAAAGAAAAGAAGAATAAGCATAAAACTATATTGGGTCATATTATGGGAAGGCCAATTGTAGAAGTACTGGAAATGTTCTTAGCTAGTTGGTTATAAGGAAATTAATTAATTTTATAGTTGGACCCTTAGTTACCCATAAACTATTTCTATAGGAACAATCGTTATGGACATGCGAGTGAAGTGTAAAGATTTTATAATAGTTATTCCTCGACTTCCTGCCTCTGAAAGATAAAATGTCATCGTTGGTTAACGGTACGGAGTACTAGTTCCAAAAACTAGCGAGGTGAGTGGAAATTCTCTGCCTTTGGTTACAAGAATTTTTCATATATATATATATATATATTGTTTATTTTGTCTATGGGAATCAATCCAAATTGTTCTCTAATGCTGTTCTCTTGATTTCCGAATTTAGAGTGTATTGTTCTTTTACTATTTTAATTAATTACTTTGCAACAATATTTTCGTCCATTACATGAAGCGATTGGGCACTATTTAAACTTTTATCCTACCTTGTGTTGAAACATATTCACATTGAGAAGTACTTTGATTTTATGACTATATGTTGGTTAAAAATTATCTATTTCCAGTATTTCTCTTTATCTTAATTAGTATTTTAGGTAATGTGAATTATGACATTAGAAAGTGGTTTTGGTGGATCCTTTAGCTACTTCCATAGAGAAACCCTAGGTGCACCTAGTATAAGTGATTGTCCATGTACCATACTCTGACATAGTGTTATCCGTGAGATTACTCCGGATATATATCTCAGTGATTTGAATGCTGTCTCTGACAGACAACTTGTTTTAGTGCAGTGTCTGATATATGTAAGTGTGAGAGTTTCTCTTGTGAAGAAGCAGTGGATCCATCTTGTTAAATGTATTCATATTTCCGTGAATTATGTTTATACTGAGAAACTTTGGAGCAATGGATTCGTCCTTCTAGTCTTGTTTTATTCCATTAAGCATTTTTATAAATATTTCATTTTGTAAAATCTGACTTCTGGATGATCATACTTTATTTTCCGTGCTGGACAAAAGTTTGATATTGGTCTGAGATTGGAATTTAATGTTTTTGATAGTTTCAGTTAATTTCTGTTTTGATAAAATATAATATTGATGCGTTTCTAGTTTCTTCACTTGAAATTCAGTATTCTTTCATATCCATTTATGCATACTAAATATATATAATTTATTTTCAAACTTGTATCCTTGGGTAGAGGTTTTTCAATAAAACCACTCTCTTTAATTTTTCCAAGTAAAGTGCTAATACCTTTGCTAGTCGAACTTCCTTAGCAAATGGAGCAACAATGGATTGATGGTGGACAACAATGGATTGATGGTGGACAGTTGGACAGGGCTTGCATAGTCAAAATTAATGATGTATGTTTAATTTTGTTAGCACGTCTTGTCTGTTGATTCGAGGTCCAACTGTTTGTGACCTTTAGTTATTCAAAGCTGTGTTTCGGTTATACATGTTACTCTGTCTAGTGGTGGGTTTGTCCACCCTTTTGTTTTGGTAATGTCAAAACTTCGTTAGAAGCTTGGAAATTTGATCTTTACTCTATTATGTTAACGATTATAAGGTATGCATGATTGAAAGTTAGGCTTGTGGGATACTACTTTACTGTAGTTCCTACGCCGGTCACATACCACATTTGGGGCATGACATTAATTCAGGAATATAAATTAAATAGTGTGATAGCGTAGTCTTCTTGATCTACCTTTGCACATTGTGGCTATCCTTTTTCATTATTTTGTTTTTTTTAGCATAACAAAAAGGGTGTACATTTTGTTTCTTTTAGAAATTGCTAAAAGAATAACACAGCTCTTTCTTTGGGGCTCCAAAGGCTACAAATAAGATAAAATAAAAAAAGAGAGGGAGAGAGTTTATATTTTTGGGTTCCAATGATCCAAATCATTTAAAAGGGTTTTATTGTAATTAAGTTTAAAACTCAAAATTCCTTTTAAGAAGGATAAAAATTGTAAATTTTGATGTTTAATGGAGGTCTTTAAAAGTTTTAAATATAACCTCCTTAAAATAAGATTGGGTTTCGAGGCCCATTCAAACTAACTTCCCAAGAGAGGCTTTAAGGGTCTATTCAAATCAATCTTTCAAATTAAAATCCAAGAACCCAATTAATTTGGCTTATTCAGAGTATTCTCTAAAATGCCCATGTTTAAATATTTTCAAGAGAATTCTGTAAAATCCAAAATTGGTTAGCTCACTTCTCAAAAATTATATTTTGGCCCTACTATTTTTTCAGTAATTACATTTTCGTCCCGACTACTTCCATAAATCTCCTTTTGGCCTCACTACTATTATAAATTTCATTTTGGCCCCACTATTTTGTAAAGTTGATTTTAGCCTCATTACTTGCACAAATCTTGTTTTGCCCCACTATTTTTGTAAATTTCATTCTTGCCCCAAGGATTTAATATTCAAAGGCTTTCGGTATAAGTTTATCTTCTTCAAAGTCTTAATCTCTATATGCATTCAGTGGAGTGATATACTTCCCGATGTCCTAATTCTTACGGGCTTTCAGTAAAACTTTATCTTCCCCAAAGTCCTATCCCTTTCTTTTAGGCCTTCAGGGGAATTTTATATTCCCCAATGTCTTAACTTTCATGGACATTTAGTGGAGGTATAGTATCCCCAATGTTCTAATTCGCTATCCGAGTTTTAAGTGGGAATTTAATTTTCCTTAATGTCCTAATTTCTTTTGACCGAATTAACTTATTCAAATAATTTCGAATTATGTTGACCTTAATCCCTTTTGGAATACGTAGGCATTTACTTGGTGAGTCAAGTCTAATTATTTCTTTCTTTATCTTTATTCTCTATTATCATATTGATAAAAGGGGTAATTAAAATATATTAAAATTTGTAAGCACAATCAATTTAGGATAATCGTTCTTAGGGATAAACATTGGAGGGTGCCTAACACCTTCCTCACACATAATTAGACTATCGAACCTTTCATATGATTCCAAGGGCTAATTTTTCTCTCTTTTAAGGATCCCAATTATCCTTCCAATAATTAGTGGTGACTCCATTTTTTTCTCTGCGTTTTCCCTTACGCGCCCCAAAGTCATAAAATGATAAATTTTCACCGACCATCACATTGTAACATGGTTAAAAGTTGAGGTACAAGATATATGTAAAAAAAAATGGTATATAAATAATATTACTCTTTGTGGCTTCACTAAGAGTAAATGTAGACCGTTCCATCGTTACGGTTGTGTTACGTGACGTTTTTAAACTAAGAGTAATATTATTTGTACATTATTTGTTATACATATTTTACATTTTCATTTTTAACTATTGATATATTTAAAATAATAATATTGATGAATTATAGATAATAATAAAATAAGGTACCACTCCATTTTTGGAGCAGTAGCAATACAGCAAACCTCCCACTACATTTTTTGTTTTGTTTTTGTATTATTTAGTTATGTTCTATCTCTTGTATTTTTTTATAAATTTTTTGAAATGTTTTAGTATTTTTTTTTTGGAATTTTCTTCTTAAGAAAAATTAAAATTTTAAAAAAATTGTTGAAGGAATAGTATAAGAGGTGTAGAAAATTTCAAAAATATTTCAAAAAATTTTCAAAAAAATACTAGAGATATAAAATTGACAAGTAATAAAAAAAAGTAAAACAAAAAACAAAAAAATGGGTGGTGAATGGTGTGGCTATATTGCAACCACCCTAAAAATGAAACTATAGTGGTGAATCCAGAAATTTTTATTAATGGGAAAAAAAAGTAAACTATAGTCTATAAATGAGATATGTCACAACGTAACGGGTGTTTACAAGATATTACAAAAGTAATTATTACTCTCACCAAATTCCCAATTACACCCAATGTTTCTCACACAAAAAACATAATCTCATGGCTAAAAAATACAAGATATCCCAACTTTTAAAATTTACAATTGTTCTTCTCTACATGTTTTCATATTTTAAAAATGTTATATATTTTTTCTTTTTCAACACTATCAAAAATATTTTTCTCTATGTATGTGATCAAACAATCATTCAATAATTCATTTCCCATACGATTGCGCATTCCATTATTTACAAAATTCATTGTAGAGAAACAGCTTTCAATTATTGCAACTGCCACAAGCAAAATCAAAGCTAACTTCAAAAGTAAATATACCATAAGATAAATAATATTCTTTCTAGTTTTCACCAATATTTCAGAAATATTACTAATCCCATTTAACTTTGAAAATTAATTATCAGAACAGACATCTATGATATAGGTTTTAAGTTGACTATCAAGTCTTATAAGCTCCATAGAAAAAAATTCTTATGGATAAAACTTAACCAAAAAAATCCACTTTCATTTTCAAATGTAAAAAATGAATCTCTTAGATTTAAACTTGCTACAAAAAGAAACAATTCAGTGTTTACTTCTGTAAATCTATTGTTAAGCTATTGAAGTTTTCTATTAATAACTTGATAGAATAACTCAACAAGTAATGCAAATTTGAAATTTTTTGAACTTTACGTCTTGATCTTCCTTGTCTCATGAATGCATCATTCATATTTGGAATGTCAATGCTTTGCTTCTGACAAAACAATGATATTTCATTCAGTAAATTGTGCTAACCATCATCTCTCATGTTTTGCAATATTTCCTTACATACCCTAACTAATAATATAACATTTACGTACAATGTCTTCATCACTTATTTGTAACGCTAAATGACCACGTTTCATCATTCGAGTTTTGTTTTGTTAAAGAAATTCTTAATTGTCATTATTTTTCACTTGCGAAAGGCCAGACTTTGAATGCTACGACTAGAAGTAAGATTTGTTATTTTCTTTTCTTTATTCATTCTTAAACAAAAATTAAACAAAATAGATAAAAACTGTAATGAATAAGAAAATTAACTACAAGTTATCATAAAATTAAAAGTAAAACATTGTGATAAAAATAGTATAAAAATTAAGTACATAAAGTAACTTTTGAATTCTATCTAAAAGGAATTAGTGGAGTACAACTGACTAAAAAGGTGATAAAAATTTGACATATGTGGGAGCAACTTCTAAATTTTTATGGGAATAATTTTTTTTACATATATAATAAACAAAAAAAAATTTCTTTTGAGGACAATTGCCCCCACACCCTATAAGGTGGGTCCACCACTCGCGATAGCATAACAAATATTATAAAATAATATATGTAAAAGGAAATGTGAGAATGATGTAAAAAAATAATATATAAATACATTATTCTTTAACACAATATCAAAAAACACCATGTGACCAATTTATTCCCTTCACTTGAAGCCCATATTTGCATTGCCTTTCAAGCCAAGCAATATGGGGTGTGCTCAAAGGGCTTCGTCTAGCTTGGGTGAATGGTTTTTGTCTTATTTTTTTGGAATGTGTCTCATAATCTCTCGTTCAAATTTTACAGAACAAGGGGCATGGAGACCCGGCTGGTGACTTATCTTTATTGGCAGAAGATAATGTACTTTCTCTCCATTGATTGGATAGTGGAAATAAGGCATACAAAATAAAAATATGCATTTCTTTTGCTTATAAATAGGGGAACAATGTTGAGGGAGAGTGAGATTTGAACTTACAACGTTATAATCATCTAATATTTAAATGTAAGAAAAGTGATGAACATGTAGGTTTGTCTTTTTGAACTTTGAAGGGTTGAATAATTAAGTCGATATTCCAACAAGTTAATTAAAACACTACCTTATCATAATATTTGAAAAATATTATGATTATTATAATTAAAATGGATAAAAAAATGTAGTTATAAATTTGATATATTATTTAGTTAAAAATATTTTTTATATTTCAATCAAGTGATATTGAAATTAATTTATATTATTTAAATTTATGATAAGTACATCTAATTACACATTATATTTTGATTTTTACCATTAAACGAACCGAAATTAAAAAAAAATAGTTATAGACTTAATGATATTATTAGTTTTTTTTCCAATTAATTGTTGGAGATAATGCTTAAATTATAAACGAATAAATAATATGATTCAACAAATTATCATATTGAGTATATTTTGATTATTTAAGTATTTATTGTTTATTCTTTGGGTACATATTGTTTTATTTTAATTGGTATATTTAGTATTAATTTTTCCAATGTTATTAACATTTGTTAAAATTTTATTTTTTAATTTTGTTATAAATAACATATCTTTTTAACACTTATTAAATGACTTTGGCATGGCCTTTAAGGATTTGGCCAACCCTAATTGACAATTTTATAAAAAGATGTGTCACTAGATTAACAGGTCATTAGCAAATAAAAGTTTAAAACTTTTATTATCCATTATCATATTATATTTTAGGTTTAATTGTAATTTTGATCGCTCTATTTTAGTAAAGTGCAGTTTTGGTCCTCATACTTTTAGCTTAAATAATATGGTCCTCATAGTTTTATAAAAGTTGTAATTTTATTCCCCTCATTAACTTTTCATCCATTTACTAACATCCAATGCTGATGTGGCCCTTCAAAAAGCCACGTAAGCTTCCAAAAATGACACATCAATAAATAATTTGCCACATTATAAAGCCACGTCAGCCTCAATTTTATCCTAATTCATCCAATTTGAGCGCTTACCCCTAATTTTCCTCCCCCATTTGAGCGTTTTGGATCACGCCAGTTTTCCACTGTGCTGTCACTTCCATCGCTAGCAATGTTAACCATGGTCATCTCTGGCGTCATTCACTGTGATCATCTCCGACGAGCGCCCCTCCACCGTTGGTAATTTTTGTTGGTGAGATCGCGATGGAAGCTAAGGTTTTTATAGTATAAGCTAAGGTTTTTCTACATTATTAGCTTCGGACTATTTTGGTTTATAAGAATTCATGGAAATGATGATTTAGACTCAGAAGAGCATGAAACTCATGCTACTGTCTTGGACAATTTGGTAGCGTGAGAAAAGAAACTATATGATGAAGTTAAGGTAAGTAGCACTATTACAGTATGTATCTAATAGTCAAATGTTATGTGATAGGAGTTTTACTTGCCATCTTTCCTATTTGAATTTAAATAATGTAACTCCTAGTAGGACCATGTTTTAGAAATTGGCACTTTGTCATCAAGTTTAAGTTCTTTCCCTGTATTTCGTTGATCTACAACACTCGAAGTGTGGTGTTGTTCTAACTATTCAGTCATAAACCCATAAATACATATCATTGCCCTCCATTGTTCTACTTAGTTATGGGGTAATAATGCATTCATATATATTTCTTGTTCTATTCTGAATCTTGCAGTTGAATATTGTTTGATAGGTTGGTGAACTTATGAAATTTGAGAACCAAAGAAAGGTTGCCACACCTAACAAGCATAAGAAAAGAGGTACCAATTCTGAAGCACTGGAGAAAGCAAAAGCAGTTGTCAGTCATTTTCAAACAAGATACATTGTAGATATACAGTCCATGGATTCAACAGTCTCAGAAATTAACCATTTACGTGATGAACAGTTATACCCAGTTGTACCCAAGACTTGTTCATCTTGTTGATGGGTGAGTTGTAATGTATAATTAGAATAAATAATTATATATAGATGGTTTTGATCATTATAAAGGTGTTTTGCAATTCAACTCACTGATATGCTATTTTATGGATAATTTTGTAATGTGGTGTAGCCATACCCAGTACAAAACATTTTATTCAAATGATTGTAGTTATTTAAAAGTTTTTATTTGGCTTTGTGACGTAAATTCTTCTGCACTTGCAGTAAGGTAGACTAGAGGAATATGTTCCTCAGCATCCAACAAATGGAAATCCTCCAACTTTATTTTTAGTATTGAGTGGTAATTATTTTTATGTTCCTTTACCTTCTTCCTCTTTGGTATGTCCTTGCTTTTCTTAACTTTCTAGTAATGAAAAATCTAATTTGCAGTGACTAGGAAGCAATTATTATGTTGCCATTAGTGAGTTGAAGCAAGCCATAGCTTAAGGTCAGGCTCCCTATAATAATTTTTCCTTTTCATTGAGGGATGATGAAGAATAACTTCTTGGGTATATATAGTCTTCCATGTCAACTTATCCACGTAAACTCTCTTTGCATGTATGTCATCTAGTTGTTTCTAAATAAATAAAGTTTTGGGGATGAGGTTTGACAATTTGTATCTTAATTAAAGTACAATTATATCTCAAAATATCACTTTGAGGGTTAAAATATAGATAAGAGGGATGCTTAACACTGTTCTGGTGATGTTGGTGACATGTAGAATTTTTGTAGGATTTATTGGAAAGCAATCATTAGGATTTCACACTACTTTTGTTACTTATATGATTTTAGCAATTATATAATGTGTAAAACAACCCAAAATGTCTACTCAAGAATCAAACTAGATTTGTCTGCTCATATGGGACATGAATATTCTATAAAGCATAGAAAGTTATTGCCTGCACTTTTCCATGACCATGTTTCAATAATGTAGATTTTTTAATTGTGAAATGGTGGAAATTTTTCTTTTTTCAAATATATATAGTTCATGGTTTGAAGAAAACAAGGTTACTGCAACTGATAGAAGGGAGATAGATCTCTCTGTTCTTAGAACGTGCATTTGTTCGATTGGAAACATAGTTCCAGTGGCTCAATACAAATCAGTCAGGTGTTTGTCAACCTACAAGGCAGTCTAGTGTAAGATAAGAAACATTGAGAGCTGCAAGTGAAGTTAGTAGAAGGTTTGCAAACATAATTGTTAGCCAACATTTTGAAGTGGGAAGCAACAACCAAGGTGACAATGAAGCCTAATAGCATAGTTAACTTTTAGGGATTTACTTTTGATTGACTTTTGAATAATTAACTGGCTTTTGTAAATAGTAGTTGAAATAAGATTCACTTTTATGGTGAATGATAATAACAATTTGTAAATGACAATGATTCAAGCTATAAATGATATATTAGTAGCCTATTGTTATCTTTTTTGTTTAAAATTGATGTTAGCTTATGTGGTTTTAGAACATCTCATAATAATGTGACTGTACAAGATCTCAAGCAAAATAAGTTGAAGACCTTATGCACCTAATATGAACATCCCAAAACAATTATTTTATCTGTCACTTAATACAATTTGAAATCACAACAATCACACATATTCCCCAACAACTCAAAATCACAACAATCATACATATTCCTCAACAACTCAGGTGGCCTTCATCTATGTCACCTTGCAGAGAAGATCTCAGTTTTTCTTCATGAAACACAAATAATAGAAATATCAAAAAATCCCCAAGTACACTTCATGAAACACAATTAAGAATTAGTCACATTCCAATTTCGAGCACGTGACCGGTGTAAGAAACTACTACTGAAGTAACATCGTACAAGCCTCGATATACAATGTACTCAAATGATAAAAATCAAAACCACTTCTAAAACATAAAAATCATAAGGGCGGACCACTCACCAACCAACACCATGACATCCATGGCCCAAAGCAACAAACCATTATATAAATAAACACTACTACTTGACAACCTCATGCAAATGCAAGACATCATTTAAGTAACACAGAATACAATCATATTCCAATTGTCCATGGGCTCAATTCTTGCTTCATTCGTCCTCCAAGGACGTCCATCAAATTATAGCAACAACTGAATAACAACCATATCTTGACCTGAAAAAAAAATATAATTATCAAGGTGAGTCATAAGACTCAATGAGTAGAAACACTTATCAACAGATACAAAGCTTCCCAGATGTATTACATATTATTTCACAAAATTGTTTGAAAGAGATGAAAACAAGAAATAAGTACTATTATGAAATACTTATAAAATAAAATATTAATCAAATAGTTAAGTAACATATTACTCAGAGAACAAGTAAAAACAATCATGTCCAAAGAAACAATAAAGTTCATCCCACTAAATAACAATTATATAAACTGAAATCTCGTCACTAATTCAAACAGTATCAAGATCCATAAATGTTTCATGGAAGAACCCAATCTTTACTCGGAAATTTTGATTCATTCCTGCCCCACTTGGCCGTCTTGCTCCACTTGGCCGTTCTTTTTGGACTGGATGCTACAAGAAGAATTTAACTCTCTACCAAGATTCCATTACTCACTAATAGAAGTTTAAACCTAAGTGCACCAAGTGGTTTTACCATAACTAATCACGGATCCCAACAAAAATCTACAGTAAATTCCAAGTTTCAAACTTCCTCATCTTACTTTCACGGAAATTGCATTGTCTACCATTTAGTACTTTCATAAAAATTTCATAATAATAAGAATCATTTCATTAGCTCATAGAATTTAAAAATATCTTGAAACTTATCATAATATAACATAAACATTTATTTCTATTCTATATTAGTCATAAATACGGCACTTGAAATATATTTTTTCTGAAATTATAATTTTTTCATACCAGAGATAAGTGAAATCCACTCATCTTGCTATCATGAAAGCTTATCCAAATACCACAAATCTTGAAGGTTTCAGCCACCCAATTCAAGAATTGAGAGATCCAAGAAAATTTCTCTAGCTGATATCCTTAATATGGCATGGAAGAAAGCATTCATACATGTAGCAAGGCAAGGTCACACAAATGATCAGCAGTGAAGGAGCCAAACAAGCATAGATGTTTCAGGAATAATAACCCATGAAGTTAAATTAAATGCTTCCAATTCAGTCTCTAACATTTTATTTCAAGGAGATTTCCATATTTTCTAGAAACACAATGTCCACTTGCATCATTCAAATAACACAAAAAGACCTATACTTTATGGTTTTAAGTTAACTTTCAATTAACATAACTATATTATATACTTGTAAAAGTACAAGCTTCCAAGGGCAAGAAAAGAATCCATTCACTTGTTAACTTGGAACTAAGTACACCATAATCATGAACAAAGTAATATATAAACACATATAATAAATTCTCGTAGAAGTTATACATTCTATAGCACATTACTCCAATACTTTCCTCAATAATTATTCCGTCAAACTAGCAATTTCCACTTGACATATTACCAAACTAATTAAGATATATTTTCCTTTCCAAATACAGGTTTACTTAATAAAAGTGGTGCTCCCAATTTCAGAAATTGATACTAATCATTAAATAAAATAACTTAAAAATAAATTTCTAAGCACATCAACATAGAAGCACACTTGTTTGTCTAGCATCCAAATACAATGATGTAGATTCAAATAAAAAAGGAACAGAAATAAAGCATTATCCCAAAACTACATACTTTTGACTAGAATAGATTACCATCACCCAAGAACACATAAACAACCCGCCGCACTATAATTTATCAATTCAAGATTCATTTGAGGGATTCACGAATTTAGTTTAAGGCACAAGAACTATTGCCAAAATCAAATGGTTATCAAGCTGAATAATAAAATCAATGCATGAAGAGGAGCCGAGGGTTGAAGAGGATCTCACCAACATATTCAAAATCAAGAAATAAACTCACAAACCCCAACCCATAAAACGACATTCTCTGTCTTCTTACAATAATTCACCATCTCGTAGCGCCAGCGTAGAACATGTGAAAAGATATAAAGATAACCCATTAAAATCTCTCAGTTGAGTAGAAATAAGGGAAACTGAGAGAAAGAGTTGAATGGGTTAATTTAATTAGTTCTATATTTATATGCAATATAATGTGTACATAATACATAGTAACTACCTTATCACTTATTCCTTCAATCCATTATATCTCTTAAGGTATTGCCCTCATTTCAGCTACCAAAGTCGTCTTCTTTAAAAAACAACACCCCTTTTATTTAGAAATCAAAACTTGCTTCCCATGAATACTAGGCTTCATACCAAATATAGAATTTCATTTCGAGGAAAATTAGAAAATAAAATAAAAAGGTAGTCTTTTCTTGCTAACAAAATGAACTAAAAAGTTAAAATTATTTATGCATGATACAACATATGAGGACTAATTAAAGGAAAGACAACATTCCAAATATACAAGAATATCTAAAGGATACTTGAAGAGATAAGACACGACTTTTTGAAATACCCAATCACTAAAAAGAAGTCCCTTAATTCCTCACTTCAAACACTGCAACAAGGAAATAGATCAGGGAAATGAATTTTGTTGGCCTCTCTCTAGATCCTTCTCCTGGCAGAAAAATATCTTAGATACATGGTAACAGCCATACATTTGGGTTCCTCTTTATTCTAAATTCTCAACGTCTTCTTCAAGAAGGAATTGCTCTCGGTAGCATTAACACTCTTGTTTTTTAGTTGCTTCTCCTCCTCCTTCCAGTAACAGCTTAGTTCTAATCCCCTTCATCTGGTAGATTCGTTCATCCAATGGGGTTGCTTCTTCGATTGTATATAGTTCTTAGGCCAAGTTCATTCAATATGGCAGTCCTCGTCTTTTTCAGCAGAAAGATTGAAGGTCGTCCCTCTCTGTTGAATCCGTTCAATAACTTTTCTTAGTCAAAAATCTCAGCAAGTAAGTCAGCTATCTTCAGTTTCCATTTAATGTTCACTTGTGTCTCTTGCAGCGACCAGATTGTTACTGTAGCTCCTTAGTAGCTATGGCCTTCAATATCTACACCAGAAAGGTATTCTTCTTTGACGACCAGCCACTGAAGTAGTGTCACCCAGAAATGTCTGATTTTAATTTCTGCTTAGATAATTCTGTTGAGAGTGGGATTTCTGAAAGTTTTAGTCTATTCTCTTAACATTATTTTTGGAGTTATGTTTTATTATTTAAGTGGTCTTTTGTTTGAAATCTCCGCTTCAAGATTTATGTATTCGTTAAATTGTGAGCTTCTCTATGAGAAGTCCTTCATCACTTCTTTCATTGATTTCAAATTTAAGTTAAGAAATTTCTTAGATTCCATCTTGTTTATTTTAAGATTGTAGATTTTTATTTAGGGATTTGGCTGGACTTAACGGTTATTCTCTTGATTCCCAACTGCATGTTATTTTGCGAATGTTTTTGAATTTTTTTAATGAATAGTATCAAAAAAAATGAATGAATAGTATAAAAAAAATAAAAAACATTTTAAAAAATTATATGACATAGACAATAATTAATTAATGAAAAAAATAAAAAAAATCTAGACAAAAAACAAAACAAAAAAATGGCACAACGATTTTTACCTTACAGCCCCATTTTGGGGCTGTAGGGTATGCACCTTCAATGTCCCTATTGACCACATTTATAACAAGCACCACTTTCCTTTTGGCATTGCCCCATATGGAATTTCCCACATACCCCACATGTAGTGCGAACTCGAGATGGAAGTGGTGGCAAGGAGTTTGCCTCCCAAGAAATCTGGTTATTAATAAAAGATTGACGGGCACGCTTATCTGACTGTTTAGGGGGAGTACTAGCGGAGGAAGCTACTTTCTCTGATTTAGGTGGGAATCTTTGCTTTTTCTTATTACTAGTGGCATTTTCAAACTGTTGTTTCTCCCTCTGTCTGTTTTCCAATTTGGTGGTCCTATTGTATACCATCTCAAAGGTATTATCATCAGTGATAGTAATGGCATTAAAGTAAGCTATCAAGAGCCCCTTAATAAACTGTTTGACCCTTTCCTTCTCTGTGGGAATTATTTGTTGAGAAAATTAAGACAAACGGAAGAATTATGCTGCATACTCAGACACATGACATATCTCTAGTCTATCAAAGGTAGAGAAATTCCTGTAGTTGAGCTTGGAGATCCCCTTCGGGGATGAAATGCTGTAGAAAAGTGATCTTGAAGGTGTGCCATGCATTCCCAAGTCCCTCCAAGGGTCCCTTAGCTTCCCATACTTGATACTAGTCAGCAGCCTGACCATCTAACTGAAATCAACCTAGTATAACCATTGTTGTTTCAGGACAATCTAGCATTTTCCACAATCACTCAACCTGATCAATGAATTACTGAGGATCTAAGGTAGAGACATAACCAGAGAAGCGAGGGGGTTTTAATTTCTGAAACCCCTGAAGGTGACTCCAAAAAGCAAGGGAGTTCATAGGAACAAAACGAGTAGCCGGAGGAATCTGTGTCTCTATAGTATTATCGGGAGGAATCCGAGCTTTGATCTGAGCCACTTCATCAGCCAAAGCCCTAATAAATCATTTTATTTCCTGAGTTCATTTTCGAATAGGAGCTTCTGTTGGTGAAATTGAAGTAGGAGCAATCTTCGCTGCTTCAGGTGGGTAATGAATCCTATGCCTGCCTCGACCCCTAGCAAAGGGTCCCAGCCTGGTAGAAGCTTGATTGGATGTTGAAGCATGAGACCTAGTTCGAGGAGGCATTTCCTATAAACATAAAGAAGATTTTAGCAATATGAAATTTCAGTACACTAATAGTTATTATGTCTTAGATGAAGGCAAATGGAGCAACATAAAGGGGTTCCCATAAACTTTACTTATGATGGGTACTCCCGGGCATACTCATCCTTAGTTAGGTTTATAATTCTCCCTAGTTCAGATAATTCAATATCTCTATAGGCCCTAACCACAGACCTAGACCATGCTCTGATACTAACTTTGTCATGCTCTAATTTAGGAACATGTGACTAGTGTGGAAACTACTATAAGGTAGCCCCTACAAGCCTGACATATACCCTATGCAACTTTCAAATAAATCAAGTAAAGTCATGAAACAATACATGTATACAATAATGCTAAAGAATACTCATACCAAAAATTTCGGCAGAGTTTTCCCTGAAATACAGACATCTCAGGGGTAACATAACACAAAAAAAAAAAAAAAACTGAGAAGGTCTTCATGACCAACAATAGAACAAATTCATATCCAAGCTGACAAGTATAACCCTGTCAATATATCAAGTGCTAAATTCAAAACATACATTTACAAATTACAATGAACTATGCAAGTCCTAGCAACTGTCCAAAACCAATCAAAGTTGCTCTATTGACCAAGTCCAGAACACCAATACTCACTTAGCAGGTCTTATGGCGCTGGAGGTTCAGAAGGTGAGGGTGCATCAACTCTATCTGAAAAAATGTTAAAATAAAAATGAGTTACTCTGACCTAGTGAGGAGAAATAACCCTATCAAAGAGATACAAGTTTTCACTAATATTAAAAATATGTATATAAAAATATATGTGTAACTTTCAAGTTTCAAGTGAATAAATCACAATCAAAATAGTATCATTGTTTTTTTTTTTTCAAAACAGAAGTCAAATTATAGCTAACAAAGAAAATCAAACCATTCTTCAGTCAGCAACCTACTTTGGTTAATTCAAAGTTTAAACTTTATAGCGGTAAAATTCTTGGAAGGCTGAAATATTCATATGAGTAAGAATGTACTTACGAAAAAAAATGTGAACCAGGAAGGATGGACCCAATACTTCTTCACATAGGCAACTCTAATCAAATATAAATATTTAGGATAGAGCATAGCTCTATAACATATACAAATATTCAGAACAGAGCATAGCTCTGTAACATATACAATTTATTCAGAATAGAGCATAGTCTTGTAACATATACAAATATGCTATGTGTACTTAGGGTTATTCTATGGAAGGAGATACAGGATCCACCCAAAAATCATGTTTATAAACCATAAAACATAACATTTTACAAAAAAACTGAATCAGGTGAAATTAGGAACAAAATAGTTGAACTTTGTACTTACACATTCAAATATATATATATATAAAATACTCCCTGAGTATCTTTGTTTTTTTTTTTTATATAGGAAGAAAAGTCAAAATAATACAGTTTCTATTTCAATAATTAACATTATTGCATAAAGCATAATCGTAATCCACATTTGAAATATATATATTTTATATAAAAATGCATGTATCCTCAGGTAGAGAGCTTCACTCACCTATTGAAAAATTTAAACACTCTCACTAACTCAAGTTGTCCACCACTCTAAAGAATCCGCTGAAGCTTAAATTTAACTGAAGTTCTTGAGATTTCTCCAACTCTATCTATCATTGCACAATTAAAATTTCAAGAATTATAATCTTGACCATTTTATTACTAAAAAAATTATAGAGCCTCATTTCCTCTAAATTTTTTTTTTTCTTGAAAGTAAGTAAAGTTACCTAATAGTTGTCCCAAAGCTTTAAGGTAAGACTTCAATAGCTAACTTGTAAGACTCATCACTCCACCTTCAAGGTTGATTTTTCAACAATTAGAAGGAAGGAACTCAGCCATACTATTATAATAGAACACCCCCTGGAGCAATATAATATATATTAACAAATGGACGGGTGTGGAGTCAAAGTAGAAAAAGAAGAGAAAGGTAGTAAGATGCCTACCCAAAACTGCAACAGCAGCAAAAACCTTACCAAAAGCTGGATTAACTAGATTAAGGGCTCAATTTCGCTAATTACTGAACAGAACTAGTGAAGCTAACCGCGAATTACACAGAGGAGATAGAGAATACAAAATCGAGTAGAGCAAGGCTGAGTCTTCAAGAAACTAAAACGGGAAGATGGGTAATAAAAGCCTAGGGTGCCTTGGCTGAAAAAGACAGAAATGAGAAAAGAGGAAATCAGAAATGGCCAGATTTTTTTAAGTAGTAATAAAATGTTCAAGATTAGAATTCTTGAAATATTAATTGTGCAATGATAGATAGAGTTGGAGAAATCTCAAGAACCTCAGTTAAATTTAAGCTTTAGCGGATTATTTAGAGTGGTGAACAACTTGAGTTAGTGAGAGTGTTTAAATTTTTCAATAGGTGAGTGAAGCTCTCTATCTAAGGATACCTGCATTTTATATAAAAAATATATATTTCAAATGTGGATTACGATTATTCTTTATGCAATAATGTTAATTGTTGAAATAGAAACTGTATTATTTTGACTTCTCTTCATCTATAAAATAAAATAAAATAAAAATAACAAAGATACTCAGTGAGTATTATATTATATATATATATATATATATATATAATGTGTAAGTACAAATTTCAACTATTTTTGTTCCTAATTTCACCTAATTCAGTTTCTTTGTAAAATGTTATGTTTTATCATTTATAAACATGATTTTTGGGTGGATCCTATATCTACTTCCATAGAGTAACCTTAGGTGCACCTAGCATATTGTATATGTTACAGGGCTATGCTCTGTTATGTATATTTGTATATGTTACAGAGCTCTACTCTGTCCTAAATATCTGTATTTGATTAGAGTTGCCTATGTGAAGAAGTATTGGGTCCATCCTTCTTGGTTCACATTTTTTTTCGTAAGTACATTCGTACTCGTATGAATATTTCAGCCTTCCAATAATGTTACCGCTATAAAGTTTAAACTTTGAATTAACCAAAGTAGGTTGCTGACTAAAGAGTGGTTTAATTTTCTTTGTTAGCTATAATTTGATTTCTGTTTTGAAAAAAAAAATGATGATACTGTTTTGATTGTGATTTATTCACTTGAAGCTTGATAGTTACACATATATTTTTATATACATATGTTTAATATTAGTGAAAACTTGTATCTCTTTGGTGGGGTTGTTTCTCCTCATTGGGTCAATGTGACTCATTCCTTCATTTTAACTTTTTTCAGATAGAGCTGCTACACCCTCACCTTCTAAACCTCCAGCACCATAGGACCTGCCAAGTGAGTATTGGTGGGTTATTCTGGACTTGGTCAATGGAGCAACTTTGATTGGTTTTGGCCAGTTGCTAGGACTTGCATAGTTCATTGTAATATGTAAATGTATGTTTTGAATTTAGCACGTGATTTATTGACAAGGTTATACTTGTCAGCTTGGATATGAATTTGTTCTATTGTTGGTCATTGAGGCCTTCCCAGTTTTTGTGTGTGTGTGTTACGTTAGTCCTAAGATGTCTGTATTTCAAGAGAAATTCTGCCGAAAGTTTTGGTATAAGTAGTCTTTAGCACTACTGCATACCTGTATTGTTTCATGACTTTACTTGATTTATTTAAAAGTTGCATAGGTTATATGTGAGGTTTGTGAGGACTACCTTATAGTAGTTTCCACACCAGTCACATGTTCCTAAATTGGGACGTAACACACCATCAACTATCATCACGCCGTAACGCCTATTAGTCTTCTGTCACTCCATCTTTGCTTAGTTTGAGAATGTTTAGAGTGAGTTTTCTTCAATTATGGCCTTCTCTCCATTTATCATTCATGTCCTGTCTTTTGGTGACTATCTAATTTTGATTTTGTTTAGCGATTTAATCCATTTTTAATGTATTTATTAATTTTTTTTCTTTTTGGGCCTTCAACTTAAATTGTTGGAGAAATCTGGCAGAAAATAACCCAAGGGAACAATGAAAAATTGGATATGAAAGTCTCAATTTTTTCGAATATAGAGGGGGAAATAACCCGAGGCGACCAAATTCCGCCTCTATTTCCTTGGTTTTAGTGTTCACTTTAGAAGCGGACTTTGAGGCAAATAATATTAATAAAACAAATTTTTTTGTTATTTAAAGGTAGACAAACTGCGACGCCCTATTTAAAGGCAGAATTTTGTCTACCTCAAATAATTAGGAGACGGATTTTGGCCACCTCTAGTTACCTTTTTTTTCTTTGTAGTGGTAACTCTAAATTAAAGGTATTTTTTTAATCATGAAAATGTAGTCAACTTTTGGGTATTATATATTTTTTTATGTCTATATTAATTTATTTTTTTATTTTTTTATTGAATTATAATAGTATATTATTATTATCAGTTTTTTAATTTTATTATTATTGTTGTTATTAATTTATAAAATGAGTGAGTACACTTAACAGAAAGCCTAAATCTGCCTATATATATATATAACATGTACTAAAAAAAATTATTGCAGTTAGCCCTAAAGGGGTAGTGATGAAGAGAAAGTTCAATATGAAAAGCACACTATTTAAATTTACGTGTACTTTCTTTGACATGTAATATTTAATTACAAAAATTAACTTACGCAAATTAATATTTTATAATAAATCAATAATAAAAAGTAAGTGTAAAAAAAAAGTATGAAACTAATTGTACAAAAATTTTATTTCTTAATGAAAAAGAGAAATGTTCAAACTCACAAAATGTTCTTTTTAGTTTATTATTATAATTTATCTTATTTATCTTATATCATCTCATTAAATGTTGATTGAACAAAAATTATAAATTTAATGAGAGATATTTTTGTAAGAATAGCATTTATTGTTCAAAAACAATGAGACGAATGGAAATTAAATCCATAGCGTAAAAGCACATTTTCAATATCAAAAATGGCAAAATGGTATCAATATCTAATTAATATTATTATCAATAATTGTTTGATAAATTTAAATATTATATTCAATTATCAATATAACTATCAACTAATTAAACAAGATACATAACAATGAGTAGCTAGCTAAAGACTCTATGAATTTCGAAAAATTTGTTCCCTTGAGTATGATCATTTTAGGTATTAATTATAGGTGTAAATATCTTCTCACAACTTTTTTTACCGTCAAATAATATAGTATCCATCTCGTCCCAAACTCATTATTTATATATATATATATATATATATATTATAGTTAAAAAATGAGCAATTGTTTAAATTATATTAATAATTATTTGAGAGTTTTTATTTTGAATTATTTATAAATATTTAGATAAATAAGTTTAGGTATACTAGTATTTGGAGACGACATAATAACCGAAAATGGGTCTAAAATTTTTATATAAATTTCAAATTAAATACTATAATATCTTATCTATGTTCATCCTAAAATTATATATATATATATATATATATATATATTTGAAATGTTTCGTACGTAGCATAGAAAGTTTGAATAAGACTATATATGTTGCATGTCCAATGGTAAACCCCAACTGCATTTCAACTACTTTCTGTTCAACTACCCTTGTATGACTACACTATGATACGTTACCAGTTACCACCAACGCATGCCCGCTCTCTGTTTGTGTAAATACCTGATCTCTCTGTGTCTATGGCTGCCCAACCTCTTCTACCTTCCACCACTTTTCTCCTCACTTCCCCTTTATAAAATTCCAACCCTCAAACATTCTCATTTTCTTTTCATTCCCTTTCATTCTCACACCCTCGCCCTCTCACCCAATGGAAAACCAACTCCCATCAACCCCGCTGCCGGTAATGGCACCACCCCTAAACCCCGATCCCTTCATCTTCACACACTCACCCCCTGACCTAATGGAAAACAACCACCCACCAAATCAGCCGCCACCGCCACCACTGCAAAACCCTATTAATCCTTTCATCTTCACACCCTCAATGCTGCCTGCTCCTTTGGACCTTCAAGGGCTGCCTGACATTGACTGGGTTAACCTTTTGTCTGGCCAAAACAGTTTGCTTGGGGATGCTAATTATGTTATGGACTGTGCTTCATCATCATCGTCGTCATCATCTTCTTCTTCTTTAATGGCTGGAAAGAATATTGGAGCTGAGGAAGAAAAGGGGAATAAGGAGAAAAGGAAAGGTGGTAGGTTGAAGAAGATAAGCAAACCCAGGTTTGCGTTTCAGACGAGAAGTGCAGATGATGTTCTGGACGATGGTTTTCGTTGGAGAAAATTGTAAGAAAAAGTAGTAAAAGGATTTAAAGATGGAAACACAAACTTGTATGCTTAGAACATGTACAAGACACTGTCC
>JASKGM010000014.1:2713531-2724115 GCA_034509205.1 Ceratonia siliqua
GGGGGAAGATTTCTTCCATTTTTCAGAGATAGCTTATTCTTTGTGTATTTGAATGGAGTGATATCTGAGCTGAACTTTTTGTACCATATTTAAGATTTATTCTTAGTGGGAGGCATAAATTCGTCATTTTTGTTATATTATTTTAGAAAGTTTACTTTTAAGTAGAACTTTGTGGACTGGTTTATTAAAATTATATTCATTTACTGCTTTCTGCTATACTGAATTTTATTTTTGGCAGGAATATATACATCCTTATATCACCGGCATTACATCCATGGAAGAAAATCATGTGCTTGAAGCAGCAAAGGATGGAGCAGGATCACGTGTTGTTGAAGCTTTTCTAAGTTCAGGTGCTCCTGGGAAACAGAAGCGCAGATTAGTTACAAAGTATGTCTTTCAACCAATTTTGTTTATATTTATCATGAAGTTCTTATTGGTATTGAAAGGATAAAATGTCTCAATAACTACTTTGTGTTCATGTGGAAGGGGATCTTGGTTTCTAAGCTTAAAATCTTTGTAAAGGAACCAATAGGCAGATTGATGGTTGAAAAATTCAAACATGGGGGTGGTAAGAAAGACAAGTTGACTATGTTGGCCAAAAAAAAAAAAAGACAAATTGACTAAGAAAAAAATTGATAGAAATGGCTAAATTGGAAGTTCAGGATTCTATTTGCCAAACCTATGTTTAGGAGGGTTCTATGTATTTTTCCCTATCCTTTACTTTATTTCTTTAGTAGCCTTTTTCAAGATTTCAAGTTGAACATGTTAAAAAAATTTGTATTTAATTGATTTCGAATTCGCTGCTTTATTGATTTTCTTTGTCATTACCCTTTTCCTCTTTTGTAATCTATTTTGAAGGCTACGAGGGCATTTTGGAGAGCTTGCACTCCACTCTTCTGGTGCTTTTACTGTTGAAAAGTGCTTCACTGCCAGTAATCTGTCGCTAAGAGAGGCTATAGTGTCTGAATTGTTGGCTGTGCGAAGTGAGCTTTCCAAGACAAAGCAGGGCTCTTACATATTAAGGAAACTAGATGTTGACGGGTAAGCTTTTGGCTATGGGCTGTTTTGGAATGTCCAGATTTTCTTTACGTTTCATTGTCGGAGAAAATGTTTTCATAAACAAAAAGCATCTTATTTGACACAAGAAATAATGAGTTTGACTGGTTATTGGCTGTTGATGCTACACTGCTTATGAACCGATCTGACATCTAATGCAATGTTGTAGGCTAGTTTCCCTAGATATTGTTTGCTTGTTTGATTTATGAGTTTATTGAAGTTAATGCTCATGATTTATGCCTCTGTTGTGTTGCAACAGATTTGCTGCCAGACCTGATCATTGGAGGTCAAAACAAGTATCCAAAGAATCTACATATAAAGATTTTTATGATACGTTTGGCTCCAGTGATATCAAGTCAGCCAAAAACGATGGCTTTCTTGCTGACACTTTAAATCATAAATCAAATCCAAAAAACTTGAAGGAAGTGAGAAAAGAGATTGACCAATCCCTCGCTTCTGCTGCAACATTTTTGAGCACGCCTGGATCTAAGAGAAAACCAAAAAAGGAAAAGCATCCAAATAAGAAAAATGCTCAAATTGGTGGAAAGGACGGTAGCTCTAACAGGAAGAAGAAAAGTTCTAACAAGAAAAAGAATGGTGGGTCTGATGATGCGTCAACTGCAGCAGTTGATAATGTGAAGAAACGACGAAGAGATAATGACTTATCTGAAGCTTCTAAGAAGAAACTGAAGGCATGAATATAGACTGGACAAAGTTTTTTCAGAAAAGGATGGCATTAAGCATAGTGAGAAGGGTTCCAAAGATTTGATGTTTGAAGGTTTGAATGACATCCTCTTTTCTTGTAATTTTGTATCATTTAGTAAGTTTCATTGACTATAGAACTGGAAAGGTCAATCACATTGAACGAGAAAGGTATTTACTGCAAAGTATGAGAATATCTTCCAACAACCACCTCCCTCCCTTTCCTTCTCCCCTTGTGCCGTGTATGTGACTTTGCACATAATGGGATCATTCCTTTTATACAATTCAAATATTATTGATGTAAATATATCAGAAAAACTTTAAATACAATGCAAATTGCAGTGAAACCCCAGGAATACTCAACTGTTCTCTTAATTTAGATGGGGCAATTAAAATGAAAAATGAAAAAAAAATGAAAGTAAGGTAGTTCTGATATTGCTGTATCCGTTCTGCTTCCCTTTCAGCCGTCTGTTGGAGGATTGAACCTGCCATTGAAGCATGGTGTTTCTGTCAATCACTGGAGAGCTGCGTATGATGGAAAGGCTTGAAATTTTAGCAGCAAGAGTTACTTGTTGTGTGTGGGATTTGATTTGGTTGGAGGTATCCTTCGGAAACATGAGTCCACCTGCTTTGAAGGGTTTTTCCTATATGCCTGGAAATCTTTTAGAGCTTGAGAAGATGAAATCTTGCTTAATGACAAAGGATTCACTTCTTTGAATGGGCGAACCTCAGATTTGACTCTAGGGGAACAGGTTGATAATAACAGTGAAAGTGTAAGAGCAAGAGCAGCCAGTGCTCTGGACCAGCCCTTATGGTAGCGGAGGATTTTGGTTCGGGTGGCTGTGATGCTTGTTGCTCGTTGCATTGTGAGTCAAGTCCTAGTGCTAAATTGCTAATGAATCATGAGATATTGAGGGTCAAGTGAGTAAGTATTGATTTATTCTTTAATACTGTCTGAAGTGGGAAAAATCTAATTGAGATCTGACGCCAGTATGATCATGTGCTCAACTCTTGACATGCTGCATTTTGCGTTGTCTGGCCCAAGAGATTTGATGAAAGTGGTGGCAGAAAGTTCAGAAAGGTCATGTGATCAGGCACGTGGTATAACTATATGTTTTAACTTTCTTGGAAAAGGTAAAGGTGTTGATATTGAAAATAAATCAGACGGTGACACCATGAATCTGATTTATCATTTAAACAGATGAGTTATGCTAAAGCTGAAGTGAATCTTGAAGGTCATCTCTCAGTTCTGCATTGAGGGATGAGCATGGAACCAGTTCTATCACCAAACAAATCATGAGAAGCTCGCTAATAGTTTTATGCTAATACTAGTTTACTAGACTTTATGCTAAAACTAAGAAAATGATGAAAATGGTAAGTGAAGACACAAATAAATTTATTATAATTTCTAAACATCACAAAATATTTTGCCTATTTGTTAACGTGACATCTTGTTTGGTAAGGGATATGACAGTTCAATTTAGTTCAACCTGAAATAGACATAGATCAAACGAACCCAATAAACCTTCAACACAGGCACGAACAAACACATGTTAAACTATAATAATATTGCCCTAAGATATAAGCCTATTGGATACACCAGAAACCAAGGATAAATCCATCAGTAGATCGAATCTATACAAAAATTAACTGACTCTAGCTTAAAAATTAATCAACATCTCTACCTAGTGGGGCTTTTCCCCACCGAAAGCAGTTTTTTTTTTTTTGTTAAAAAAAAGTAGAAGCAGGATAATAAATGGTGTTTGAATGAGCTTTTATTCAAAATTGTTTAAAGAAAAAGCACACGTTATTTTTAAAAATCAGAATTTTAACTTTTTAAAAAATAAGTTCTAATGGAAGGGAGAGAAAAATTTTTGGACAAATATATTTTTAAAATATTTCACATATTTTTTAAAAAACACTTTTATATAATTTCTCAATAATTTTACTTGCATGAAAATATTTTTTATATTTTTACATCCAAACGCAATATATATATATATATATATTTTTTTTTTCAATCAAATCATTATTGCATAACTACAACCAAATGTAAAATAAATGTTTTTTTTTTATAAATTTAACCCTTCTATTTGAAACATATGTTAAAAGTATAAACCCATTCAAACGGCCCTAAATGTTTGGTATGTTGTCATCTTAATTTTGATACATGAGTTAATATTAAACATTTAAGATACTTATGTTTGGTACGTTGTTATTTTATATCACTTCGGATATCTTAGCTTCAATAATTTAAAAAAAAAATGTTAATTGTATATATATATTTTAATATTTTTAATTATCATATCAAATATAAAAATTTAAATATCATGGTATTTAGATACATGATACCAAAATGATAAATACTTTTAATATGTATACATATTTATTTATTATTAGCTTCATATGTAAAAAATTTCTTGCAACAGAAGCCAAAGCACAAGAAGTTTATCATTAGCTTGATCACAATCATTGTAGGGATGGATCCAGAAATAAACTATTGATGGGCCTAAAGTAGAAACAATAATTCATAAGCATCCTACTATCCTACCGCAACCGCATAGTAGCGGTAAGAATTACTATTCATCTTTCACCTCTAATTTTTTGTATATATTTTTTTAATTTTTTAATTTTTTAATATTAATTAATTATTTTTTATGTCATATATTTTTTTGAGAATTTTTTAAAATTTTTTTACTTATGAATGAATAGTGTCTAAAAAAATTATAGATGAATAATTTAAGTAAATATAAACAAATTTAAAAAAATTTTAAAGACATTTTAAAAATTTCTCAAAAAATTATACAATATAAAAAATAATTATTTAATTTAAAAAAAAAATGAAAAAAAACTCAAAAAAAAAAATTAAAAAAGTTGCCTACCGCCACAGAAATGTGGCGGTAGGTGAGTGTTGTCCAATTCATAATTCTATGAAATTTCCAAGCCAATGAGAGCCATGACCCTCCCTTGTCTCCCTTCCATAGGTCACAGGTAGGTAACAATATTGTTTGTGTACGAATTTCTTAAATCACATTAAGATATCTAGTTAATTGAGAGTCATTGGATGCCCGGGCAGGGGACCTAGATCTCATGCAGTTACTGAACGAGATCCAATCACTTTTAATGAATGAATGTACGCAAGGACACTGTTGCTACAGTATCACAATGACTGGAGGGTCCAGTCACTGTATTGGATCCGTGACCTCAGGTAGGAGTGCAAGGGTGACACGAGTAAGTACCTGGTCTCATTGGATTTAATAGGATCGATTCTTTACATCTAGGTTTATACTCCCTCTGAGCTCCTTTTTAGCTTTAATCTTATCTTTAGAGAGTTGGATTTTAAAATTCTTTACATAAAATTAATGACTAAAACTTATAATTCAACTCATAATCAGTATTAAGGGTGATGCATAGAGAATTTCACACTTCAAAAAGTTGTTATCTTACCATTAAATTTATTTTAAGATTATCACATTAATTTTTTAATTTATAATTTAACTAGTAAATTTTGAAAGTTTAAATATAGAAATATATCTAATAATAAAAATATTAGGACCTGTTTAAAATAATTTTAAAAAATAATTTTTTTATTTTCTTGTTCTATGAGAATACAAAAATTTGTTTAAATAAGTATTTTCATAAGTTATTTTAAAAAACTGTTCTAAAAAATAATAACTAAAAATAAAATAAATTTTTGTATATTTTTATTTATTTTTATCATATATTTTAAAAAAATACAAAAAACAATTGATAAAAAATATTTTTACCAAAACAAACTTTTTATTTTTTTATTTTATAAAATTATTTTTATAATTATTCTCAAAAATTATTTTAAAAAATAATAAAATAAAAATCATTCTAGGTCATAAATTAAAAAACTTTTTAAGAGAATTATTGCCTTTTTTTTTTCCAGAGGTTTATGCCAAAATTACATTGATAACCCTTAATTTAATATGCACAATTTAGAAATAAAATGAAAATGAAAATATAACCTAAAATGCATCTTCTATGTCTCTCATATTCCATATCAGTGAATTTACATGAATGCCCTCACTAGAAGGCCTGCTTTAGACTTTATGGGCAAAAGCAGAGGGCTAAAATGGTCTTTAAATAATAAAAGTAATCTTCCCTCTCGTCCGAAAGTCGCTCCTCTGTATAAAACACGGGGGCAACAGGGCATTTAATACAAACAACGGAAACAGTCCCTTACGTCCTCCCTCTCTGCCAAGTTTCAACGCCACCGTTTTAGAACGTTACCAACAACTTTTCGGTGCCCTTCGACTGGAAACGGCGAAAATAAAAAACGCAAAAATTCCCTGGATTCCATGAAACTTTCGGCATAAAATCTCAGGCCGAAATTGGAAGACAGATCTCAGGTAAATTCTCAATTCGATGTCTCTCTCTGATGTTTGGATAACTGGAAAATTGCAACTTTCACTGAATCTGTACTTTGATTTCTTTGTTCCGACTCGCCTGTGTTTTTTCCTGCTGATTATTATATTGATTATGTTCGGGATTTGTATATAGGTGTAGTAGTTAGATTTTTTATGTTATCCTCGACTGTTTTATCTATGTCATCCGTAGTGGACTCTGATTAAGGCTTCATTTTTAATGTCTGATTTTGTGATTTTGATTTTTGGATATAAATTTCGTAGAAATCATGGTGAATTTTTGGGAGATGGGAAATGCTTTAACAGACAATCGATTTACCCCAATTTTTTTTTTCTGTTTCTTTCGTGTGGATCAGGATGATTGGGTAGAATTACTTAAGTAATAGGCCATTTAAGTTGTAAAACCGAAGAAGGGGCTAAAATAAAGAGGGGAAATGCAAGGGAAAGAAACAGTGTACTTACCTCTGTAATCTAGGAGGCACTTGGGCTAATAGGGAATGAGAACATAAATTATTTGTTTAGGCTGAGCAGGGCTTTGTACAAACTTTAAGTAGCTGTTATTAGGCAGTATGTGAGAAATGGATGACTTTGGACTGCTTTCATTTGTTGGTACTTGGTAATTGATGCACACAACCAAGTAGTTTTATGATAGTTCCAGGAATAGTGTAACATGATACTTGTCTAGGGGTGATTATGTATGCTTTAGAAATCTTACATAAGTAGTTTTTCTGCCATAAACTTGTATGTAGAAACGTGGATGATGAATCTACCTCCAAGAACAGATTTACGGGAAATTGTGAGGCAGGGATAGTGGGTAAGGATGAAACTAGTTAACAGAAAAGAGATGAAGTAGAAGAGGAAAGAATCACATAGGTAAAACTCATAGGTTCTCTCAGAGAAACCTTACAATAACCTTCATAAAATGTTCAAAAGCTGCTGACCTAAAACTCAACTTCAGAATATATACTAAGAGACACAAGATTGCCCTAATAAGGACCCATGTGCTCCTCACATGACTACTTAACAGCACACTAACAGTAACAGAGACTTAACACAATATAACATAACACTAACAGAGCAACTAACGGACTGATATACTAACAGCAGACTTAATGGCATAATAATATAGGATGCTCCTGCATCAAATTGGTGTTATCATAGTTCTAATAACATTCTTAAAAATTCATTTATTAACACTGGTGCTATATAGGAGTATATATAAATTGAAGTTTTACTTGTATTAATATTATAGATATTGTTATTGGTCTCTGTAGGCTTGTGATAATTCAAACGTTGTTTGTGTTCTATCTCTTATAGAGTATTCATACTTCATACTTGCTAAGTTCCTATAAAATTTGGAGAGAAAGTTTTGATGCCATTTCTCCTTCTCCAATTCTCACCAACTCTAATATGACATTGAACTCATGATATTTATTTATACTATTAAATTTGGCTCTGGCTATCAACCAAAAAAAATGTCTCTGGCTGAGTTGGTGTCCTTAGTGTCTTGGAGTTGACTTGTTGATTCCAAATAAACCATATAGCCAAATATTAAAACTCTTTTACAGAGATTTCTTATCGTGATTTTCTTTATTTTATCTGCAATCTTTTTGTTGATATTTATATTCTCAATCAATGCTTAGCAGGCAACAAAGATTACTGTTGAGATTAAATAAATAAAGCAAAGTGTAGGGCCTTGCTCCTGTTACTGTTCAGAATTTGTTGGATGGCAGAGAAATCATGCATCAAGCGCCTTCAGAAGGAATATAGAACTCTTTGTAAAGTACGGCATCTTACTTTCTTCTTAAGTTGTATTTTGATATAATACATTTGAATGCTTACATACTACTTTTGTAGTACAGCCATAAAGTTACACTTGTTTTGTTATTCCATCAGCCCATCTCTCCTTTTTTCTCATTGTATTTGTGTGTCAGCATGTGTGTGTGTCTTATTGATAACTAGATTTTGTGGATGGTAGAACACTTAGAGCACAAGGTATAGGGAACACATCAACCTCTATATTTTTCATATCTGCAGTTTATGCAATGTGTTTGTATTTTCTGATTTATTTTTGCATCCTCCATTAGTCTGTGCTATATAATTTACTACACTGGATCTCCAGGGCCTGTATCAATCAAGTGACATAAAGTTTTCTTTTTCAAGAAAAGATGATGGTCTTTTAGGTATATTTTAACTGGATAATGCTTAGTTTTCATTCTGAATTTGCAGGAGCCAGTGTCCCATGTTGTGGCTCGTCCATCACCAAATGATATTCTTGAGTGGCGTAAGTTTGCTTTACTGTATTTCTATTTCATAGACTTATTTATGTTAAATTTTACTGGCAAAAAAGAAAAAAAAAACTATGGTGTACCTGTGATTTGTGTATTGATATGTTATTGTGCCTTGAAACAGACCAGCATGAGTGATGGGTGTCCAATTGCATTCTAATTTCTTAATTTTTATGATCTACATTTATTATTTATTATTTTAAAAATAATTATTAGATGATGAAATGATTAAAATAAGATGACATGATATAGTTACATTGTTTCAGTCAGAGATAATGGATAAATTTTATTAAGAAAAAAAAGAATACTGGATAAATGAGAACTAATAGCTTTAAGGAAGTGGGGTGAATTTAAATATGAATGATGAAGGGCAGTTTTTCCCAACTACCATTTATTGCTAGAAAACATAAAATATCATTAATGAGGAAAGTTTTCGTGTGAACTCGCTGGAATGATGATGTTTTTATTGGTATCCCAAGTTAATGGTACAGCCACTGGCAGAAATGTTATGTGTGATTATCTTAGAGGTTATAGTGTCCATCACTTAGAACTCTTTGTTCTATGTTTTCACATCATTGGAAAACCCCTTCTGATAGAAATTCTTATAATTTTTTAATCCACCAATAATAGTCACCTTATTAATTTGGAAAAAGAAAATGCTAGAAATAAGGGGTTTTTCACGTGGATCTCAAGATTTGACCCAAATCTGTCATGACATGTTGGGAAAGAAGACCTTTTCTGGCCTTTTCTGAATCACAGAATCATATGATTCATCCAGAAATGGTCGAATCACACTGATTCAAGCGATACTCTTTGCAATTCTTGGAGCTTTGCAATTCACCTTCTGATACTCATAGCTGGCTCTGGGAATTTCACAAATCATACAATTTCAAGTTGCAACAGCGCTGCTTTATACACTTAAACTGTGTCCATACTATGATCTACATTCAATACCATTATATTGTCAAAAAAAAAATGTCTCATGCTGTGAAGAGTTATGGTGTAATGTTATCTTTGTACTTTTCAATGCTTTCTTTTTTCTTATTTCTTTCTATCTGCTCATTAATTTATGGAAACTACTTACTGATTATTTTCAGATCTAGTTCATGTTGCTTGGCTTATTTTTACTTCCATAGTCCTTGAAAATTTGATTGAGAATAGACTTTTAATCACCTAACATGTCTTGTGCTCTCGTATGCATTTTACTTTCAGCTAGTTAATTTTTACCAAGCATATCCATTTTGTATAAGGTGCAAATTTTTTTGTTAGAGTGGTTGATATTGATTTTATTCTTTGTCAATGTCTTAGATTATGTGTTGGAAGGAAGCGAAGGAACACCTTTTGCAGGTCTGTTAGTTTCACAATTTATGATTTTTGTTGCTACTTTACTTTTTCTGTCCTACTTTTCTTTATAATTATGAATCACCATTTATATATTTTTATTTTAATTTCTCATGTATTTATGTTGATGTTTGTCCTATTTAAAGGAGGATATTACTATGGAAAAATCAAGTTTCCTCCTGAATATCCATATAAACCTCCTGGAATCAGGTGATCCCTCTTGCTGCAGTATTCTTTTTCATTTTTGTTTTCAATTATCTGGTCCATTGTGATATTGGCTAAGTGTATACTTTCCATCATGTAGCATGACTACACCTAATGGACGGTTCATGACACAAAAGAAGATCTGCTTGTCCATGAGTGATTGTAAGTTCTTTTATCTGTTGGAGCACAAGTCAAATAGTATCATGGGTTACCCATATTATTACAATTTAATATTTGTGGATTTTGCTACTTGTGCAGTTCATCCAGAAAGTTGGAATCCTATGTGGTCTGTATCAAGGTCAGATGGATTCAAGTTCTGTAGTTTCTTTATGTACTTTTGTTGGATTGTTTTTAGTGATTGTTTGACTTTTGGGATGTGGTTTTATGCCTGTGCACAAGTAATTGACATTTGAGAAAAACAGTTTATGTAGATTACTACTCTATAGCTTTCTACTGATGCTTTTTATGTAATAATGCAGCATACTTACTGGGCTTCTTTCATTCATGGTGAGTATATTGTGGCTTTTACCCGTCTTTTTTGCTTTTTGTTAGAGCTAGAGAAGGAAAAGGGGGCCCGGGGGGGGGGGGGGGGGGGTGGGGGG
>JASKGM010000014.1:2724215-2752146 GCA_034509205.1 Ceratonia siliqua
CTGATACCAATCTGGAGTAGCACAGGGAAGGGATCAACAGATTGTAGCAATCTGCACTTGCAAACGCAAGGTTTCGGGAAGAAATCTGGAAAAGTCCAGCTACTTACTGTTCAATGAACAGTACACGGTCGACTACACCTCTCTGTTTTCTTTCTGAACTGAAATAATAATTCTTCATTTCCTCAACTGGAAATTACATACTCGGAGGGAATATCTCACAAGAGGAATTACAATATTGCCCTCCACTTACAGCACATATTACAACAATAGACACACATACAGAAAACAGGACAACACAGCAATCTAACACATACATCAAAGGAGTACAGATTACAACATTAACATTACAGAAATAAGAGACACTAATCACAGCAGAAGTATTCATTTCCTGGCCTTCTTTTGATTATCAAACTGATCTAGATAATTCAAAGCAATGTGTTCCACATCAGATGTTAATAAATTCAGAAACTTTTAATCCCCACTTTTGTTACACCTACTGGTCCTTGGTATTTGGTTCAACTTTGTTGGAAGTTCCACATCGGCGGTATAGGTTGGTTAAGTGTTGGATACAAGTGAGGTAGTCCTCATCTTACAAGCTGGTTTTTAAAGGATGAGTTAGGCCTAGACACTTCAACCACACTTTAACAAACTTTATTATTTTTGTTTGTTAGGAGTTACATTTTTAGATCCATATTGTAATTGTCATTTAAATATCGTAATTCAGCAATTATTTAGCTTTAATTTTCAAGATATAAATGAAAAGCTGATATTCATGGAAAATTTCTTTTTAGCGGTGTGTTTACTTGGCTTCTGATGGCGGTAGAGTTTGTCGTCCACTTGTCATTGCTGACAAGGGCATTTCAAGAGTCAAAGAGCATCATATGAAGGAGTTAAGGGTAAGTGTATTTAATGCTCTTCTTATGGGAATAAAGAAACAAAGTTGTTCACGTGAATTCATTCATGCTCTTTCAGGATGGAGTGCGCACATTTGATGATTTTCTACGTGATGGCTTGATTGAGTATCTTGATGTTAATGAGGAAAACAATGCTTTGGTTTGTTCTGCTCAAATTACTTCTAGCTTCTTTTAGTTCTGAAATCTTGTTCCTCATAAATAGTGGCTTTTATTGCCTATATTTTTTTGTCATAGATTGCATTATATGAAGGGGATGCAACACCAGAAACCACTCATATTGAAATTGAGCCTTTCACTATCTTAGGGGTTATTGCAGGGCTAATTCCATATCCTCATCATAATCAGTCACCTCGAAACACTTATCAGGTATCCTCTCCTTTCCTCATTCTTAAAGAAAACTACCTCATATTATGTGCCTGTATGAATAAGATGTGTTCCTCTTCCAGCCTGAAATTTTTTTTTTGGGTAACTGTAGTGTGCAATGGGGAAGCAAGCTATGGGAAATATAGCTTACAATCAGGTAAGTAATTTTTTTTTTTTGCTTTCGGGTTCTAGTTCAACAATTTTATGAATTTTGAAAACATATATTGTAAATCAATTTCTGATAGCTTTGTTTCCTTTATGCTTGTAAATATGTATATAGAAGCAAGCAGATCCATGTTCACATAGATCTAGATTTGAGATCCTCAGGATTCATGTGATTGAACTTTTATATTTCAACACAGCATAGCAATATACTAATATGAACCATCTGTTTGTAAAAACTAAAGAGAAAGAGAGTATTTGTTGTACAGCCCTGGCCTTACATAAATATAGTATAGCATAAGCCTATCTCCTAACGCTTTCCAAATCCTTAGCCTACTAATCTTAATTATATGCATCATGCTTGTTACAACTTACAAATATAATTGATATGACAACCTGAAGTAACTGCTTAGCACGGTATTCAACTTCTGCACTAGATCTAGCAACGACATCTTGTTTTTTACTCTTTCGGGACGCCAAATTTCTTCCAATAGGAACAAATTCTGCATTAGTGTAACCAATCACCTGTGTATTACCCTTATCTTCATATAATAGCCCTTGCCTGGTGCTCCCTTAAGATATTTGAGGTTGCGAATCATAGCATTCCAATGACTATCACACAGAGATTGTAAGAACTAACTAACCACACTAACAACAAATAAAATGTCTAGCTAAGTAATCATGAGATAATTTAGCTTACCAACAAGTCTTTGGCATCAACTAGGACATGTTCCGAGTAATCAAGGTACAAAGAGGACCTCATACTCGAGGCACCAAGAGAGTTGGAACCAATGATAGTTCCAAGTAATCAAGAAACTTCTTCCACCTTAGATAAGTCTGATTTTTCTGTCATTTATTACCCATTTCTTTAAGAAAAAAACCTCGGTCTTCCACTCTTCATCCTATTTCAAATTATGTATCTTATAATGCCCCATTCCACTAAATGTTGACAGTACAGAAATTCCAAGGAGTATTCAAGAACCTCTGAAAATTCCAGGATGCAAAAAGGCAGTCATGGAAGAAATGTGGGCCTTAGAAAAGAATGTGACTTGGGAGATAGTGAATTTACTGAGAGGAAAGAAACCGGTGGGTGCTAAATTGGTGTTCACTATGAAATATAAGGCGGATGGCAACATAGAATGCTATAAAGCTTGCCTTGTAGCGAAATGATTCACTCAGACTTATGAGATTTTGCTCCTACAGCAAAGTTGAATACCATACGGGTTCTGCTCTCCTTAGCAGTAAACCTAGACTGGCCTTTCCATCAATTTGACATCAATAATGCATTTTTAAATGGAGAACAGGAAGAAGTGTTTATGACAATTCCTCCAAGATTTTGTAAAATGGGGAAGTAAACAGGGTGTGTAAACTGCGAAAATCCATGTATGGCCTTAAACAGTCACCTAGGGCCTAGTTTGATAGGTTTACCAAGGTAATAAAAGGTCAAGGATACAAGCAAGTTCAGGCAGATCACACTCTTTTCTTCAAAGAAGCAGAAAATGGGAAGAAAACGATTTTAATTGTCTATGTGGATGATATTATCCTTACTGGGGATAATACAACAGAAATGGAGAGATTAAAACATACTCTTGCCACTGAATTTGAAGTAAAAGGCCTAGGTCAGATGAGGTACTTCTTAGGAATGGAAGTTGCTAGGTCAAAAAGGGGCATTAGTGTATCCTAAAGGAAGTATATTCTTGATGTGCTAGCTGAAACATGCATGCTTGGGTGCAAGCCAAGTGATACACCTATCGAAGTTAAAAAGAAATATAAGGATGATGGAAGCCCTGTTGAGAAAGAACAATATCAAAAATTAGTTGGTAAACTAATTTTCTCTCTCATACCAGACTAGATATTGCATTTGCAGTAAGTTAGCATATGGATTCTCCTAAGGAAGCTCACCTAGAGTCAGTTTACAAGATACTTAGGTATCTCAAAGGCTCCTAGGCTGAGGGTTATTTTTCAAAAGTGGAAATCTTCACTAATGTAGACTGGGCAGGTTCAGCCGAAGATAGAAGATCCACCACAGGTTACTGCACTTATGTGTGGGGAAATTTAGTCACTTGGAGAAGCATAAAACAAAATGTGGTGGCAAGGAGTAGTGCTGAAGCAGAGTTAGGGCAGTAGCTCAAGGGATGTGTGAAGGACTGTGGTTAAAGAAACTCTTGGAGGAACTACATGTCACAATGAAACTACCTATCATGCTCTACTGTGACAACAAAGCAGCTATCAACATATCACTTAATCCTGTCCAGCATGATCGTACCAAACATGTAGAGGTGGAGAAAGTGGAAGAAGGAACTGTTTGCATGACTTACATTCCTACTAAGGAACAAACTGCTGATATTTTTACAAAGGGACTCCCTCTACAACCTTTAATGATTTCATCTACAAGCTGGACTTGATTAACATCTATAGTCCAACTCGAGGGGGAGTATTGAAATCCTGCATTTATTAAGGAGAATATTCGGTGGAATTAATGGAGAGAATATTTGGTGGACTAAAATCCCGTCAACTTGGGAATTTATTGCAGGATATCATTTAGGAAATTTCTGGTATTTATTTGGTTGTTACCTTGCAGGATCTCAGAGCTGATATCTGGCTATGTTTTAAATAGCTTTTATGTATAGTTGAATGATGTTTTTCCCTTTTGTTGGAATAGCTCCCTGATGTGTGTATATATATATATAGAATCATTTTCTGTAAAGAAAAAAAATAAATATACAGAACACCATTTATGTTCCAAACTCTTCTCTCTCTGTCTATAACAACCTTTTGAATCGTAAAGGTTTAGGGGGGAAAATAGAGGAGTTGGGTGGATATCTTCTTTCTTCTGCAACTTTCTCAATAGTGAATGGGCAACCTAAGTCTTGGTTTCGATGGCAAAGAGGAGTGAGACAAGGGGATCCTTTATCTCCTTTTTTGTTTACCTTAGTGGTGGTTGTGCTTAGTAGGTTGCTTATGAGGGCAACGGATAGAACCCTTACCCTTATTAAGGGTATTCACGTAGGGTCAGAATAAATTGTAGTGGTATTCACGTAGGGTCAGAATAAATTGTAGTATGCCACCTTCAATTTGTAGATGATACTGTTCTTTTCCTAGAAAAGGATAGGGCTAGCTAGTGAATACCTTTATAGGTTTTTAGGACATTTCTGGTTTGAAGGTTAATATGTAGAAGAGTGGGTTGGAATATCCAGTATTGATGTTGATATGGATCTTGGGCTCTGCTTTATCTGCGTGCCAGGTACTCCAATGGCCTCTCATCTATCTAGATGTCCCTCTTGGAGGAAACTCCAAAGCTGCGTCTCGTTTGAGATCCTATGGTTTTGAAGGTGTCTAAATGTCTAGGCAACGAAAGGATTTTTTTTTTTTTTAATTTATTTTTTCTTGGGGTGGTTGTATTACACTTATCCAGTCTTGTTTATCTAGTATCCTAGTTTACTTTTTATCCCCTTTCGCATTCCAGTGACAGTTGCATGGAGGCTAGAAAAGATAAATGTGGGATTTTCTTTGGTCTAGTATGGTAGAGATTAGGAGGGAGCATCATGTAAGTTGGGAGATATGGTGTAGAGCAAAGAGTGAAGGGGGGTTGGGCCTTGGTCATTTGGTGTCTAAAAACATTGCATTGGCAAGTAAATGACTATGGCATTTTACTCTAGAGATTACATCTTTATGGCATCAGGTTATTTGGAGAAGTATTGTTTGGATCAAAATGGGCGGTTTTTGCTACTTATGTAAACCCTTGGAAATTTATCTCCCAAGGATTGAGTATACTTGTAAATCCTATTTTCACCTGCTTACTCACACTTTTGATATAGAAATTTTCCTTCATGAGAAATCCCTTTGGAAATCTAAAGCTCCTTCGAAGGTCAAGTCTTTTATTTGGAATGCGGTACTTTATAGAATTAACAAAAATGACATGCTGCAAACTCATAGGCCTAATATGGCTTTGTCTCCTAATGTCTGCCTAATGTGCATGAATAGTGCAGAACATGGTGCACGCATATTCTTACACAAGTGGCCAGGTTTTTGTGGGATAAGCTGTTTGGAGTCTTTGGAGAATGTTGGGTTTGCCTGAAGGATTTATAAAATTTTCTCCCTTTAAATTCAGAGGTTTTGGAAAGAAAAAGGAGGGGGAATGTTTGTGGCAATGTTCAGTTTATGCTGTGATCTGGAACATCTGGTTGGAACCGAACGCCTGTATTTTCAAGGGTGTCTCCTTGTCTTTAGATGGTTTATGGGATAGAGTAATTTTTTTGTCATCTCTTTGGTGTGTGGCTCAGGGCCTATTTAAGGGAGTCGGTCTACAGGATATGCCGAGGGATTGGGCAGCGTTGCTGCATGTTAAAATTTTCATCCTTTACTCTTTTTTGGTTTTTGTATTGTTTTTGTTTTTCCTTGGAGGATATATTATCCTCCTCTTTTGTATCTTCTCTGCCTGTTAATATATTTTTAATCAAAAAATTATGTCGCTTTTGCAGAAAATCCCATGCTCAATGTATGTTATTGATGGGGTCTTAATTTCTTTATTTTGTAGCTATGCCGGATGGACACCTTGCTTTACCTACTGGTTTATCCTCAACAGCCTTTGCTGACAACAAGGACGATCGAGCTGGTTGGTATATTCTTTCATCTAATTTCTATAAATGACTGTCTGTGATTAATAACTATTCTTTCAGGTTGGATATGATAAGCTTGGAGCAGGTCAGAATGCCACAGTAGCTGTAATGAGCTATAGTGGTTATGACATAGAGGATGCAATTGTCATGAACAAATCATCTCTTGACCGTGGTTTTGGTCGTTGTATAGTTATGAAAAAGTACTCAATTTCATTTGGTGATTTTATGCTTTTCCTTGTGTTTTGTTGTCTCGAATCTAAAGTAGCAATGCCATGATGTTCCTTGATGTATAGGTATACTGCCATCAATCAAAAGTATGATAATAACACATCAGATCGGATACTTAGGCCTGATAGGACTGCAGACAATGCAGGACGTATGCAGGTAACATGCTTTAATAGTGATTTCTCTTTCATTGATTTTGCTATGTATTAATTTGTTTGAAATTCACTAGGTGATTACAATGTTCTTTTTCAAGCCTATAATGCCTTCAACGTATTAATAAACATTTGATTAGACACAGCGGAATAGTATTCCTGCTCCTACCATTTTAATATTGCCTAAACACATTGTCCATTGTTAAAACTTAAAACTACTTTTACTGTTTCTAGAGTAATAAAATACATCCGAAAACAAGCCAGTGTCAATGACCAATGCTCCTTCAATGCTAAACAATGCAAGAGATGATGGTCAGCAGTCTCCTCAGCTGCATTCCATCTGGAATTGTGCAGAGGTCAAGAAGAAATTTGTGTCTGTTGATCTGTGTACCTAATTCGTTGTGGACCACGATATGCAGTATGGGTACGACTTGACTTTGTACAATTCATAATACAAGGGGGTACACACTATTTGGGGATTCAATTCGCTTTAAAATATTGTTTGGTTTGGTTTGATTTATATGTATGAAAATACATATTGTAATATTATTTTTAAAAATAAACGATTTCATATATGATATATGTAATAAAATTAATAATTAGATAAAAATAATAATTCTAATAACTAGAAAAAGTTAAAACTTACCCATAATAAGTAGACCAGTAGTTCAGGACAAGCACATCTTGCTAAGACCTACCTTGGTAGCAGTAGTTTTAGACAATTAAAGTAAGTTGACTTGATGGGCTGACAAGTGATCCAGCCCAAGGACATCTTTGCCATACTAGATACGCCTAAGATAACCCCACCATTATAGTGCTTCATTTTCAGAAACCTTACTTTGAGATCCCTGTCATCCTAAACACCGCAATGTTCTGAACTTATGAAACAGCAATATGAGGAATAGTTGTTGCAGAGGGTGGGAATCATTTAGTAGAGTAGATGCATTTCCCGTGAGCAGATTTGGTGGAAATTGAAGATCTGCTGGAACAATGGTTTTAGTTTTCCGACTTTCGATCAAGAGTCTTGATTATTGTATAGTGATTTAAATTTCCCATAAAACTTAAATCTGATTGGACTTGACAACTGTGAGGCCCACTTCACCTTGCTACTTAACTTCTAACCCAAATCTCTATCATATACAGCAAGCAGTCCCAACCATCAAGCTTTTCTAGTCATAGACTTCTTGTTATTTGGCTTTTCTAGTGAAGTGTTATTAACCAGAAGGGGGAAAAACATGTTTCCGAAGTTTTTTTTTTCTTCTGTGTTGTGGTATAAAATCAGAAAGTTATTTATTTGTCAAGATTTTCGTTTTTCTACTAGTATAGTAATTCGAATCTTGTTGATTTAAATATTTTCTTATGCCATTGGATATTTTCCTGTTCCCCCTAGATACTTGACGATGATGGACTTGCTGCACCTGGGGAAATTATTAGGCCAAATGACATATATATCAATAAACAATCCCCTATCAATACAAAGACACAAATGACAGGATCTGCTGCAAATTTGCCTGATAGGTTAGTTGTAACCTTTCAGTTGAACTGTTGATACATGATAGGGGTACTATTAGATTTATGTTGCTTGACCTATTTTCCTAAATTGTTTTTTTACCTCCAGTGCATATCGGCCTAGTATACAAACATTTAAAGGTCCTGAAGGAGAATCATGTGTCGTGGATAGAGTGGTTCTTTGCTCTGATAAAAATAACAACATGTGTATCAAATTTTTAATTCGTCATACTCGTAGGCCTGAGGTAAATTCTTCATGGTTTTAGTGTAAAGTGTTATACTTGTTTTGAAGTTGCTTATTGACTTCATTGTCTGCATCTGTTGCCTTAGCTTGGTGACAAATTTAGCAGCAGACATGGGCAGAAAGGTGTTTGTGGAACAATTGTCCAGCAGGAAGACTTACCATTTTCTGAGCGTGGCATTTGTCCAGATCTGATTATGAATCCTCACGGATTTCCTAGGTAACATAATTCATCTATATGTTGTTTCTTCTTATGAGCATGTGGGGCAGCTATATGGGAACACCTCTAATTTCTTTTGACAAATAGGTTATTTGCCATGATTGTAGGGGCTTTTCTGTTGCCCCATTTATGAGTAGTCATTTTGTCTTCAACTGCATGTAATTTAGAAAATTATTATTGTGACAATGTGATTTCCCTTTCTGTTTGCATTGTTTAACATGGAGCCATTTGTTATCTTTAACATCAAAACAATATTATTTTTAAATAAACAAATATCTTTCAGTAATATTACTGCAAGCTCTCAATTTATGAACTTACCTTTTTATGGTATCAGTCGTATGACAGTTGGAAAGATGATAGAGCTTCTTGGAGGAAAAGCGGGGGTTTCATGTGGCAGGTTTCATTATGGAAGTGCTTTTGGGGAAAGAAGCGGTCATGCTGACAAGGTTGAAACTATAAGGTATCTTATTTATTTATGGTGTGACATTATTTATATGGTTTATCTACATTCCTGTTCTCAAAGTTTCTTGCTCTGTGGCAGTGAAACTCTTGTGAAGCATGGCTTTAGCTACGGTGGGAAAGACTTCATTTATTCAGGTTTTCCTTTTGGCTACTCGCAGAGTTATCACTTCTGAAATAAAGGTTCTAGATGAATTTTTCTTTTAGTTTTGTTGGATTGAAAAGTTATACAACCATTCATTATAAAAAGAATACATGGTCAAGTATTAGGTTCTATCCATAAAGGTATTTTATAAAAGCCGTGAAGTATACAATTATAATGGATTTGATTTGTGGCTTTATGTGTGCTGTCAGGTATGGGCAAAAAATATGAATAATGCATAGACTATAACATTATTGTGGTAATGCTCTTGGGTGACTAAGTTTCAGAGATTTGGGCAAGAGTAAGGAGGGCCAAACTTTATGGCTGTGTGTGATTGATGCTGTTCTTTGGTGTATTTTGTTGAAGAGGAATGCCTTATTTTCAAGGGTGCTTCTTTGCCTTTAGATCTGTTATTTATGGCCTCTCTTTGGTGCTCTGCACATTGATTTCTTAAAGGGAATATCCCTGTCTAATATGCAGAGATTGGAAAGCTTGATTTCATCAACGAGCATGTTTGTTTTCTCTGTATTCATTTTAAACTTCTTTCTACAGTGTTAAACTGGCAATATCTTGTTTTGTGTTAATAAGTAAAGCTGTAACCCTTATTCCAGCAATTTATGTTGCCTTTGGCTAATTGTTGTACAAGAAGTATCCTGATTCACCTATTTCTTTTTCAGGTATTACAGGTTGCCCATTGCAAGCTTATATTTTTATGGGGCCAATTTACTACCAGAAATTAAAACACATGGTGAGAATGAAATCCTATTAAACAAGATTGTCTATCTCTGTTACTTATTATGATAAGTCTCATGATTTGATTATATGCACTCTTTTATTTAGTTTTATTTTATTGTACCAACCATCGAGTACCATGTCCTGACTTGTGGATGAGGGTTATGCATTGCTCTCAACACCCAAGCAATTGTGGCTTGAACGGTTTTAGGTATCCCTCAATTGAATATTATAATATATTTAAAACACACACCACTGATCTAATCTTGCTTACTTCTGCCCTTCTTTCCACCCAATTTGTATAGTTGTGCTAAAACCAGTCTTCATTCCTGCACTCCAGGAAACCTGTAATTGTATTCGTTTGCTCATGCCTTGTATAGTTGTATTCTTCCACACCCCAAGTGTCCCTTGACCTGAGGGGGAAAAAATAAAGGCACGAGATAATGATATTTTTAGCTGGATTCCTTTTGTTGGTCAATCCTATATGGAGTTCTTTTATTTTTTGCTACATCTCTTGTAGACACATCATTGATGAATACAACCTCTCATCTTTTGTATCTCTTCAATACATTCTGATTTTCCTATTACTTTTCTTCGTTAATAAGTTGCATGATTGGTTTGATGAGAGCAACTTTGCTTTCTTCTTTGTTCTGCAAGAGGAAGGAATGCTGTAGATCCAAATCCCTATAGTCTCTTGCCTCTTTGTCTGTTAATTGTCAAGTTGAATTACATAATCAAGATTTTATATATATCTATATAAATAACTGAAAATCTACTTATAACTATAATTTAAATTCTTTTGGTCCATTGTGATAAGAAGCACGATTCTGTATCTTTATCCATTCATTATACAGAATGACAGATTATTCCTCCTTTTTCAGCTAATAAATAACTATTATTGGCTTATTTTTCAAAATTTCAGCCAAAGTTAATTCTTCTTTTTTACTTGAACATTCAGATATTATTATTTCAAAATAACTAGAAACTCTTTAAATCTTATATGAATTAGCTTGGTAGATTATTGCTGTTAGTATTTGTCACCTTATTAAAAAAATATTTTACCTGAGAAATCATTTCCTTCTTTTTTTTGTAATATTGATTGGGGAAATTAATATTTCGTCTATTACATGTAATTTTCCCTTGCCTTTATAGCAATAAAATTTACAAGAATTTTAAAGGCAAATGCTGTGCTGATGATCAGGTGCTCGATAAGATGCATGCTCGAGGCAGTGGCCCACGCGTCATGCTAACTAGACAACCCACAGAAGGGAGAGCTAGAAATGGAGGTTTTCTTTCTATCCTTTCTTTAAGATTGTTGACTTTATTATTTAGAACAGAAAAATCAAAGAAAATAACCTAGAACACACTCAATATTCAAATTCAATGATAAAAGGTAAAGTCTTAAGACAAATAGTCCTTATATAGGCGACTCAAGAACCTAATTTTACTAGGATAGGCATTCTAAGCTTAAGGCCTAAGCAATCCTAATTCAAGACAGGAAATAAAATATTAGTCCCAATATGGGATAATATATCCCAAGATATAGTTATCTAAATTAAAGTCCCAAATTATTGGGAAACTGCTGCTGTTCTGTCCCCACCCAGAACCATGATTTGGTTGATGCATATCAGGTCATGGTGCTTTTGCATTTGAGATCATCTAAAAGTGAAGACATGATTGGGTTGATGCATATCTGATCACCAATAATGGTGATCTCAAAGCCTATCAGAATCCACTCAATAAAGTTAAGATATCTATGTAAACATGGAAAAAACTGACCAACTTTTAATATTTATGGATGAAATAAGTTTAGCAGAGAGACTATGATGGGTGCCTTATTTTGAAAATATTCTTTTGTTGAATTCATTCGTTCTGTATTTTCTGCAACTTTGTTCTACAATCGTATTCTTATGATTATTGTGAGAAAATTTGTTTAATTTGTATCTGCAATCTGTGCAGTACTTCATCTCATTTATCAGTTTTAAAAAGCAGCCCTATTAATTTCTCCAAGCATACCCTGACCCAGAAAAAGTGAACCGAGCCTACCACATGTGCCACATATCTTGCTGAGTGATATAACCCAATATCTAACTTGATACAGAATATATCATGTTTCTAGTAAATATGGTAAAAATCCTCAAAAGTACGAAGATATGCTTTGAGATCTCCAATAAGAAAGGATGGATGAATTATTATGTCTGACTTGCTTCTACATATAATTTCCACTTTCAGGCCTGCGTGTTGGAGAAATGGAACGGGATTGTCTAATTGCATATGGTGCTAGTATGTTGATTTTTGAGAGACTAATGGTATCTAGTGATCCTTTTGAAGTTCAGGTAATAACCCATGTACTTATATGTTAATATTAATGTATGCATACTACATGTCTGTGTATTTTATTATATTTTGATCATTCCAACACAGGTGAAATAATTTACAACATGGATAGACAAATAACTAGCAAGGCTTTTCTGTAGACAGTAGAATATCCAACGTTCATACTACAGTTAATATTTTTCCTTAATGTTTCTTAAATAAATGATTTACAATTATGTCCTCTTCAGTCCATATTTCTCTGTTTGTCTCTGGCCAATGAAAAATGAAGAGAACTATCTTATTTCTCTAAATTGGCAGCAAACATGTATAATCATATGGTGCATTTCTATATAAACCGATCAGTCAGTGAGGTGTTATGTCTAGTAATTATTGTCTGTTTGTAAAGTGCACGATATTTTTATGTTTCCTTCGTGTGTTTGTGCTTGTAACAATTAGTCCTGAATTTTATCCAAAAAAAGAAAAAAAGGTAAAACCTAAATGCTATAATGCAACCTATTCTATGTTTTCTTGCACTATTTTAGCATCTATAATTTGCAGCTCGTTTCTGTCAAATCAATTTTAGGTTTTCCTGATGCTCTTGATGTTTTTTTTCCTCATTTTGTTTTCCGTTTGGGTGGAGCTGGATTGCCTGATTGCATATTTATTCTCCATATAAGCTTGTTATCCATGGAACAATTTAATGCAGTAATCTTATTCAAAAAGAACAAAATGGGCTAAATTTGTGTTTGTTTTGGTATTCATGCAACTGTAAATATCTGTTTAACAAATGAAAGTTCATGATTTTGAATTTTGTGAATTAATTGAAAGGATTGTACTTTATATTCAAAGTGGCTGATGATATTCGCCTTTTGACACAGGTCTGTAGAGCGTGTGGCTTGTTAGGATATTACAACCATAAGCTGAAAACTGGAATTTGTTCATCTTGTAAAAATGGGGATAATATTTCTACCATGAAGCTGCCATATGCGTGCAAGCTCTTGATCCAGGTATAATATGCTTCCTGCAAGAATGTCAATGTGTTGAATCTTCTGCAAGGTTAAGTATGAAATTAATTTTTTTTCTTTGGATGAACCCGAATTTAAGTGATTAATTTGATTGATATTCAATATATTAGTATGCATTTATTTAGTCGAATTCTTAATACATCAATCAATAGTTTAATGCTAGGATTAAAGTTTCATTTTAATGGTTAATGTTAATCAGAAGAAAAAAACATTTTGGAAACTTCATAGAAACATCTAGGAAACCAAAATGATTTGGAAAAATGTCACAATTTTATATGTAGAGGAATTTTTACAAGGGTGGTGTATCCAGTGATATTCATAAAATTTAATTGTATAGAATAAAAGGACTTCATCCTGGTGCGGAGCAATTAATAAAAGGAGACAATCACCAAGTGCACTGTAGTCTCTGAAGTGGACCTTGCTCTTTGAAGGAGCTGAATCTATGTAGAATATCAGGCAAAAGCCTCTTCCATTTTATCTAGCACTGTACATTATAGCCCCTTAGCAGTTGCTAGAATCACACACCAGAGAGAAGCACATTTAGCATAACCCATACGCCCAAGCGATGGAGAAGTAAATGTTCCTTGGCCTTCTTTATAGCTTTTATACAATTAAAACCAACTCTCAGGAAAATTTGAATTAGCAGTTGAATGTATTTACCATACATGCTTAGTTTTTCATTGATGTTTAAAGTATGAAATGACCTTCGAAGCAAAACCATGTTCTAAAATGGCATCTCTTAGAAGTAAATAAATGGAACATTATATACAGCTTATAGTAAAAGATGGATGTTACAGTAGTTTAATTTTGTGCAAATTAGAACTTTAATTGCGCGCCTTAGTTATTCATGAAAGTTCATAGATATAAGAAATAGGGAATAAAAAAGGAAAGAACCTTTTATATTTGGGTAAGCTGTCTCTGTTGAAGGTGATGGGGCAAGCTGTCTCTGTTGAATTGACAACACTAGGGAAAAAAATAATGCTTTTTTATATTTGGGTTTGGTTTCCTGATCTATATTTGGTAGTTACTCGTGTCTGGATCTGGACTATGTGCATGTACCGTGAAGATTTGGTCTTTTTACCTTCTGTCTATTTTTCTTAATGTTTGTTGATCACTTCTATTTGCATCTCAAATCTTTCAGGAACTCCAATCAATGAATATTGTTCCCCGCTTGAAATTAGCAGAGGCATAAGGGATGTGCTGTTCCTGACAATGTAAATATAAATGTATGATCCAGTTATTCTGGAGTGCATTTTACCTTAGGGACGGATCTTTTTGGGTTGGAGGTGGGGAGAGGCACGGTTTATGAAATTCATAGGAACCATTTGTATATTGGATTCTTCTGCCGAAAAAAATAATAATTCTGCATCCTCCCCTTAGTTTTTATACAAGAAAATTAGTTGTTACAATTTAAAATTGAGGGGAGGTATATGTAAGATAAAAAATATTGTAGGGAGGTTATTTTATTTTATTTTTAATTTTAATTTCTTCACATTCTAAAGCATCAAATAGTAATTTGAAATTCAAATATCAGACACTATTAACTTTTCGACAATGGAAGGATGTCATAAGACAGTATACATTGACCAGCCTTATCGTGGATTACCTCGTGCATGGAATTTGAGTTGCAAATTTTGGTGATTATCCAAGCTAGCTAATTGATGTTTAATGTGATTGAGATAAAATGGCATTCATCCTACATGTAAAGAAAAGGGATAGATGTTTGTACTAGATTTAAGCTAATTTGTCATATCAAAATTTGCAGATCTCTTTATCAAGTTGGTAATTCTTAATTTTCTTATATAGTATCAAAAGACTTGCCAAGCAAGGAGAAGTACATTCATTTTGTTCGGAAGTGGAGCATCCTTGTCTCCTTTATCTTTTTTCCACTTGAAGCACCAGAAATGGGTTAATTTGGTTTAACTGTAAATCATTTAATCAACTAATTAGGGAAAGGATTGTATGTTGCCACATATAAGACAATATTCAATAGAATAAATAACAATGAATAATATTGTATATGTTGTAAGTTTTTATATTATTACATGTTTGTTATAACAATGTATAATTATATAATATTTGTGTGATTGTTAATAACAAATAATAGCGTAATATGTAAAAATAATATTAAATTTATGCTATAGTACGGTGGTAGCTCACCAGAAGTGAAACCAAGGTGCATCAATGGAGAAATTTCTTGATGTTCAACCCCAGAAGATGTTTCCGCAAAGATGGTCCAAAATTGAAAATGGGCAGTACTATCTTGCACCTCTACTTTGGGTTGTTGTATAGGATTCGATATCCCTATATTTTTTTGTCTTAATTTTTTTTAATTTTTTGATATTAATTAATTATTTTTGTCATTTTTTAAAAAAAATTTTGAAAATTTTTGAAAAATCTTGAAAATTTTTTATATTTTCTTGTATTATTTATTCATAATTTTTCTTATACTATTTATTTATAAGTAAAAAATTTAAAATTTTCTAAAAAAATATATGATAGAAATTAATTAATTAATGTTAAAAAATAAAAAATAATAAGAAATGAAGATGCTGAAATTAAACTACAGTCTAAAAAAGAGGCTAAAGCTTAAAATTTCTCCAATTTGAAAGGGTCATGCTCCCCTACTCTCCCATTTTTGGGCCGTGGGGAGTTAAAATTTTTTTAAAAAGTATTTATTTTGTTTTTTAATTTTTAATAATAAATTAATTATTAATTAAAAAAATTTAAAACAATAAAAAATTCAAAAAAAATTTAAAAAGAATTATACATTTAAAAAAGTAAAAAAATATAAAAATATCTCAAAAAATTTTTAAAAAAATTATTATAAATAAAAAAGGAAAAATAATATAAATAACAAAAAAAATCTAAAAAATTAAATAACATAAAAAAAATAGAAATTAAGAGAATTATTATTTGCTCTACCTAAGTTTTATAATGCCCACGGAAATACAGTATCAATGGCTCCTGTATATATATATATATATATATATATATATATATATATATTTCTTTTTAACTCTATAAAATAGTTATTCTATTATGTTTTTACTTACAAAAAATATTAGTTATAAAAAATAATTATCTAATTAAAAAAAAATAAATATATTTATAAAAAGTTATTATTATGTAAAAATCTGGGAAGTAAAAAAAGAAGAGAAAATAATATGGTATCCTTCGGCATCGTATAAAATTACGAAGCTCACGAAATTTCATATAAAAATTTGGTGTATACAATAATTATTTCAAAACTTGAGTCATAAAATATTTTATAATCCTCGTAACAAATAAAATGTCCAGACATGTTTAAATAATCACATGCTAGTCACGGTTAAATAGTTAACATTTAAGTTTTTAATAAACCGATTTTATAATATTTAGTGACTATTTATAAAAAGGCCAAAGTTTAAGAGGAAACTATACATTTTTGCTATTTCATAAGGTACACAAATCCAATCAGTATACTAACAATAATAATTTCTTTTTTTTTATATTACGGTATTTTTAAATTAGCTTACAGGTCAAGCAAAACTAAGTATTTTTTATACAATTTAAAAAATGTACTTTTCAGATTGTATAATATATTTAAAAAAAAATTATTTGATCTCAAAGTTTAGTAATCAAATATATATTTCTAACTACTAAATTAACCTGCAAGGTTAACCTTAGTAAATTTAAAAAAATAAAAAGAAAATTAGTGCAGGAAAAAAGACAAAAAGAGAGGAAAATAGTTTTGATGAGATTCAAAAAACAGAGTTTGAGTGACGGGTTTCTGGGTGAAGTAGAACCCTGAGGATAGGGTTACTGCCGGTGATCGTCAATTGTTAGGGTTTAGCCGCACCATCTTCATGTCGGCCCTGCTCCGAGCTGCTCATCTTTTCAAGTATGTCTCTTTACTCCTTCCTTGTAGTTACAGATTGACTTCATGCATTTTGCCGTTCCTCATTGCTTTTGTTTGGATTTTCCTAATTTCATAATGTTTTCCCGTTTCATCACCCATTTTCAGAATAATCATTTTCTATTGTTTTCTATTTTTGTATAAAAATTGGAACAAATTGTGGCATATACATTTTTTATTTTTTATTTGGAAAAATCAACTTTGCAGCCATGAATAACGTTGAGTTGTTTCCCTTTTTCGTAGGAAGCAAGTATATTGTCTGAAGGTTTCTGAACTACTATGTCTGAAACCAGACACGCTGAGTAATTTCAGCGGAGACAGGGCTGGTGGATGCTATTCTACTGAATTAAGATCAAGAAGGTTTTTCTTAAAAGAGGAAAATTACCATTCTCTACCCATTTCTAGAAATAACTTTCTGGGTAGCCCTAGGCTTTTTTCTCAGGTAAGTGAAAAATGTAGTCAAGAAAATGATGCACAAGACACTTTTTTGGAACTTGGAAAATCTCGTTCAGATAAAGTGATTGACGATGTTAATGTGGAGGAAGAAGGGGATGAATTGGTTTCAGAGCCTGGATTTCTGGATGATAATTTGTCAGATTCTGAGGAAGGTTTGAGCAGTCAGGAGCCTTTAAAGAAAAAGGCTTCTTTAGAGTTGTTAAGAACCATAGTGGAGAATTCAGGCCGCTCCACTTCTAGCATTATTAATAACTTTGTTAGAGGAGGTGAAGATTTGAGCCAAGTAGAGGCTTCTATGATCATATATAGTCTCTGGAAGCGTCGAATGTATGGCAAGGCGTTGCAGGTAGTTTTTAGATCTTTCTCAATTAAGAACTTTATATAGTTAAGCATCATTTTCTAAAAGGTTCATGTGAATGCAATTATGGTTATTCAAAATGAATTTGCAGGGTATAAGAAGCTCCCGTTGATCACCTACAGGTTTCCAGTATCTTTTAGGTGTTTGGCATGCTTTCAGAATACTAGACTTTATTTTACAGTATATTGCTTTATTTAGAGGTGCAGAGACAATTGAACGATCATTTTTGTTTAACTAGTGTTTTTGCATATAATGTTGCATTTTGTATTTGATATGTTTCATTCACATTTTTTTTTCATGCAAATAATTTATTTCAAGTTGTCACAACTATTGGTGAGCTTGCATGCAATACATAGATATGAATACTTATTAGTGTTTTACTCTAGTAAAAAATAAATAAATAAATTACTTATAAAAAGGACAAATAATAAAGTGTGTCTAGTTTCTTGATGGTGTTCTAAATAGTAGCGAATATACTTAGAATACTACTGTCCCTAACCCTTTTAGAAATTTTTGTGTATCAAGTTTTTCCAATTAGTTCCAATTAGATTGATGAATAACTTTGAGTCTCTTGCAAGAAATAGTGTTTAAACACTGGTATCTCTGTATGCCAGAAAAATACAAATTTGAGAGAAAAACACTTGTAATTTAGAGCTAAGGAGTATTTGTTATCTGCTGCTCGCGCTATCCTTTGCCTCCACAATATATCCTCTCATAAATGCCTTCCATTTTATATGCTAAGATCAGAAAGTTAATAATATTTAAGCGTGCAATTGTGATGCAGGATAGCAGAAGGCTTAGGATTTAAAATATCAAAATTAAAGTTTTCTTGGGTGAATTAAGGGTTGGAGGACTGGGGATTGAAGGAAATTTACTGTATATTATGGGATTGGGAAGATCATTTTGCAGGCAATAGGATTTAATAATATTTCTTCTTGTAAGGAAAGAGGTATTAACAGGTGAATTAGTGGGCTTTTAGGGGATGTAAACAGTACCTGCAAGGTTAGGGTTTTGGGTTTGATGGGTTCTAGGGTTGGTCTAAGGAAGAATCCACTAGGATTGCAAAAGAACAGATACTTGGAACAGACTGACTTAGGAATTAGATATGGGCAGTTTAGAAAATTGAAGAGAACATAATAAAAGTTGAGAAGAAAGTTAACCTAGGATCATGCCTAGGGTCTGAATGGATCACACAACCAAGAAGACAGGTCATTGCTGAATAAACTCAGCTGATCATTCATTCCTCTGTAATAACTGAGTACATATTTATAATAGGACTAGTCAAAACTTGGTGATCAAGTAGTCCAAAACTTAGGGCTCAAGTTAAATAATCAGCCACTAAAAAGCAGAAAAAAATCCTTCATATTTGAACCAGACTGAGGAAAATCCCACGAAGCTAAAGCCATACATTGACACAAATAAAACCCTTCTTTAAGACTCATAACAAGCAAGTACCAAAATACCTCTGACTGAAAATATACCATTAACTAAAGTAATAACACACTAAGCTATAACCCTAAACAATGCTACAGTGAAATGCTGATGACACCTCCATGGGTAACCTGCGGGCCACAGTAGCCATTTATTTTACTTATTTGGTTCGTAGCACATATCTTAACTCTCTTATAAATAGAAAAGAGAGTGGGTAATTCGATCCTCTTTTTGAATGTATGATGAGAATAGATGGTTTTGTTCTCATCCATCAAAATGCTGTGATTAGGTTGAGTTATGGTAGCATGTGAAATGAAGAATGAGAAGAAGGGATATGACTAAAGGGGGCTCATTCTAGAATGGTAATTGTGGCTATGCTGTACTAATTTTTTTTATTGTAAATGAGTCTGACAATCTCTAATTCATGCAGCACTTCGCACAGTTTTGATAATTAATAATTCAAGTGCTTCTTTCAAGATTCTCATAATTACTTTTGTAATCTCTTCACAGAAAAAATCACATGTTTAGACTTCCTTCTGGTGTTATCTGTTTTGCAGCTCTCAGAGTGGTTGGAGACAACTAGGCATTTTGAACTTAGTGAACATTATTATGCTTCTCGTATTGAGTTGATTGCTAAGGTCCAAGGAGTTGATGTGGCAGAGAAGTACATGAAAAAGGTTCCAGACTCTTTCAGAGGTGAATTACTATACAGAACTCTTTTAGCAAACTTTGTCTATACTGGCAAAAGAGAGAAAGCAGAGGCAGTTTTTGAAAAAATGAGGAAGCTTGGTTTGCCAATCACTATACAAGCTTGCAATCAGATGATCATTCTATATAGAAGGTTTAGCAGTAGATATGTATCTGACATCTTGTTGTTAATGGAGGAAGAAAATTTGAAACCATCTCATCTTACATACAGGATCCTGATAGCTGCCAAGGGTGAGTCCAAGGACACAATGGGGTTGGAGGTGTTGGTTGAGGCTATGAAGTCTCAAGGTCTGCAACCTGATATTCATGTCCTGACAGTCTTGTCTAGACACTATATATCTGAAGGTATGAAAGATAAAGCTATAGCTATTCTGAATGAAATTGAAGGAGGAAACTTAAAAAAAAAAAATGGGGCACAGAGTGCGCTGCTTTCCCTCTATGCTTCTCTTGACATGGCTGATGATGTGAGTAGAATTTGGAGTCTTTGTCAATTAGACCCCACTAAGGAGGAGTGTCTTGCTGCCATAGCAGCATGGGGTAAGTTGGGCAAAGTTGAAGAGGCAGAAGCAGCTTTTGAAATGATGCTGCCAAAGTGGAAGAAACTCTCATCCAAGATCTATGCTGAACTTTTAAGTGTATATGTTCAGAATAACGAGATATCTAAAGGGAAGGAGTTTGTAAAGCAAATAGGAGATACTAAAGACTGGATTGGCCCACGAATTTGGGATGGACTGGTGAGGCTCTATGTGGGGGCTGGGGATTTGGAGAAAGCAGATTCAATTTTAAGTAACGTAGTTCAAAAGCAAACTATGCGTGGGTTGAGACCAAGGTTCGACACTTTTTTGTTTGTTATGGAACAATATGCAAAGCTTGGAGATATACATAATACGGAGAAGTGGTTCTTTAAAATGAAGCAATGTGGCTACACTGGCCGTCTCAGGCCATTTGAGATTCTGATTCAGGCTTATATAAATGCCAAAGCCCCTGCTTATGGGCTCACCGAAAGAATGAAGGTAGAAAATGTATACCCAAATAAAGCTTTTGCCTTGCAGTTGGCACAAATTAAGGCGTTACAGAGGGAGGTGTTACTGTTTAAAAGTAAAAGGAAGAAGTGGTAAATGTTGTAGCAATAGATTATGATTTTAACTTTGTTAGAAACAGTAACAGTAGGTTTTCCCAATCACTGGACATGGGCCTTTGACTTTCCCAAATAAATTTTTGTTTAATACTATAGGTTAAAAAGCATGGACAAAGACACAGACATGGACACTGCAATACAATAAAATTTGAAGTGTTTATGTATCACTTAAAGTGTCATGTTGTGTTAAATACGAGTGTTTGACACTTGTGGAACACGGATATGATTAGTCTTTTAAAGTGCCTGTGCTTCATACACCAAGTTATTTTGGAGATGATAAACCACCATCTCTGGAACATGAAGTAGTCTTTGTTTAGAAACATTGCATCCAAATAGGAAGTGCACAGAGGATGGAAATGAAATGTGAAATCGACCATGCTTTGCTTCTTGGTTTATCCTCATTGTATGAATGCAATCGGGTATTGCAACAAAGATGCAGTCCTTGAATATCTTAGTTTATGATAGAACCCAAGGGTAAAAAGGGGTATTCAGTAAAGGATGGGTATTAGAGGGATTTCTTATTGGGAGTGGGAGAGAGAGAGGAAGTGAAGCTGCTGGATAAAAGGGAGATTAGGGGGGAAGGCTGAAGCAAGTAAGAAAATGGGTATTGAGAGTGAAGGGAGTGACTAGCCACTTGAAGAGCTATGTTATCTGTGTTATCTTGGTGTGTTTTGTGTTGTTCTTGTGTTTATTTTCTATTCAGTGTGCAAGACATAATATATGGTAGCTGTTCCATTGTATATAGGTTGTTGTTTCACTGTGTATTGTTGCCTTTGGCTCAATATATATGAGAAGTTCTTTCCTTTCATATTTGCTGTTATGTGTCACTGGGTTCCCATCAATGTTATCAGAGCAAACGACCCAGGGAGAGTTCATGGGTTTTGGGTGGCCAATGGCTTCTATGTGGTTTTTCTATGGGTTCTGATTCAATTTTCAGTGGGTTTTACTCAGGATCATATTTGCCTTCAACATCCTTCTTTGCATGTGACAATAGTGAAGAAGCTTCCTCGCAAGCAACAGGCCTTCTCGACGAGCCTCCCCGGCAACGACAACAGGGTGAATGACGACCAACGACGAGTTTGTTGGCAATCTGTTTCCACCAATCTCGCCGGTTTAGGTTTGTGAAAGGAAAACGCATTTTAGCCAAGCAAAAAAAGAGAGAGAGAGAGAGAAGAGAGAGAGGGAGAAGATAAAGAAAAAAGAGAAAATCAAGTGGAAACCTCTGTGTACAGTTGTTGTTATCTTGCATTTATTCCTTGTATCTCGTAATTAACTTCCTGATTTCCCTGTAATTAGTATTTATTCCTAGCTTATGTTTAAGAGTAGTTTCTGCTTTGTATTTATTTTTATGGGTGTATCTATTCACCCTTATGGTTGTAAGATCAATATAGAAAATATACAATTATCTTTTACCACATGGTATCAAAGCAACCATTACTTGTTTGAAATCTGATTAGGCCTTCATCGCCATTTACATTTATGAGTGTTTAGGATTAGGTTATTTTCAATTTGGATACCTAGGTAGGTAGTCCTTCAAACACCTTAGACAACATCAGCCATTACTCTAGTCAATCATCGTCGCTTGAAATGCAACCATGCGCCACATTTGTCCACTGCCTCACTGTCTATGTGTTGGCACGTGAAGGAGCATGAAAGCTCCAGCGATTGTCGAACCAACCCAGAAACTGCCAATAATCCCTTTCCGACCTATCTCGACTATTAGATCTTGGCCTTCATTACCACCTTTTCTCGAGCCTTCATAGACATTTCCTTTTTACCCTTTGTTTGCCACTTTGAACCCAATGTCAGAAGTTACCTCGACCAATTAAACATAACCTATGACCTCTTCTCTCACAGAAGAAAACCAGCTTAAACAAAACCCAAGTGACTTCCAAAATATCCATTATTCCTATCGTCCGAATGGCAAAAATGACCTTAAGTGGTCCTAGTTGGATAAAACGTTAAAAGGAAAAGGAAGCTGAGTCATTTATTAGGAATTGGTCCAAAAAAGGGTACTCATGGATTTGAACCATGGGACGAAGAAGGTGCTTTAATCATGTCATGGCTCTGGAATTCTATGCAGCCTAACATCAGTTATGCCTATATGTTCCTCCCAACAACACAAGACATTTGGGAAGCTATTCGTCAAACTTACTCTAAGGTCAAGGATGCTGCATAAATATATGAAATCAAGGTGAGAACTGGGTTCGCTAAATAAGGAAGTAAAAATGTCATTGAACATGCAAATACTTTGAAAAGCTTATGGCAAGAATTAGATCTTTATCAAGTGATTAAGTTAAAATGCCATGGTTGTGTTACTATTGTGAAAAGTTTCTTGAAAAAGATAAGGTGTACGATTTTTTGGCTAGATTGAATCCCGAGTTTGATCAAGTGAGACTTTGGGGCTACTGACCACATAACCAATTATTCACATAAATTCAGCACTTATATATCTGGTCCCAATAATAGAAAAATTACCATGGCTAATGGCTCATACACAACTTTAGTAGGCATAGGAGATATTCAAATTACTTCTGCATTTGTTTTGAAAAATGTTCTCCATGTCCCACAATTGTTCAATAGCCTTGTGTTTATTCAAAAGTTGACCAAAGATATGAATTGCCGTGTAAATTTTTACCCCGACTTATTGTAAAGTTTAGGATCCAAGAGGAGGATTGGACTTGTTAAGGAAAATGATAGACTTTACTACTTGGAGTCAATTATCCATTATTGTATTATCAATAACAGTCACATTGTGTCTTTTTTTATCTACTTCTAATAAGGATGTCATTTGCGTTATCATTGTTGTTAGGGTCATCGATCGTTTACCACCTATTGTTAATAAAAGAACTACTACTCATTTTCATTCATTCATAGTAATATTTGAGGTCCGTTCTCCTATTCCCAATATATCTAGTTCAAGGTGATTTGTTTCCTTTATCGATGATTGTAATCAAGTTACTTGGTTATTTTTGCTAAAAAATAAGTTTGATGTGGGTCACATCTTACCCAACTTTTTCTCCATAATACACAATCAATTTGGTACAAAAATTAAGAGATTTCAATTCGATAATGCAAAATACTATTTTAATCAAAATTTATCCTCCTATTTCCAAAAGGAGGGTATCATTTATGAATCATCTTGTGTTAATACTCCTCAATAAAATAGGATAGCAGGGAGGAAAAATGAGCATATTCTAAACATTACTAGAGCCCTTATCTTTCATCAAAATGTACTAAAATCTTATTAGGGGAAGTTGTTCTCACATCTGTCTATATGATCAATCGGTTGCCATTTCACGTTCTTAATTCTAAAAGTTCAATGGAGTCTCTTCCCCAATTCTATTCTGATGTTAGATCCACCAATAACCTTACTCCTAGGATATTTGGGTTTACTTCATATGTCTATGTCCATAGTCATCAAAGAGGAAAACTTGAGCCTCGTGCCCTCAAATGCATCTTTATAGGATATTCTCCTATTAAATGGGGTTATAAATGTTATCATCATTTCACCAGAAAAAATTCATATATCTACTGATGTCACATTTGTTGAGGGAAAACCTTATTTTTCTTAATCTTATCTTCAGGAGGAGTCAGTCGTTGTTGAAGATTTTTCCTCCTTATCTTTTCTTCCTAGTCAACCAGTCTAACCCAGCTCTGTATGTGAGTTGACCCTACCAAGACTACAGATAATACTAATATTGATAATGAAAAATATAGGAAGGTGTATTCAAGGAGAAAAGTAACCACTTCTGATATGATACAGGTTCAAGACTCCAATTTAAATTCTATAGATGAGGTAAATCCAAATTCTAAACTTCCTTCCTAAAGTGAGCCCATTAAACCAGAGATTTCAAACATTAATCTTTCACTTCCTATTAAAAAAAGGAAAAGAATATGAGAATATATCAGAAGACTTTTATATCCTTTGTCCTACTCAGTGTCTTTCCAAAAGTTCTCATCCTACCATCAGCCCTTCTTCACTAACCTAAACACTATTTCCATACCTAATACCTTATTCGAAGCCTTGTCCAAGGAGGAATGGAGGAAAGCCATGCAAGTTGAAATTGATGCACTTGAGAAAAATAAAACTCGGGAATTGGTTAACTTATCTAGTGGGAAAAAAATCAATTGGATGTAAATAGGTGTTCACTGTGAAGTACAAAGTAGATAGAAGAAAGATATAAAGCCATATTTGTAGAAAAGAGATATACCTAAACATACGGGGTAGATTATTAGGAAACCTTTGCCTTGGTTGCAATTGAGCACTGTGAGAGTTATTTTATTCCTGACAGCACATTTTGGATAGGAATTTCAACATTTTGATGAGAAAAATGCTTTCTTGCATGGGGACTTAGAAGGAGAAATATAATTAAAAGAACTACTGGATTGTGTTGCTATAATCCTATTTTGTGTGTGTGATCAAACCTTACCTTATACTGTTTCAGACTTTATCTTGTGCGTATTCTGGTTTGCTGCATATATAAAATATCAGGAACTATCATTTCAGTGCTGTGTTGTGGCATTGGATTATCTTAAGTTGAGGTTTCTATCAGTTTATCAGTAATGTGTTATGGGGAGAAAGTGAACAAAGTTACCCTTCTGTTGCTATAAAGATTGATGTAACGAAAGTGAGAATTTGAAATGTGTATTTGGACTTCTAGTTTATATTTTGTTGATATGTGATAGGTCCTAACCAAAGCCAAACTCACTCAAACAGTTGCTCTATTCTGGGTAAGAGTAAGAAACCACAATTTCTGAGATAAAATATTTTTCTTCTTCATTCCATTGGCTTAGCCTTCCTTAAATACACAAGTTCCTAACCATCTAGTTATAGTAAGTAAGAATTCACTATTAAAGGAAATACATAAAATTAGAACATGACTTCCTAAAATACTGCAACTACATGAAACTACTCGTAGATGCACTCGTCACACCCCACAATGCAACTGAATGCTTCCATGTGCAACCTTAGTGGTGTTAGTCACGATACATGCCTATTAATCTGAGTTGGCTCCTCATTAATTTGACGTGGTGGTCTATCATATGCCTTGTGATTGAATGAAGTTTGTTCTGAATAATCACTTGCTTATTGATGTAATTGGATGTAATTGAAGGACAATATGGATAAGTTGATGTATTATTCTTAGTTATATAAATATTTAGCTATTTTACTAAAGATTTACTACTTGAATGTTAGACAATTGGGATTGCTAGAACTGTTATCTCTTATAATACTCATATGCATTTAACATGGTTATTGTCGTAGAACCAGGGGTTTTATTCATTATAATTATATGCATCTAAATTTTTATTTTTCCTATTTTTAGAGTGAAATTCTAATTATGACTAAAATACAAGTTTTCAATATAAACTTATAATTTTAAATTTATAGTAAACATGATTTTTTTCATACTCTATGACCCTATTCACAAAATGCAGTATACAATTCAGGACCCAATCCACCAATACAAGCAGAACAAGCAAGTGGAAGATTTTATTCAGTGGAAATCAAACATCTAAGATAGATGCATTTTGCAGATTTCTCAATAACCACCATCTTTAACCATTTCACATCGCTTCACAAGTAATAACTTGATGCATTAAAGCTATCAGGGAAGCAAGCAGCCATCACACAGTAATTCTTATGATCTTATCCCGAAGAAAGATAAAGAGGGTGAAGCAATAGCCTGTTGTATTTGTAGCCCCTTAATAGCCTTCTAAACAGCACCGTGTCTACAAAAGGCCACAATACCTGCAAGCCTGTTCTGACTTGCCTCTTCCACACAATTTCGTCTAGAAGTAGCCTTGAAAATGCCTACTACGGCACCAAATTCGTATTTGCAACAAAAATTGGATGACTGCGTCACTGCACAGAATGACTAAACCAAAATTAATATTATAATATATGTAAACACTAGATTTTGTCCAGCTATTCCCAAAAATAAATAAATAAAAAAATAAATAAAATAAAAATACTAATAAAATAAAAAAAGTTAATTAAATTAAAACTAAAAACAGAAAAAACGAAAAAAAAAACAAAAACAAAAACCAAAGAAAAGCCCAGAAGCTAAAAACAAAAAAAAAACGAACAAACAAAAATTAGAAAACGGGCCCAGCCCCAAAAAAAAAATAGCCCAGAAGCCTTGGATCAGGTCCGGCCCAACCCATTGACTCTAACCAAAGCCTCAACCCGGATAGCGCACACCCATGCTCTCACTTTCCTCTTTACCTCTACGCACTTTCCCCGCAACGTCCCTTTCTCTCTAAATCCCGCAGGCATAGCCTTTGGATTCTGCCCTTTTCCCTCTACCACGCATCTCTCTGCCAAATCCATGTCAGTGTTCCCAAATTGGCTCCTGATTTCCTCTCCCCATTTCCATCTTCTCTCATTCTACTTTCGATTTACGCATTTCTTGTCTCTCCCATTTTGGGCAAGGGATTCTCGGGTTTTGATCCCCGTGGTCCCCCTTCCCTTTTCCTAATCTCCTGCAGCTCCAGCAACCCTCCATGCGCGACAAACTCTGGTACGGGTTGATACCCATCAGCTGTTTTCAAGGGATTTGGGCCTCTTTTTGAATTATATAAAGAAAACAGAGAAGAAGCAAGAAGGAGGGGATTTCAGAGGCTGAGACAGAAAAGAGGAAATGCGAATCTGAGAGTCAGAAAATCGCCGAGGGGGGGGGGGAGAAATTAAAAAAGGGGAAGCAGGGCCGAAGAAGGCACGAAGCTAAAAAAAATCGGTGAAGCAAAGGAGATCCGAGGCAATTTCAGAAGGGAGGAAAGAATTTACCAGGAAACCGAGAGGGGAAGAAGAGTCAGAAAGCAGCGATATCAACTTGGCTGTACAGTCTGGGAATGTA
>JASKGM010000014.1:2752246-2762459 GCA_034509205.1 Ceratonia siliqua
ATCGAGCCACACAGTTTGAGTTTAAAATTGGCTGTCAAACCCCGTGATGAGAGGGCAGTCTTGTCCATGGAGTGTAGAAGTTCTCATGCTTGGCGATATGGAGGTATAATGATGTCTTTACTTAGCTTCTTTGTGATGATTATATAATCATTAGTTTTTCTAGGAATAATTAAGGACTAAGTGTATTGTTCTGTACATCTATGAAAACAAAATACTTTGATTTGTGCTTCTTTTGGTTAGCATGTTTTGGTTCCATTGAATGTTGATCTGGGTGTGTGTAAATCATTTATAAAATTACGCACTTGCTCATTCTTTTGCATTGCTCGTAGGGAGTTGCTGGTGTTTTGGCAACCCCCAAATATTTGCACTTGCTCGCTTTTGTCTTTGCTTGTTCCCACATTCTTTTGTTGCCTTGTTTTGGGCCAGTGCATGAATAAAATCGAACACATTGACACTCACACGTGCATGTGCGCAATCCCCCCCCCCCGCCGGCGCCCCCCGCCCCCGCCCCGCCCCCAAACCTGTGTCCCTTGCTTTGGTGGGACTCAGGCCTCCGCTGAGCCAAAGCTGAACTGGCAGATTCTTTTTTTGTCATTACTTGTTAGATATAATATTTTTCAGTTAATGTATAGCAAAATGGAAACCAGGTATCATTAGTAACTTGCTAATTCTTTTCCAATTGCTTTGTTTGGTTGATAGGCCCAAGTACTAGGTGTGGTTGTGTAGATAGTGTTTGTTAAGAGTTCGTTTAGGGTAATTTTAGGGGGTGTATACAGTTGATACTTTACCATGTATCCAGTGCTTGCTTGATAGGTTTCAATAAGATGATGCATTTCTCTTTTGCAGATGGACAACAGTCCAACCACCGGCAGTGTGAACACTACTACTGCTGAGAAGCAGCGTCTAGCAAAAACCTCCCTTGCTTTTAATTGTAAGAAGTAAGTCTTCAGAACCAGATATTTTTAGATAGAAAGTGAGCGAGGTCTCTGTAATTGGTGTTTCACTCTGAATTCTTGTTGAATTTGATTATTTTGCATACAGTGCAACATTCAGGAAAATGTTCCCTGAGTATGTGGAGAAGTACAACCAGCAGCAGCTTTCAGAGCAAGTTGCTTCTGAGCGAATGTCATCAGAGGCGTTTCGTAAAGAAAGTTTGGGGCCCATGTTGAAAAAGGCTTCAGAGTCTACAGGAGAAGACATGAAAAGAGTAGATGAGTTGAAAGATGTGAGAAAAAACAAAAAGCAATCTTTTCCAACATGGATGATGTTATTGCTCTTCTCTATCTTTGGGGTTGTAATGGCATTGCCTCTGCTTCAGCTGTGATGATAGGCAACGAACTCTCTATGGGTATAAGGGTCCATAAAGTGTCATCCCGGGACTGGTTTTATAAGCTACTTGGTTTTGTCATGACTAACATGATTTGTATAGGGAATTTATGGACGTGAAGGCTGCGTTCTATCTCTGGGCTGATTTACTCCTTTGTGTCTATGTTGCCAGCTTCTTGGTAGCAAATGCTAAAGAAGCTAAAATTGTGATGTTCCTATAAATCTAGTTTGAGGTTTTGTCTTCTGGTGTTGTTGATTAGTAATGATCTCTCTCTCTCTCCCCCCCCCCCCTCCCTCTAAACAATGTGGATTGTTCTGACAGGCTGCAAATGCTCTGAAGGTATGGACTAAGATAGGGTAAATGATATCTGATTAAAGCATATAAATAATTCAGTTTGTTTCTACTGCCAATTCTAGAAATCTATATAATAAAATTAAAAAATGAAAACGCAAGAGACACAGATCTCCTAGTCAATTTTGAATATAAAATGGTTCCTGTTTTTAATAAATCAAGTACATCCACTGTTGTCATTCACTATGTTGTTCTTTGATAGGGTAAGGAGAATATGGAAATCTGAAAAAGGTAATTTCTTCAACTGACCAAGTATATTTAAATTTATCTGATTTTATTTAACTTTTTTGCATGGTATTTCAATGGTTAGAAATGGTAACTCTATTTTCTGTAATCAAATTCCAAACCTGCCTCTACTAATACACCTTTCAATAATTACCTCTTAATATTATGTTTCCTTTTTTTGGTGTAAAATGTTTCTTTTTATTTTAGATATAGAATAATTGCGAATGTTATATATTAAATTGGTTGGTCTCAGCCTCAGGTGATATGCACGTTCATATAACTGTAGTTTGATTTAAAAATCAAAACCTAATCGTGGTAATAAAATTAAATATAAATATGGTTGATAATAGACACATTTTTAATTAAAATTAGTGTAAAAAAGTTATTGTAAAAGAATATTTAAAATGTCATTTAATAAAAATAACGTAAATACGTCTCTAAAATTAGAGATGTTGTAAAATAAAATGAATTAGTTTTTATAATTTGATCTTCAAATTTTAATCATTATGTATTTTCTCGTCTCTGCCGTTAACCTGAACTTTGAGATATTTGTTAGTGAAAGCCTCGGACCCTACGAAACATGCGCCGTGTTTGTCGTAGATCGTATTTACAGATCTCGATTTCACGGATCCCATTGAATGATATAGTAGAATAATAGAACCATGCCTTTGTAAAAGTATCCACTTTCTGACTTTCAGAGTAAAAGTAAATAAATTCCTATTTTCTTACTAATTATATTATTCATTTAATGCGATTTTTTCCTATTTTAAATTTAAACACTTATAAAAAATTTGCCTAAAAAGAAAATTTAATAGGCAACAAGGTTGAATTGACCTCCCCTTTTGATTCTACGGCACCAAGAACCTCTTCTTTTAAAATTTTTTTATATACATATATTATATTATATCCTTAATATAATATTTTATAAATATAAATTGTGTACATTTTAAATTAGGTGAAATATGTCTTATTTAAACTCCATAATATTGGTTGGTAGCATTGGTTTCTCACTAGAAAGCTTACTTAGAAAGGTGGGAAAAGATAGAAAAAGAAGAAGAAGCAAAGCTAAAGTGAAGTGCGGTGATTAAATACGGTCCCAGAAGAGAGAAGAATTTCTTATATCATAATGATATTTTCCTCTCTTCTTAAGGATATTATGATGTTTAATTACTTTGAAAAGTTAATCTTTTTTCAAATTTGTTTGTTAACTTTCAATTCTTCTTTGATAGGTAGGTTTAATTTGAAGGAATTAATTGGATTTGATCACCTTGTCTTTTTTATTCTCATTAAATTATTTGTTATCATACTCTAAATTTAGAAGTTTTAACAAGTATGGACAATAATACAAATAATAAACATGGCAAATATTTTTCTTTTGATTGTACAATAAAGATATATTCGGATTAGTTTGAGAGAGAGAGAGAGAGAGAGAGAGAGAGAACATGCTTAGTAGATGAAAGTATTCATTCATCCAAGATTAAACCACCTTCCAATTCATGCCAATCCTTCCTTGACAAGAAAATTTAAATAGAAAGCCTACAATGCCATTTCAACTACTATAGTTTCTGTCATCTCTATAACTGGCACTGTGATTGTGATATCTTTAAGAGGGGTGGTTAGACTTTGCCTTTCTGATTCAAGCTAGTAAATTTAACCCACAGTGGAATAATTTGCTGTAAAGGTTAGAAGTCATTATTTTCCATTTCAATGATCTTACTTTCTCTTGTTTTGTTTTTCTATTTGTATCAAAATGCAAAATGCGCCTTTTTTTTTTTTTTACAATCACATGTTCTTCTCCACAGATGGAGCATTACGTTATTAAGCTCGTCCAAGGAAGAGTTTCCTAGCCATTTTGGATACTACTTGGGATCGATCAATTTTCAATTTTTCTTCTTCACTAGAGCTCTTCTGCTTGACATTTATTTTCTGCTCAATTTAATAGTTTTTCTTGATATTTTTGGCCAATGAAGAAGAAATCTCCTGTACACCCAAAACATGAGGAAAGTTATTATGATGCCTATGGATTTGATCCAGAGGAGGACTTTTCACAGGTACTAATATTTTGATTCTTGGTTTTCTACCCAGTTTCTGCTCTTGAGGAAATCGTTATCGACAAGTTTGGGTGACCAGCCCAAGAATTCTGAAGTGGGTGTTGTATTTAGATGGTTTTCAATTTTCATTCATGATTTGATAATTTCTCTGTTTCTTTCTTTGATTAGTTCTTGGAGGAAGCAAGACACCACGAGACGGAAGCAAAACTGAAGAGCTCATCGGTGCACCCAGAAGGAGGTGGGAAAGAAGGATCAGAGAAAGAGATAAAAAAGGAGAAGAAATCATGGAAGAATTCTCTGGTTTCATGGTGGAAAGCTGACAACAAAACCAAGCTTAGAGTGGAACCCACCAACAATTCTCAACCAAAGGTTTCTGGGAAAAGGCAGGGCCATTCTTCTGGTCCAATATATAGCTGTGGAAAAGGTCCTAATGCAAAGCAATGGCATCCAACGTCTGGGCCTCTCACGAGTCTGTTCAAATCCACAAAGAGAGAGGAGAATGAGATTCCATATATGTCTCTCCACCAACAAAACAGCCCTCAATCTGTTCAGAACTATGGTCCCCTTTACACGGTCACTTGAATATGTATATCAGAATTGCGTGTTCTGCAGACAGAAGCTTCAGAGTTCAGAGAGAGCCTTCTTAATTTTCTGCTACAAAATTGAGTTTCAATTTATTGGCTGTTGAAAGAACTCTGCTAGCAACTGTATCTTCAGAAATGAGACTAAATATTTTGACTTCGAATATGGGTTGGTTATCTGATTGAGTATAGGTCCTTATAATTATAGTTGCTTGTTGCAAACTCATTCTTTTATGTCACTTCTTTCTTATTGAAATCCTGGGCTAGCATCTATTTTTTTGGGTTGAGTATTAAGTTACAGGATTACCACAATGCTAATGCATATACTGATACTACCAGTAATTGGAACATAACCTCTTTACTAGTTACTACCGAGTAACTTCAATGACTGAAAATTCATGCCGGCAAATAGTAAATTTTTCACTCAATTATGAATTATGAATATATTAGGTCAGGGTAATTGCAAACCAATATCAAAATTAAAGGGTAGAACAAATTTTATCTTCGTAGGTCATTCGATCCTTTTAGTACAAACAAATTTATCTTTTCCACAATATCGACACTTCAAACAATTCTTCTAATCTGCTTCAAGCACAGATATACAAAAACGTTTTACAACAAGACATTACAAATAGTGGGCATCCTTAGAAGGGCAGTAGCTTATTAACTATGAGAGCTTTCTTTCTCTCTCTCTGCAAAAGGTACTGTAACCTCTCAAGGACAATAAATTAGACACCTTTCTGGCGTTCTTTAGGACATTAGTTCTTCACCTTGACAAATTACCATAATTTTCAAACTAATTCCTGCCTCAGTGTGGGCATATGTACTAAAAGAATAAAGAATATGACAAGTTTCTAGTTCTGTCCTCTCCCTGCTTGTTCCACATCTATAGAACTGGGACTACAAGGACCTAACCTTTTGTCCCTGCTTAAAAGCCTCTTGAATGACTTCAGCCTCGATGTCATTGGTGTCATTGGTGACTTCAGCTCATCTTCAGCAAACCTGCTTGCAGAAGGCGATAAAGACAATGGATAGGTCTCACTTGGTATGTCAATCACCAACATTCCTTGACGTCTATTGTTGCTGCTACTACCTGCTGACGAAGAAGTCGAAGCAGTCGAGCAAGGTGGCTGAGAAGAAGGACCTTCTTCCAAAGAAGCACCAGCAGAACTTACTTGGGTCTGGTTCCCGCAAATTAACACATTTATGGGAAAAGATGGAGATTCTAAGCCACTAATAGCAGCCAAATTTACTGCTTCTGATGACCGAGTATTCTCTGAGTCATTTTCTTCAGCATCTGAGCTACAACTGGATTCAGAAGTAACTGGGTTCCTGCAAAGTGGACAGGTAGAATGGGATTGGAACCACATATCTATGCAATCTACGTGAAATCCATGATTGCATTTGGGTAAAAGCCTGGCCTTTTCCCCTTGAACAAGCTCACAGAGACAAACTGCGCATTCTAGACCATCTTTGAAGTCCTCTGGTTGGAATACCATTACGGGTAAGGACCTAAGGACTGCAGGGTCGAGCCCAATTCGCTGAGTGCCGTAAATAGCCGGGTCTTGTCCGGGGGCAAAGACAAAGCGGCGGCGGCGACGGCGGCTGCGGCTGCGAAGTTGGGGATTGGTGCTTCCTTCAATGCGCCACCAGAACCATTTGGCGTAGAGATGGAGGAAGCAGACAAACACAACCACGAAGAAGAGGATTATTATAGCTACCACCATAATCTTGCCGGTTATTTCAACGGCCGTAGAGTCACCCAAATTGTCACTTGATCCTGACGGGTCACTCATAGTAACCAGGCAATTCTATAAAAGAGAAAGCTTTCAGCTGCAAATTCAAACACACCCAGAAGAACAGAGGCTCATAAAAGGATCACAATTCAAAACCCAGATTAAAATCACTCTGAAATTTCAGAATTCTGCAGAAAAAAACCAGAAGCGGGGAGGTAATGCTGGAGAAAGTAAACGGACAAGAACGTAGCTTTGAAGAACAAAGGTTTAAATGTAGAACTGAAAATAATGAATTTAAGAATGCAAAGAGAAGAGGAAGTTGGATTTGGTTTTGAATGGGGGTTGAGAAAGTTGGAAGTTAAACGGAGTAAAAGAGGAGGAAAATGTAGGCGACGACGAGAGAGAGTTCAACGGAGGAAGTTGTAGGAGAACCTCCACATTGGACTGAAGACTTGGACTTCGTAAGGAAGAAGAGAAGAAGATGACGGCATTGGTCTATCTCGATGGTGATAAAAATGTACATCGAATTTGAATTACCACAGAGAGATAAATGAAGGCGGCTTTAAAAGTCAAACCTCCCTGTCCCTTTCTTCCACCACCGTTCCGGGATCTTTCTTCCTTTGAAAATTGAAACCATCTTGATCGGGATGTTTCTTTCCCTTCCGCTCGTTTAATGGTTTAGTCACATGATAAACTGAAAAATCCAAGAAGATGTTTGGTAAAAAAAATAAAAAATTTAATTTAATAAAACATTATATTGGCCACTAGTTGCTGGCAAATGGCTTTAGACTAGAGTCCTACTCAAAACAAGTATTTCTTATTTCTTTTAGTTTACTCTTTTACTTAATAGTAAACAAGTTCAATTTTTTTATATATTTTTTTCAATCTTCTTGGTTTTGAATCTTTTGATAAAGACAAGATTCAATTTTTTTGTTCAAACAAGATTCAATTGTAAAAAAATGTATCATTAAAATTAGCTTATATCTGTTAAAAATTCAATATAATTTCGATTGAATTTGAATTTATCCTAAAAATTAAAGTCCCAAAGTAATATTATTATTAGTAAAATCAAAATTTAGTTCATCCTGTCTAGTATCAAATAGTAGTGCATGTTAAAAATAAAATAATAATATATCATGCCTTGAATTAGATAAGTCTAAAGTCTTTGTTGCTTGCACGTTCCATCCTCTTGAGCCATCCCCACTCTCATTAGTCATAATAAAAGACATACGGAAATAAATAAATAAAATTATTTAGATGTCCTCTAAAGTTTGATAAAATTAAACAATTCTTTTTTTTTTTGGTTTTAAAATTATATTGACTTCACATATAAAATAAACGAAAGAGAGATTTACTATGTGTTAATATTAAAATTGAGAGTTCGTGAAATTTTGAAAATAATTATTAAACATTCACCTTATGTTAAAACAAAGGAGGTAAGTCTAATTTTTTCTGTAATAATAAACTAGCTGTAATGTGAGGGAATTTACAAAAAAAATAAAAAAATAAAACTGAATGAGTAAGAAATTAATTGCTGACAATTAAAGTTTAACTAACAATAAGTTATTATTTCTTTCTTTACATGCCATAAAGTTAGAATAATAATTTATATAATATGACTGAAATAATGATATCCAGAAAAAAACGAAGGAGTTTTTTTTTTTTGTCTAATATAGCCAAATGCATGCATGGAATATTATGTTTGAACACATTATAATTATGCCAGTTTTGAAAACAAATTATTCAAATCCCAGTTCTCATATAATTAGTTGAAACTTGAAAGAGGTAGATAAATATATAGACTCCTTTCTTGACTTTTTCTTTTTCTTATTCTTGCCATTGCTTCAATTATCAATAGAGGGCTGCTAAAGAAGTTCATCAATGCAACTTCGCTTGTATCTTTTGTTTGGTAATATTGCCACCTGATTCAAGATTAATTTATTTATTTTATAACTCTAAAATAATAGTTTCTCAAAATCGATTGTGGATTTTTGCTTAAATTAACAATTCTAAACAAATCAGGTGACCTATGGATGGAAAAGTCAACAAAGTTTTTATTTGCCTGATTTCCTAATCCACATATTTCATACATAGAAGTTCATTGAACTAGATGGAATTGATTAGCAAATCATTCAAAGTCACCAAAGAATATGAATAGAGAGCTTTCAATGAACAAAGTGAAGATTCTCACAGATCTTAGGTGGAAGTGCCACATAGAGAAGAATTGTCAATAGATCAGAGAAACCCTCAAAGAGATGAATCAGAAAGTCTGTGAAGTTCTTCCCCTGATTATAATTAAGGGGTAGATGATCATTAGTGATTATGTATCTACAAAGAGGGCAGGTGGTGTGGTTCTTCAGCCAGGCATTTATACAAACAGCATGGAAACTATGGTTGCATACTGGTAAGAACCTAATCTCTTCTCCATCAACGACTTGGCTTAAACACACTGCACAATAATCACTTTCACCCTGCTCAGTCTCCTTCTTAGCAGCAGCATGATGGTAATGATTGTACAGATTCTGCAACCATTTGATCATGTGTTTCTGAAGTGAGTACAAGACAGCAATGGTTGTAAAGGAGATGATGAAGATGAAGATGAACATGTTTCCTAGCTATTGTTGTTGCAGCTGAGACAAAGTCCGAGGAATCTAGCTAGGATATGTATAGATGATTTTATATGTATAAGATAGACTTGCAAAGTCTGAAGTAATGGTTTTGTGCTTTCTTTGAAGCATATTCTAACTTGGGGGTCTGGCAAAGGATGATGAAAGTTGTGTGGGAAGACATGTTCATAAACAAGGGAATCTTCAAGTGCATGTCGCTTGTTGTTTTTGTTTTTGATATTGTCCTTGTTATCTTTTATTGCTTTTTCTCTTTGCATGTTAGGAGGAGGATTTGGTTGGTTGGGATTGGTGGTAACAAAGATGAGTTGGAAATTTCTTCAAATATTAAACTTATTCTTTTCTTATCAAATAAGTACTCAAACTACTTGTTGGATCGATAGCTTACTATTAGGTCACCATACCAATTAGTTTTGTTGAGAATTAAACATGTGACTTTGACTCTAATATCAATGATTGGATTGAGCACTTAATACTTAACTAAAAATTATAATTGTTAACTTTTTTTATTTCACCGAAACAGTATGAACATTAAGTTTCGATTGTTACTCAATTTACACCTAAATCTTTATCACAGGAGAATTACAGCCACACGCTGGCTAACGCCAACACCACTAAAAGAATTGACAAAAACACATAAATTAAATTGTCCATTAGGGTGTAGTCTTCATCTTAACTTGTTAAATTCCTAGTGTTGTTTCATTTGGTTCCGCATAGAACAAAATGTTGGTAGAATAAGGATAGTGGAAGAATCGTGGGGAGTAGGCAATAGTTTGAGACTGATTCAAAGTATTGATAGTCATAGGGTGATGGTCCTAGTCATTGGTAGCATGCATTTTCCACTAAGATCAAGTGTCACGCAAGCCAAGACTTTTAAGCGACTCATCTTGTTTGAAATTTCTACCAACTATCAATCTTCAGAGTCCACACGCCTTGCACAAGGCTCACCAAAACAAAAACAAACTTTAAACAAATTAATCATATGCATTTGACTTCTAAATCTGAAAATATAGGACATTCTCTCTAATCTAAAAATACTATATACCAACTTATTTTGTAGTGTAAATTATTTTTTCTTTTCATGTCTTAATTATATGATTCTCTATTTTATTATAAAAATATACATAAATTTTTATTAAAAGTTAAAGAAATATTACAACTTAACACAATTTAAAATTTAACTTTAATTAAGTCATTTATATGTCTAAAATACATTTGTAAAAATATATTAAAAAAAGATATAAAATTCAAATAAAAATTTAATTTGAAATTTTTTTGTATCAATATATATGGTGGTACAGAATATTTTAATTAAGGT
>JASKGM010000014.1:2770700-2797146 GCA_034509205.1 Ceratonia siliqua
TCAAATATTCACTTAACATAATTAATATAATTGTTAAAATGATAAAAAATTAATCACATGATAAATCTACATGTAGACATACATGTGATTAATTTACTTTAATTTTTTATCATTTTAACAATTATATTAATTGTGATAAGTAAATATTTGACAGTAAGAATTAAAATGAAAGTTATTGAAATTATAAAAATTTAATTAGATACAATTAAATTATAGGGATCAAATTAAAAATTATTTAAACTATAAGAACTCAATTAAATAAAATTAAATTATAAAAATTAAATTAAAAATTAAGTGAAATTATAATTATCCAAAATTATATTAACCGAAAAAAGAAAAATTTGAATAGTAGCCTTTGGAGTATTTGGAATTGGGCCAGTCCAACTAACAGCCATTTTGGTCCAGTGAGCTCACTGTGAACACAACTTGGGCCGGTGACCGGTCATTTTCATCCACCGATTGATTCTCATTTACTCCCTGCCTTTGCTTCCACGCTGGGCTTCCATCTCCGTCGCCATCGTCCCCAGATCTTTTCATCTCTTATCTAATTAACCAACACTGCCACTCACAGTGTCCCACTCCCCGGCTCGGAGAGAAGAGAATCGAACCAACGATTCACTGACTTAGTTACTGACATTGTTGGCCACTGATTCTGGCTGCTGTTGCATACACCGAGTGAGTGACTCGGTAGCTCAAAGCCTCGGTCTTGGGTGGTCCCCACTACCATGGCTAAGAAAGCAGTGCAGAGGGATTCGTCTTCGGACGAAGAAGACGACCGCCACAACCTGGTCGAGCAGAACGAGAGAAAGCCCCCTGCTCCCACCACCACCAGCACCACATTCCAGCTGGAAGATTTCAGCTCTCGAATACCACGTTTCCATTTCAAGTTCCAAAAGAGGTACTTGTTTGCAATTCTCCCTCTCTTCATTATCCTCCTGTACTTCACCACCGATGCCCGCACCCTCCTCTCCTCCACCAAGCTCTCCTCTCTTAAGTTCGATTCCGTCGCCGATCAAATGAAGGAATCCGAATTGCGCGCTCTATATCTCTTGCGCCAACAACAGTTAGGGCTTTTGGATATATGGAATCGCACAATTTACAGTTTTTCCACTGTGAATTCTACGAATAATTCGAATTCGAATCCTCAAACGCAGGATCTGAATCATTTGCCGGAGGCATTGTTGGAAGATCTTAAATCCGTGTTGTTTAAGCAGGTTTCTTTGAATAAAGAGATTCAACAGGTTTTGTTGTCTCCACATTGGACTGGGAACTTGGTTGAACCTGAATTTGATTTTGGGAAGGCTAGTGTGGGTGGTGTCAGTTATGACAGGTGTAGAACAGTGGATCAGAAATTTTCACAAAGAAGAACAATTGAGTGGAAGCCAAGAGCTGATAAGTTTTTGCTTGCTATATGCGTTTCAGGCCAGATGTCCAACCATCTGATTTGCTTAGAGAAGCATATGTTTTTCGCGGCTCTTCTTAACCGAATTCTGGTTATTCCTAGTTCGAGAGTGGATTACCTATACGATAGAGTGTTGGATATTGATCACATCAATAAGTGCTTGGGAAGAAAGGTTGTAATCTCCTTTGAACATTTTTCTAATATTAGGAAGAATCATTTGCATATAGACAAGTTCCTATGTTACTTTTCACTTCCTCAACCTTGTTATCTCGATGAGGAACGCATAAAGAAGTTGAAGTCGTTGGGTTTATCAATGAGTAAACCTGAGCCTGTTTGGGTTGAGGATACCAAGAAGCCCAAGAAGAGGACGGTTCAAGATGTTCTGTCTAAGTTTACATATGATGATGATGTGATGGCAATTGGAGATGTTTTCTATGCTCAAGTGGAGCAAGAATGGGTTACGCAACCAGGTGGTCCCCTTGCTCACCAGTGCAAGACTCTGATTGAACCCAGCCGTCTTATTTTGCTTACCGCTCAGCGTTTTATTCAAACATTCCTGGGAAGGAACTTCATTGCATTACATTTTCGGAGACATGGCTTTTTGAAATTTTGGTGCGTCCTTCCCTTCTTTTTGCCTTTTCTTCTACTAACCCAAATGGATGTGCATTTATTTCTAGAAAGACGGCATTAATAGATGATGATTGATGACTTGGGTTTGATATATTTGATGTAAATTTTTCCTGCTTCTGCATGCTTTCAAACAACTGAACTGGTAACTGCATTTTAATCTTCAGTTCATGAATATTGTAGTGTTTTCCTTCCAGTGTGATGTGATCTCATGGAATTATTCCAAAAACTATGCACGTGCGTCTTCCTCATGAGAAACTGTGCTGCAATTATTCTTCCTCTGATGATACACCTTTATGTTTACAGTAATGATAAAAAACCAAGTTGCTTTTACCCCATTCCTCAAGCTGCGGATTGTATCTTGCGGGTGGTTGAAAGGGCCAATGCACCTGTTATTTATCTTTCCACAGATGCAGCAGAAAGTGAAACTGGTCTACTTCAGACACTAGTGGTGCTGAATGGCAGGCCTATTCCACTTGTTAAACGCCCAGCTCGTAATTCAGCAGAAAAATGGGATGCTTTGTTATACAGGCATGGTATTGAGGGAGACTCTCAGGTGAGATGACAGTGCTTCTATTTTCATGTGGTTTTGAACTTCAGTGATAGGGTTTTATCGACCTCAATTCACTAGCACATATCTGGTCGTTCAGAGTCTTCCAAAAACTTAAAAGCTGTTGGAAGACAAAATATATCTGTTCATCAAGCATCCCTTTTTAGTTTTATTTGTGTGCTTCATCTGCTGGATAGATGTTCTGTTTTTTTCTTCTTGTGACTCTGGTTGATTTGTATTCTAGCTAGGTGGCATGATCCAGTTCTTTCCATCTATGTGTAAATTTAATGTTGATGGCTATTATTACAGGGATGATGGCAGTGTCCTCCACTATGGAGGTGCATTATCTTTTTAATTGATTGTTTTGTATTAGTATATGCAAAATGTGATGTCTATGCCCTTTCAGGTCATTACGACTGAGAATCTCTGTGTTTGTGTAAATACAATCTAATGATTCTATTGGTCAAGCTCAACATTTTACTTTCAGCGTAATGAAATATTTAAGAACTTTAGGCCTTATGATACTCAACTTTGTTGCTTTCAGTTGCCCTGAATGGTTTTCAACTTATTCTTGTCTGCATCTTGGGAATAGAGGTTTAAGTTACCGGCCACATGATAGTTGGTTTAGTGTAAACTCTCAGAAATCCTGCAACGCCTTACAATTATTTACTTCAATTCTAATTATGAACTTCTGGATAGCATTGTTTTTGGCTCCATACGATCCATTCAGTTTAAACTCCTAGTTTTTACTGACTTGCATCATGAATATTTGCACATTGAAGGTGGAAGCTATGTTGGACAAGACTATATGTGCCTTGTCTAGTGTGTTCATTGGAGCCTCTGGTTCCACTTTCACTGAAGACATCTTGCGGCTTAGAAAGGATTGGGGATCAGCATCATTGTGTGATGAGTACCTTTGCCAAGGCGAGGAGCCAAATGTTGTGGCGGAAATTGAATGAAGATACCATGGGATCGGATGACTTTTATGTAACTTTGGCCTATCATAGGTTTGATTGGCATTTGTCATGTATGATACTGTAGAATTAGTGATTTGGCTCATAACTTTTGCTTCTTGTACATATTCTTTTATGACAATGAGTATAGATTAAATGATGCGCACACAGATTTTGAACCTCGCCCTAATGGAATAATTGGCTCCTGAACATCCTATTTCTTCTTTCTCCTTTTTATGGAAATGAAAACTGTATTTCGAATTCGTAGACTTTAACTGGCTAGCCAAAGGGGAAAGGAAAAAAGCTCATAAACATCTTGTGTGTGTTTAATAAATGATATTTATCTTCTTCTTTTTCCCCTTGTTGAAAAACAGAAGTTTGAGAGAGGTATAACTATTTACGGGTCGTAAATCGTAATGACTCTCACAGCCCTGTGTGGCAGATTATGAATCATAGGACTAAAATGGAGTAGTTGATAAACTTAATACCAAACAATAAACTTAAATTAGAATTCAATGATTGACTAGGTAGGGTATTGACCCATTGGAAATAAGCTTTAAATCTTTTCTGGGGAGACAATTTTAAGTAAAGCGATTGTGGATATACATATGAATTTTTTTATCCTACAGCGGACGATAGTCATATCACCAGCCCTCTTTTTAATTTTTTCCCATTATTTTTTCCTTTTTTAATTGTTTTACTCCTTATTTTTTTATCTTTTCTTTAGTTTTTTCATTTTGTCTTAAATTCTTAAAAATTATAAAAATAAAAAATACTGAAAATAATATAACAACATTACACACACATATAAGCATGTTAATTTATATTTTATTATTTGATATATATTTCTTAGAATAGTTATTAATAAAGTAAAGATATAGTATCCAAATTGTAATAAAGGGGTATCTCATGGGTTGGTTAAGGGTTAAGAGAGTGTACTTCCATTATTTTACAACAATTTGTTTTTGGTAAAACAACAAATATTTAAATAACATCTTTTTGACCATTACAATAATATTCCCGAAAAAACATTGCCTTTTCATTTTCTCTTTATCTAATATTGATAAGGGAAAATACAATTGTTTGTATTCTCTCTCATTCTCGTTTTTCTTTTCTTTTATTTTCTTGGCATCCAAATAGAATTTAAGTCTCCTTCAATACATTATATAAAAAATTATTAAATAATATAATATAATTTTATACAATATTTAACATAAACAAAATATTATATTAACTTATTCCGTTATTTAAATAAAAATTTTTTTACACTTTTCACTCTAATCTTTAATTATTATTGCAATCTCCTCTTTAATATATTAATTATAACACGTTGCATATTAAATTATCATAATTTAGTCAAATTACTCTTACCGTTTAATTAATTGTTAAAATTAATAATTTAGTTAACATAAGTTAATTATATAATTAAAGAATTTGATAAAAATAAAAAATTTATTATGTAAAATAACACAAATATTTTAAAAATAAATGATATAAAATCTTTAATCTTTAAAAAAATTTGATAAAAACAAAAAATAAAAATTAATTAAAGATTTTATATAATTTATTTTAAAGATATTTATGTTATTTTATATCATAAATTTATTATTTATTATTTTTATCAAATTTTTTAATTATATAATTATTTTATGTTAATTAAAATAATTAATTTTAATATTTAATTAAATAATAAAAATAATTAAATTAAATTATAATAATTTAAGGTATAATGTATTATAATTAATAAATTAAAAAAATTATAATAATAACTAAAAATTAAAGTAAAAAAATAAAAAAATAAAAAATTCTTTGAATAAATCAAAAGATCCTAGCAACCTAGTAAAAATTTAACTCATTCTGCCAGTTAGAGAGTGGAGCTGACTGGGTTTCCACGACCCGCATCCGCTTGCGAGCCCTTCTCATATTTCCCAACCTGTTTCATTCATACTTGGTGGTGCGTGTTTTTGTGCGGTGTGTGGGCCAAAGCGCGCCGCTTTCCGCCTTCAGTGTTTTCCCTTTCTCCCATTCTGTCTCTGTGTGACTTTCAGCAGCGAAATTCAATCTTAGTTCACAGAGTCGTTATTTTTTTTCCATTTTTTGCTCTAAAAATCATAGACCCTTTACGCTTCTGTGACAGATTCTCATCTTTGTTTTCTTGATTTGACTTGGAATATACACATAATACAATCCCTACTGGATCAGAATTGGAACTTGACGAGTAATATTTTCTGATAGGAACCACTCTGCATTTGCTTAGCCTGTTTCTAGGGTTTCAAAGCCAAACAGAGTGAACAGAACTGGCACAGAATACACTAGCGAATAACAGTTTTCCTTTCTTTATTTCTCTCTCCTTAGATATTCTTCTTCCTCTTCCTCTTGTGCCATTCTCTATTCTGAAACTTTCTACCACAAAGAACCATTACAACTTCGCATTTAGGCAGCACTATGAGAGCCAGATTGGTTGTGTTCCCTATACGAGGGAGGAACTGGTGCTTTAGCAGATCCACTGACCAATTCGTTTCGGCTTCTGCAACTTCCTCTCAAACTCCCTCTACATTGAAAGAGCTCTGGAATAACATTTCGATCAGTGATAAGCCCCTTAATGCCAATGCCGAGCTTTTAGCTGACTTCGTCGCCGAAAAGGTGCTCCTCATTGTATTCAGTTCGTTTGTTTTTAATTTACTTCTGGGTTTCACAAATTTTTCTATCTCTTTCACGTGCTATATTCACTTATTGCCTAATTTGTTGTCGGTGAAAGATGAATAGAGCTTGGATCGGATTGGAAAAAGCACCGGATGGAACTATAAAAAATAAGGTTCATGGGTAAGTTTTCCAGTTTAGATATCATATCACTATAAAATTGCCCATGTTATTGGGCGACCAGTACTTTGCTCAAATTCATTGATAATGATTGGAATTATTGCAGGTTGGGCTTGCGGCTTTTGTCACGGGTTAAGCCGTCTGAGATATTTTTGAGATCTATATCAAAGGAGGTTACTGGTGTTGAAGTGATTTACCCATCAAGGTTGGTGCTTGACATATGAGGCTTTTCATATTGTTTGATATATGAGGCTTTTCCTGGAGGATACATTCTTTTTACTTTTATATTTTGTCTATATTTTATGAATTCTCTTGAATAGGTTAGAAACATTTGATCAGCAATATTTATACCTAACTTAACTCTTAAAATTTCTTTTATTTAAATATTGCATTCATTAATATGTGACAGAACCAACTTTGCTTTCTGCACTGATGTATTGATTTTGGATTTTTTTCCTATTTTAAATTTGTAGAAATATTTCATTCCAAAGTACACTTTGGTCCATGATGTAGATGAAGTAACGACCTGTTTGAAATTATTTTTGTTTTATTGTTTTTTAAAATGATTTTTGAGAACAACTATAAAAAATAATTTTATAGAACCAAACAAATAAAAAACTTGTTTGAGTAAAATTTTTTTTAATATTTGTTTTCGTGTTTTTTAAAAATAGATGACAAAAAAAGTCAAAACACACAAAAGTAATTCTCTATTTGTTGTTTTCGGAAATAATTTTTAAAAACAACTGATGAAAATACTTACTCAAACAAGTTTTTTCTTCTCATAGAACAAAAAAACAAGAAAATAATTTTTTAAAACTGTTTCAAACAGGCCCTTAGCTTTTTACGTATTTGCTTCTTTTAGCTCTTATGATAATTACAAATGTTTTGCAGTTTGGATGCTCGGCTTGTTCGCCGAAGACTACGACATGTGGCCATGAGGTTTTTTTTTTTTTCTGGCAATCATGGTGTTGACCTTATCATATCTTCCATGAACCTTATTACTAAATCATTGTATTTTTGGAAAGTTCTCTCAGTTATAGCCCGGCCAGCAGTTATAGCCCAGCTTTTGTTGGCCTACAACTGATTCTTGTTGTAAGAAAATTGTTTTTTTGTGTAACTCGTTCACAGCCTAATCTATTCTCAAGTATTATGGAATCATGCCATTTTACATTTTTACTTATGGATCTTGCAATTTCTAATGGGAATGATGCTACCTATTCCTATATTACTTTTGCATTCACAACTATGCACAACTATATGGGTGTCTCCATTTACATTTAACAAGAAAAGAAAAAGTAGCGAGGGCACCTGAACTTGGATGGACCGATCTGTATAGTTGTGAATGTAAGAATTGTGTAAGTAGTATAATTCTTCTAACTGAGCAGCTTATTAATATGTGTGGTGGGTTGGTGTTCTTGTGCATATGTGTGTATGTTATATTGCTCTAATAAGGGAAGCCTTTTCATCTGTCCGTACCAAAAAATTAGAATGTAATTTCATACTAATTAAAGTGGATTTGCTACTTTTTGCTATACTCCTAGTCCATGATGACCTTTCTTGTCGTGTATTGTTCTGTGGAATAAAGCATATCTAACATGGGACCTTAAATCACATGGAATAGCCCAAAGAGAGAGAGAGAGAACCTGTATAATCATTTTGAGTTCTTTAAGGTGTCATACTGTCATTTATTAAGTGATGGTGTCATTTTCTCAGTATATTATTCTACCCCTTGCTGTTAGAGTCGCTGAGCTGGTACAATGATAAAGGGATGCATCAAATAATTTACTTCATAATGATCTAGAGAGCTCCCTAAATTCAATACTGTATCCTGTCTTGAGACATTACTGTCTGATTCTTATATAGCTTCAGCAAATGGATTGAATGGACTAATTTGAAATGTGTTATTCTGGTTTTTCATTTATTTTTAAATGTAAATCATCATTTTGATATGAATAGTTATGTATTTACAGGGGAACTATCATCCACAAGAAATACTTCTATGGCTCAATTTTGTGTCTTCCACTGACCTCTTCCTTGAGCGTACGTATGTGTTTAGCGATTTTTACTCTCAATAATATTATTGCTATGTGAAGTGGTTCAACGTTGTGCATTTGTTCTCTTTAATATTTAATTCATTCTTTGGCTCCAGTGCACTAAAATTTTTCTAAATTTATATATATTGAAGGTTTTACCTGCGCCTAATGTTGCGTTCTTCTGGAATCTATTTCGCACTTATTCTCATTGGAGAGCCTTTCAGGTGCATACAGTTGCTAAATTTGTTTAGTAGTTATTTTGATGAATTTTTATATCTTGTAAAGTGTCTGCATTCTGGTACTACTGATTTTTGGGCTTGTTGGCGTGAACTCTGTAAATCCAATTGACACACATACATAGATACTTGTTTCAAATATAAGAAACTAACACTGGAAACCACAGGATTACCAGGGTTTAAAAGGACGTGATTTAATTTGGTGGGGATTTTTTTTTAAAGTGTGGTTCTTGTATAGTTGTCGTTCTATTTTGTTACCCCTGATAGATGGTGACTTTCCAGTAGGATGATATCTTTCCTGATCCTTAGGTTTTTCATAAAATGTTTGGAGCTTTGCTATGTGTCCATTTCCCTTGAATTTGTGCATAAGTCTCTGCTCTGTTTTATATAATTTTCTTAGGGAAGTGAGAAGCTGTTTCGGCTTGTCTCGGATACTTCAATCACTTCTACTACCAATAAGAAGGAAACTGAGCATAAGGACTCTAGAAATGAAAGCCATCATTCACGTGGGCCATATTGGGTAAGCATTTTTATATGGTGCTCTGATGTTGGTTGAGATATTGGGCAGTGAAAGTGATTCGGTGGCTGAATTGAAATTAATTTTATAATTATACTGCATGGATGGTTTTTTTTTTGGATTAATGAGTTCTTAATGACCCAATCCCCCTCCTCGACTTCATGTATTTTCTAGAAACTATATTATTTCTAAGCTTTTGGTATATCCGTTCTTTTAGTTTTTTACAATATTCGTGTATTTGCTGTAGATGTGAGGATGAGCTTTTGAAAGGTTTATGATTATGTCAATGCACTTTTACACACACAAAAACTCCTCTATCTTAGGCTTGCTTTGGTATAAGACTGATGAAGCAGCATGGATTTTTGTTCACTTTATCCATTTTCTGTAATATAGGACTCAGTTACTAAAGTTTCTTTACCATATTTCGATTAGGTATTGCTGCCATCCAAGGAACTTGAGCATCTTGCTCGTCATGAAGATGGGAATGATGGTCTTAGTCAACATGCCATCAAGAACATTTGCAAGATCTATGATCTGAACGTCATTGATGTTATAAAATACAATAAGTCTATTGCTTGATTAGCAGCTATTTAAATAGGCATTTTTAGTGGAATTAATTTGTTTTTCCTCCAGTCCTCTTCATCTGTATTTTTTTATTGGGCCACATAAAAGTATATTTTCTTTTTTCACCTTCTGGAAGAGGTCTTTCAAGTTTCAACCCCTGGTTTTTCACATACTGTGTAATGCTACCATAAACCATGAAATTTTGGAATGGGCATTCAATCTTTCAAAAGTTATGATAAACTAAAATTATGCATATAGGATTCAATCTTTCAGAAGTGCACATTATATTACAGAATTCATACTTATTCAACGAACTATGACTGACGAGTAGTTAGATTTTGAAAGACGAAGAAAAGAAGAAATGAAGGCTTGATACAAGATGGGTTTGATTTGACCAAGATTGATGCTACATATGACCTTAATCATAGTAAAAAGGATCAATTGTTTGAGTCAGTGACCAAGCAAAATCTATTCTTTTGGTTTAATTTGAATGATTTGCACAGCATATTCAATGTATGAACCCTCAAACTTAATAATTTCTGTAAGAGCAATTCTTATCTCAATCATACGTGAATTAGATTAAAAAAAAAGACATGAACACTCGTTTAAATTGATATTTTTCTCGTGCCAACAGAAAGAAAAATTATGACATATGCTTCATAAGACTAACAAGAAAAAAAGGTAGTGAGAAAATAATTTATACATCCTAAATAAGTATGATAATCTGGAAAACACTTGAATTTTTAAACCAATTATAAACTTCTACTTTTTTAAAAAAAAGCCTAGAATGCAAGTTAATATGGAGACTAATTTATTGTAGGTTCCCATCGGGGCTTCATGGCATTGGATTAGTAACTAAGAAAAAAAAAGATGTCATGAAGGCCCGTATTAAAACAATAATTTTTGAGTTATATTTTGATGCACTCGTATATTTTTGTATTTTATATATATATTTTTAATTATTTTGTTTGTATTTTTATATTTTTAATATGTTTTTTACATTTTCTTTAATTTTTTATAAGCATTGTGTTTCAAATTTTTTTTGAATCTTTTTCTTAAATCATTTTAATTATTTTTTAAAATAAAAAAAAGAGAAAAAAAAAACACTAAGATGTACCATGAATATAGCCTAAGAAACACCATTCAAATAGGGTTCACACTTCATAATAATAATCTCTGCAAAAAAAAAAAAAAATGAAGTGGAGAGTTGCAATGAATAACAAAATGAATTAAAAAGTTGATTTTTTTTAAATTGTATAGTCTATTGTTTTTTTACAGACCAAGCGGTATATTTTTGGATCACACTAAATTCAGAGATTTAATCCATAATTAGCCACCCACACACACTCACGGAGATTCTTTTCTTATGCTACACTCTGCACCAGTTTTCATCATTGTTTCTATTTTTTCTTTTTTTGCATCTCAATATCCTTTTTTATCAATTTTTTTTTGAAAGAAAAACTTCTCATAACCTTTAAAAAAACATAAATCATAAATTTTGGATCTTAATTCATGTCAACTCATCATGCGTGTCCTAATATCCGATAAAAAGGTTGCTGTTTATATAAATATAATTTAACACTAAGTTCTGTTAATTAATAATTAATATTTGATCTGATAAAGATTTGGTTTTGCAATAGTTTCTTTGTTATTTAATTAAAATCCGGTTTAATATAAAAATTATTTTCATTTCATCAGTTCTCTTTATAAGAAAAACACAATTAAAATGAAAACAAAATGAATTTAAAAAAAAATTATTACAAACACAATTTACTGTTATTCTCTCCTCTCTCCGCTTCTACTTCTCAATTGTTTGTCTGTATAAAATCCCGGGCGAGCTAGGCCATCAATCCTTTCGGTTTCGCTTCCCTCTCAAGAAAACCGGAGAAAGTTTATATAAGGGAAATTGAAATCTGAAAATACAGTATCAATGGCACCTGAGCACGAAGACGATATCAAGGACGAGAAGAATCCCCGCCCCCTCGACGAGGATGACATCGCCCTGCTCAAAACCTATGTAAGTTCTTTACAAAACCCTAACTTTGTTTAAAGCTTTGCAGATCTGCATACTTGCATGAATCTTAGATTCTGTTTGGGGTGCTGTTTTCAACGTTATTCCTGCTGAATCGTAGTCTAATTTTGCTCAACTCTACTGCTAATGGGTTTCCATCAGTATTTGCTCTGGGTCTCTGATCGCTTAGTATTTGGTGAAATTTACTATGTTAACCTACTTTGCATTGGAATCTAAATCGTGGGTCAATTGAAGACTGTAAATTTGAAGTTGTAATTGATATTAGAACTAAAGAAAGTTGAGAAGTTACATCAAGAAATGAAAAAAAAAGAAAGGGACTTCCTCTTGGCTCTCTTTCCGAATCAGCGGACTTTCTGAATGTGGGAAATCGAGTTTATTTATCGACCTGGTCTTGAGATTACTGGTTTTGGGCTTTGTCGAATTGGTGTTTTGCTAGGTATAGGTTCGTAACTGTAAATCATGCTGAAGCTTCACAAAGTTTTGAACTTTAAAATAGATATGTATCGTGGTAATTGGATGCCTTTGGTTTGCTGCTTGCATAATTATATAAATAAAAAATTTCTGTCACATGAGAAATTTGTTAGTCCCCCAATAATTGAATTTAATTGAGTTGCTAGGTGCAACTCATGTTCACTAGACATGTACAAAGTATTGATGAGGAGGAGTCTCTTATATTTGTAATGTGGAAAAGAGTGATATTTGTGGTTCATAGATTATTTTCTCATTTATTGAGCCAGGAATATTATTCCTTATAGTTGTTGGATGACAAATGCAGAAAATTAATTGTTTATATTATATCTCCTTTAATATTCTGTGATTGGTCAATGACTCATCCTTAGTGTATTTAGTTATAGAGACTTTTGTAATAGATTTTGTTTTATGCAGGGTTTGGGACCTTACTCCACTAGTATAAAAAAAGCGGAAAAGGAAATCAAAGAGATGGCAAAGAAAGTCAATGACTTGTGTGGTAAATTTCCCATATCCCAAAGATGATAATCCTGTTCCAGTACTCGTACTGCATCCATTAGAAGCTATTCATCTTATCAAAATGTCAAATTTCAAAGATGCATAATAGTTCACATTTCACGAGCTAATTTTTCTGTTTATAATCTGTATTTCGCACTGCTTGTAATGTCAATAATATTTTGCCCACAATCTGGATAAGTAGCAGGCTCCTACGAATGCATGCTTGTAGAGTCAGTAAAATAAATTTATATTCTGTGTTTGCAAGTTAAAAAGGAACTATGAAAACTCTAGTTCTTGTTCTTGTATGGGTAAAGTAGCTTGTTACTGCATTTCTTTAATTGCTTGTTATATCGTCATAATTGTATATAATAGAGAATGACTTATTATCTCCTGTAATTTTTCTTTGTAACATGGTGATGACATGTAGCCCATAGCCCTTCTTCTTTACTCTCTCTCTTTTTCTTTTTTGGTATTTAAGAGTGGCCCCTTAATCAGTTGATCTTCTCCATTAATGGTTTTGTTATGTGTTCCTCATAACATTAGTTTGTGGCCATCAGTCATCAACCAGTAAAAATGACCAATGGTTGAATTATTGAAAATTTTTATGGGCTTTTTTTATTGCAATTTCTACTGATTGACATAATTGCATGGAAGGCATGGCATGCTGTTAACACTTTAACGCTTTGTTAGATTTTAACATTTTCTTACTATATATAGGAATTAAGGAGTCTGATACTGGTTTAGCTGCACCAAGCCAGTGGGATCTTGTCTCTGATAAGCAAATGATGCAGGAGGAGCAGCCTCTTCAGGTGGAATTTTTGTAGAATTTGTCCAAAAGTCCTTTCTTCTTTTAAACGTTTTTTAGGCATGCTAACTGAATTTGTATTAAACAGGTGGCAAGGTGTACAAAGATAATAAATCCAAACTCTGAAGATGCAAAATATGTGATCAATGTTAAGCAGATTGCAAAGGTAACTAAATTTTTAGTAACTCCCCTCTTTTTTTTCCGTATCTACTATATTGCAATTTTAGTTGTGAAGATGTCAGGCTTCAATTATTGTTGACAAAGATATCAATTGCTGAGAAATTTCATTATATGCTATATAAAATGCTTGTGGCTTTTGATGCTTTTGTCCTTTTGGGCTTTTACTAGCTTATACCTTCTGCTTTGTGGATGACAGTTTGTTGTGGGGTTGGGTGACAAAGTTTCTCCTACCGACATAGAGGAAGGGATGCGTGTTGGGTATGTTTCTTATTGGTATCTTTAGATGTTAAATATTAAAATATTCCAGAGAAACAGAGGAGAGAAGAGGCACTTTTTCCCTATGTTATCTACTTGTTTGATTGACCTCCATTCTATTATTACAGGGTTGATAGAAACAAATATCAGATTCAGATTCCCTTGCCTCCAAAAATTGATCCAAGTGTTACCATGATGACAGTTGAAGAGAAGCCTGATGTGACATATAATGATGTTGGTGGTTGTAAGGAGCAGATTGAAAAGATGCGAGAAGTAAGTGGTTGAAAATTTCCCTAATTTTTACATGGATTTACAATCAAGAGATGGTAAACCATGTGACACTATTTCTTTTATTCCCGCTTCTAGGTTGTGGAACTTCCCATGCTTCATCCTGAGAAATTTGTCAAGCTTGGAATTGATCCTCCAAAGGGTGTTCTTTGCTATGGTCCACCTGGAACTGGCAAAACTCTTTTAGCCAGGGCTGTGGCCAATAGGACTGATGCTTGTTTTATAAGAGTTATTGGAAGCGAGCTAGTTCAAAAATATGTTGGTGAGGGAGCTCGAATGGTTCGTGAACTATTTCAGGTGATTGCCTAAGATCCATTTTATCCTATAGCTTTTGATCATTGTTTCCATGATTTGATATGAGCTGATTAAAATTGTTTTCTCCTGTAGATGGCCCGTTCAAAGAAGGCATGTATTGTATTTTTTGATGAAGTTGATGCTATTGGAGGTGCAAGATTTGATGATGGTGTTGGTGGGGACAATGAGGTTCAGCGAACAATGCTTGAAATTGTGAATCAGCTTGATGGGTTTGATGCTCGTGGGAACATCAAAGTTTTGATGGCAACAAACAGGTCAGTTGATTTGGCAATTATATGTCCTATTATTGCCTTTTATTTTAACTTTATTGGATATTTTACTTATTGATAACATTGAGTACATCAACAAGTGTGCACTGAGCCATTATGGCCGTGATAATCTTGTACTCAAGAATGCCCTAGTAGACACCTTTTATGACACTCTTTAGGTCCTAAACTTTGCACACTCTTTAGAATGTGAGGCTTTGTATAGCACATTTTACCTTTGGAATTATATGCCAAACATTTATTTTTTCCTTTGTAATTATATCTTGATTGCATGTAAGCATATGTTGATGGTATTGATAGCTCATGCTTTGCTCTTTTCACCTCCTGATATAAGTAACCTAAGAGAGCTTATTCTGAACCCGGAGGAAATAATTTTTTCTGTGCTGTTTAAACTCTAGTCTAAGCCTTTGTTTTTGAAATAAAAAGAGAGAAGGAAAATTGAGGCAATGAAAATTAGCAACACATAAATGCATGCATTATGTCTACATTCATTATTAATTTTCAATCCTTCAATTTTTCCCCCTCCTCTTTTTGTTTCTTAAACAAACCAAGAATTGAAGTTGGCTAAGTTTTTTTGTGTGGTTATTTTTAATAGTTCATTTTTACCATAAATTCCTTTCTTTTTAAAATATCAAGTCATTATCGTATTTTAAACTGACATATGGCATTATTTTCTAGTCTGCCCCTTCCTGCCCTACTGCCCTGTGAAAAAAATGTATGTGTGCATATGCAAAACAAGCTTGTACCTTTCTACGGACCTTGTTTCATGGCTCTTGAGTGACTTTTTATGTATTTATATATATTTGGAAGTATTACTGCAGCTAAGCATGGTTGATTTTTGTTCACATTTTCTAGGCCGGACACTCTAGATCCAGCACTGCTACGTCCTGGGCGATTGGATCGGAAAGTTGAATTTGGCCTTCCTGATTTAGAGAGTAGGTCACAGATATTCAAGATACACACAAGAACCATGAACTGTGAAAGGGATATCCGATTTGAACTTTTAGCTCGGCTTTGCCCAAATTCCACCGGTAATAACACCTTCAAAACTTGAGATATCTGCTTTATTCAGCCATCAAATTGTGTATATTTTTCAGTATTATTACGTCTAGTATGCTTTCTGTGTAAAATTAGTTCCAACTGAAGCATTTCTGCAGCTTCCTTTCCTTGTTTATCAAGGCCTCCTATGTGTGATCTGATATGCTAAAACCATTTTTACTATTGCTGACCTGATACCGCTAGACGTCAATTTTCTGACAGATTTTTTTGTTCCCCCCAGGAGCTGATATAAGGAGTGTATGCACTGAAGCTGGTATGTATGCTATCCGTGCCAGAAGGAAGACTGTAACAGAGAAAGACTTCCTTGATGCAGTAAATAAAGTCATCAAAGGATACCAGAAGTTCAGTGCAACTCCCAAGTACATGGTTTACAACTGAATTATCCTTTACCTTAGTTTGGCAAAAACCATATTAGCACTAGCACGAACAATTTTTTCCCCAATGAAAATGATCTAAAAGCATATGGTTCTTTTATAAGCATTTCGCAAAATTCGCCTTTGTTTAAACTTGTATGGCAAAATTGACTGTTTAAAATCTTGTACCAATTTTTCAGCGTTACGTCTAAATGGTTGAATGCTGTTGCTATGAACAATCCCCGCCCCTCCCCCAAAAAACAAAATAAGAATGTTATTACGATAACCGCAAATGGATAAAAAGACTACGGTGTGGCTTTAATTTGAAATGTTCAAGTATAATTCACAATTTGCGTCATGTTCAATAAGAGTATGCGGGTTGGATGCGGATACGATATCTCTTTGAAATTTACTTTATCATAAATTCGATTATCACAGTCATCTCATTGTCAGCTTCATTATTTACAAATTCAGTACCATCTCTTGCTTTTTGTGAACGCGATGAGGTCAAAGTTTGATCTTCTTTAAGCCGACCAATCTTAGCCCTCAACAGCTCTGTGGTAATTGACAAAAATGGTTAGGTAATTATTTTTGGTGAAAAAAAAGGCTGATTATGATCAAGGTACTGATCTTTGTAGCTGATCTGTTTCTATTTATTTTTAAAACTATAACTTGCTGATGTACAACGTTTATGTAGCCTGCTTGCTCAAATTACAACCCAAATATTAGCAGAAAAGGCAACCATCAATGCAAACGAAGCTTTCTGCAACCAGTTAAATTATTGAAACTTGCTATCAATATTTAAAGAACTAGCTAAACAACATACAGCACTAATTGTCTAACTTTTTAATCATAGGTGCAAGGTATCTAACTCAGAGGTACTACTTAAGGGTTAAAAAGAACTGACAAAAAAGAAAGAGATACAATACTTTTCCTTTTATAGAATTCTACCAAGTACTAGCACAAGGACTTTGTTCCAATTTACACGTCTTGTGCTTCCTGCTCATCACCTCCTCGTTGGGATCCTCCTTGGTCAGTTCCAAATGTTCGCTTGCTCATGTTAGCTCGCTGCACTAATCGAACCAATGCTTGAACCACTTCTGACATAGGTGGTCGGAATTCAGGCTCTGGCTGCAAAATTAGAAAACAATAATCAGAATGCATTAACACATACAAATGTTTCCTGTCCCCCAGGGAACACCCCAATGGTTGAGTTGAGCACCAAAGATTTCAATTTGGAATTGTCTTGTTCAAGTTCCTTTGGATGTGATGGGGTGGGATTTATAAGAGGGAGCTGAGCTACCCTGTTGTGTAGCCCAAATTCAAATAGACACAAAAAAAACTTAAGATAATTTCATCTTTGTATTTCAAAATAATACCTTATAAGATTTATTTTCTTTTTTAGTGTCTCAAATAATTACATTAGGTAGCTCAAAATGGCACCAACAGTAAAATCTCACGCAGGTATAAAAAAATGTGGGGTGCAACATGACTGACTTACCTGAACGCAAAGAGCAATAACATCAGCAAACCGAGAAAGAGACCTAACAGGGTATAGCCCTTTCAGTGCCGGATCAACCATTTTGGCCAATGAATCAATATCATGAAGTTGCGGTGTTGCCCATCGAACCAAAGACTGCTCAGTTTTTGGCCTTGAGCTGTTAGGAAATGTTTTTAACAATCAGGAAAATGGTAAGACTGTTGTTTCTTCCATAAATTAAAAAACAGTAGCGACGACAATGTCAGATTTCTTTTGTATGTTACTTCATGGATAATTATTTAAAATTTATTTATTTAAGAAAAAGCTCTGCAAAATATTGCTCAACGTCTTGCGTGATGAGTGGACTAGAGTCCTATCAACAAACCATATATCAAGAGCATGTGTGTAATGTGTAGAAAACTGTTACAGTAAAGGTATGCCGATTATTCACCTATCAAATGGTTTCCGTCCACTCAGAAGCTCCAACATGACAACTCCAAAGCTGTAGACATCACTCTTGAGATTATACTGACCGGAAAAGGCAACTTCAGGTGCATCATATCCAGACCCAGCATTTTGGTTCAATACCTGAACATGAAACACAAATTCAGCACTCTTAACCATTATAGTATCTTAGCTAAGGCCGCCCGGTTTGTATGGATTTATTTTGAGAATAAGTAATTTTTTTTAAAAAATAAGTCATTCTTAAAAAAAATTATATGTTTGTTTCAGCTTTTCCTAAAATGAAAAGTTAATATATGTAAGAGAATGTTATTTTATTTGTTGAATTAAAAGCCCTTTTCAATTTTTGTATCTAAACACAAAACAACTTTCACTGCCAAAAAATGCCTTCTTTCATAAGGAAAAACATAAAAGAAATTTTTTATTAAGTTCAAACAAACAAACCCCAAATGTCATCGAGAAAAAGAAAAAATAGCATGCAACAGAAGCATGATCAATAACTCATCCATCTAGTGGGATGAGTCGGCATGCAAATTTTCTTTGGTAAATCACATGGTACCTAATGAGATAGAGTTAGTGGCCACACAGTTTACCTTGTTAGATGTTAGAAAGTCCTAATAAATATTTTCCCCAATACATTTAACCCAAAGGGCCAACTAGTACACTTTATGTAATGCTAATAAGTGAACTTACTGAATTCTAAGAGTTACTGCATTCATCAGATGAAATACTTGTATAGTTGTGTTCAACGGTCAGGAAGACCCCTAATATCCATTGTTAACTTTGAGCTGGTCTAAGTTGGTCATAATTGGGAAAAGGCAATTAGTGCCAATGGTTATTCATACAAGATATTATACGCTCAAAACCATTTGCTTTCTTTTCCTCAGATGCCATTACATGTTTGGCAACTTCCATGAAGAACAGTTGTTCAAAGAAAGAACAATAACAGTAAAACTGAAAACAGCAATAAAAACAGAGTAAAACTATCACAGCCTAATACAACTTTTCACATTTAAATATAAAAGCATCAATTCACTGCATAAAAAACTCCAAATCACCTGGTCTGCATTTGGAATATAGCTTGCCAATCCACTGTCTGAAAGATGAGGATTAAGCTCCACATCAAGCAATATGTTGACTGATTTAATATTTTTATGAACAACTGACGGTGAACAAACTTCATGAAGGTACCTAGAATAAACGTTTGGCGTGTACAGTCAGGTTATTTTGTCTCAGAGCAAACATTAAGATAGATGCATGAAGTCCAACTATATGTTGCCACGTATTGAAAAAAATTCAGTTCAAAACTTTTACTGTAAGCAGAATGCCTTAATTACTTCAGTGACATATTACTTTCCCATTTGATACTTGTTTATAGACTTTTATACCAACAGTGAATCAGTTGAATTCATAATTGATATTTCTAGTCCCAAATATTTCTTCTTAGTTGTTACTTTACATTGTCAGACTTAATCACCACATATAGTAATAATCGAGACATTTACGTATCAGGAAAACAATAGTTTGTAATTTATACACCACCTTACAAAATAAAGTGATGAAAAGCGATTTATAAGAAGACAAAATACAGCATAAGCATGTATAGAGAAACATTAATTTGAACCAATCAAGCTATACAGATCTACATGTAAGCTAAAGCAGTAATTTAGGCAAAATATCTGAAGAGGGATTATAGGAAGACAGTTTACAACATTATGGATAAACATTACGTTTAAACCAATCAAGCAATACAGGTCAGCATGTAAGCTAAGCAGGAATCTGGGCATAACATAACATATGAAGCAGATAGAAGATGGGAAAGAAAGGGAATAGGAAGCAGCAGGCAATAGGTTATTGGAAAACTAGACTCACAAGGCTAGGAAATATCATGCATTGATGCAGAACTTCCTCACAAATGCAATATAAGGATCTTCTTATCCCATAATTCCACTACCAACTTACTCTAAAGCACGTGCAGTCCCCAAAGCAATCTTGACCCGGGAATTCCATATCAATGGTTTGCTATATTCATCTGATAGGTGAAGGAAGTCGTGCAAGGATCCATTTTTATGAAACTCATAGACTAGGAGATGTTGTCCATGCTCAGAACAATAACCGACAAGTTCTGTTACATTTGGATGATGCAACTGGGAGATGTTTGAAACTATTTCTACAAAATCTTCAGACAAATCATTGGGAAGGACAGATGAATCTATCTTCTTCACAGCAAGAACCTACAACATTTTCAAAAATAAAAGAGAAAAAGTTGAAACCATGCAGTGGTTTAAGGTTAGGTCAGGAATATTAGCTACGAGTGGCTGTCTACATGAACATGAACATGGTTTGGAGATGAAGATTTCCATGCATTCATGCCCCAATCCAATTTGACTTGCTATTATGGAAAATTATGAAGTAGCATGCCACTCTAACTCAATCATAAAAGTACTATCTGTGGCACCCCAACTTGACATAGAAGTGGAATTGCGGGAATAACAGAGGAGGGATACCATTCCATCATCAAATTGAGCACAGTAAACACGTCCAAAAGATCCCTCGCCAAGAAGGTGATCCACACTGAAGCTGCCAGTAGCAATCTGTAGGTCTGCTATAGAATATGATTTTACATTTGCAGGAGCTGTTACAGTCTTCTTCACAATAATGGGCTTCTCTGAAAATTCATCTTTATCAAATGATTTGTGACTATCAATAGGTGGGGGTTTAAGAATTATTGAGGCAGGATCAAATGTCTTTGTGTCAAGTATAGAGGAAGACTGTACAGACTTCAATTCTGTAGTACAACAAATATAAATATCAATTTTAATAACAAAGTAGCGAAAGCAGAATAACTGAAAAGTAAATGTTAAACTGCAAGCGTTAATTTGGTAAGAACCAGGTTACTAATGAGAAAAATACGGGCCAATTATGTTTTAAATCGTGGTGAAACTTGAAAAGACTAATCAGAGCAAAATATTAGAAAAGCTTCCTCTAGTCTAATTGCCATATGATGATATGGATGTCTGCCATGGTGCCAAGCATTGTCCTTTTCTGGAAAAAGTATTGCCAGTAATTGCTACTATCTTTTTTACTAAACAAATATGCACCAAAATGAGAGACAGAACAGTAAAACTCGTTTCTCAAAAGCAGAATTGCGCATGAGGAGAATAGAGCAGCTTCTTTCCACAATTATAACCAACCTATGGATGGTGAAAATAATAAAATTTAAAATGAAAATGAAGTGAACATGATAAAACAAGAAGCATAAAATTAAAGGCGACCTCCACTTGATAAGAAAGAAATTGATATTTTTAACAGCATGCAAGATGCAGAAGGTCAATAAATATATTACCATGCACTTCATTCGAAGTGAGAGGAGCAAAGGGCTGATTGTCAAGATTTTCTAAATCTGAAGATGACTTCCTGGATCTTCTCTTCATCAGAAAATATGCTACTATTGCTCCAACAACAAAGATGGGAATCACTATTCCAGCAATGCCACCACCTCCTATACCAGATTTTTTGCCCCCATCACTTTTACCAGCTTCTGAGGGGCTTTTACTTCCACTGCCATCAGATTTGTGATTTGGGGTCCTTTTAGCCACTGGAGGTGTCCCAGGAGGAGGTGGGGGTGCAGGCCCTGAGCTCCATGCATTACCATCCTTCCTGTCATTAAGTTTGATCCATTTAAAAAATTTAGAAATTTGTGACGAAATACCAGATTAATAGTTACAAATTTGCTGATAAGAGCAATGCTTACTGTAGGTTTATGTTTTTCAAGTGTTCTGGTATCCAGCCTGCAAAATGGTTGTTTTCCACATTCCTGAAGTGAAAAGTATATAAGAAATATATATATATATATATATATATATATATATATAAGTGGTTTTAAGGTACTTCAATAGAAAGATCAGGAAAGGATATTCCGGATGTTATCTGATAGAAAAGAGACGTACAAATTATCAAGAGGCAAATTGGCAAGGACATCGATGGTGCCTGTAAACTGGTTGTTCTGCAGATACCTGTACAAAGTGGACAAGACAACCCGGAATGCATGAACACCTTGTAAAATATCAGCAACAAACATCAATAATTTTGGACATTTACATGGTGGTCATGCTTGAAAGTGAGATGAAACTCCGAGGGAGGTCACCTGACAGAGTATTGAAAGAGAGATCCCTGCAACGAGTAATTGAATTTATAGTCACTAGTTCCTCAATTGTCACCAAAACCTAGCGTCTTTACATTCATTACCCAACTAACGAGCCTCGGTTGTGAAAAGCATGTGGATTTTGAAATTACCAAAACCATATGCCAAGAGAGATAGTGCTACGGTATATAGTTAACTCAAGTGAAATTTTTACATTGCAGGTACAAAATGGTAATTGAATCCACAATATACTTTATAAATTTATATTGAAGAAAAAAAGGATCAATATCTTATAGTTAACACAAGCAGCCATCTAGACAACTTATTACATAGTTGAAGCACAGGAAGAAATCTCACAATGTGGAGAGTGAAGAAAGCTTTTCAAAGTTGACAGTCAGTCCATTCTGGAGTTGATTGTGACCAAGATTCCTACATTCGCAAAGAAAGAAAAGATATCAGTTGCTTGTAAAGAGAGTTGATAAGGTATAACAACTACGAGAAATGTACAAGAGGAATTACTCACAGGTATGTAAGAGAAGTCATATCAGTAATAGAATAAGGGACTTCCCCAGTGAAGTTATTATTAGCAAGATTTCTGCATACGAAGGAATAAGTATGTTAAAGATCATGATATCCGAAAAAAAAAAAACAATAGTACTACATGCATATAGAACATACAATCGCTGCACATTCGGAGGAAGTTGGTATGGTATCGTGCCTCCAAGATTATTGTTACTCATGTCTCTGTAAAATTTAGACGTTAACAAGTAACAAGAAGCATAAAAATGCATAGAAAACTGAATATATGATGCATGAGACCATTATTCTTACAGGTTGGTCACAGATGTCAAGGTTTGTAACTGGTACCCCAATGATCCAGTTAGTCGAAGGCCGGGTAACTTACTGATAATAAGTAATGAGAATATTCATCAGAAATCAGCTCCAAAAGTAGTAATGATCAAGTGATATAAAGTCAACGGGCGGGAGAGAGAGACTTTACATCTCTGTGACTCGGTTGCCTGAGCAAGTAATGCCTTTCCAGGACTGTCCACACGGATCATCACCATTTGCAGACCAACCTAGCTGGGTAGGTGATTTCATAGTACTAAACATAACCCTTAGAGCAGCAGCTGCATAAAACGTTCAAAAATAAGATAGTTATCAAACCCAAGACATGTATAATGGCATTCATAGCCTAGATTCCTAAAGTTAGTGATTGTTTGTCCCACAATCTACTTTATAGATCTTAAATATAAATTATTCTCAGATAAAATTAGCCTAATATGATAGCATCATTCAATAAATTACTTCTAAGCATAAGTGAGAAAATTGATGCTTCATTATCTGAGTCAGAAATCTAAACATTATCAATGACATTGAAGATTTTAGTATTGGTTAGAAAAAGAAACTCAAGATTCACCAAGGATTCTCAAAATGGCACATTGTGGTCTCTTGGGTAGAAGTGAAACAGAAAGGAGATTATAAAATGTTTGTGTGTGCATAGCAGTTTTAACATTACTGAGGAACATGATCGAAGAAAAAGAATTCACATTATGTAACTGGTCACCAAAATAGCGTAAATCTGCAATGATTTTAAAGCAGTACGTTTAAATTCATGAGTTCACCTCTGTGGATGTTTCTGGGAGATTTTATATCAGATGTTTACAAGCAAATGTGTTATATTTCAAAAGGTCGAAGAGCAGGTTGCTGGATAAGTATGTAGAGATGCAGATAACAAAATAAGAATAACAGTGTGTACAAGATTACATGAGATATGAATCAAATGATGCATTTATGAAAAAAAGTAAAATAATCTTATTTAAGCCCTGCAAGCTTTCCCGCGCGTTAAATAGATAGCTATGGGATCTTAGAGACAACGACAGATCAGAAGTTAAATATGGCCGGCCATAAAAGAATCTTACACATTAGTTGGGTTATTTATGTTAATCACCTCCCATGTGATACTTCAAATCCCATATCAGAAGTATAGTGGATCAAAATCTGCTACGTGTGCGCTTACAAAAGACCCACATGCAACCTAGACTAGAATTTGGAACTAAGCATAAGTGAGGATACCATATCCCCAGGTTACTGTCAATAGTTTTGAAGCTTGGAAGTATCGCATGGAAGTAATTAACACAGGAATCTCCTTTTCTGAACTTTGAATTTGAATTGTGTTTATTCAACTTCACCTTAAGAAGCAAAGTTGAGAACCTGGAAACCGGATCATTGCGTCAAAAAGTTTATGTTGGGTTAATGGTTGATGAGGCTTTCTCTTTTTCTCCATCTTTGGGGGGAGGGGGTAGTGTTAAACCTGTAACTTCAGCCATAGTTTCGGAGTATTTACCTGAAATAGTAATACAGTACTACAGAAAAGAACTTCTATAAGTTGAGAGCCAGTTATAGGCCTATGGCACATTGATGATAGCTAGGATAAATTTTTCTCGTGTTTTAGTAAAGACACACTCAACACCCACAGATAGAAGTACACTTCCATCTATAAATTAGTAAAACACTTCGAGGCCCACCCATTTAGAGTGGGATGTACTATTTAACTTCATTGAACAATGCACAGAAAAGTAAGCATACTTAAGCCGGAACTTATATGACCAAAAAAGACATAGATTTAAACTTCATAGGAAGAATATTTCCTAGCAAAGTGGTGCTTATGATGGTAATTAATCCCCAAAAAGCATGAGCCGACAAACAATACACAGAGCATACAACTTATACACAACAGAAAAATCTTTTATTTGTTGAAATCGTTGGCATGCAAGCAATAGGTCGAACACTAAGAAAGCCAGCAATCTGAATGAACAATAACAGTCAGTGTGATGGAATTAATGTGTGCCACTAGATCAGCTGGAAAACTACTCGCTGACTCAGAAACCCATAAACCACAACTTGGGTCCATAATGTGTCAAACTAATCAGCGAAGTATTTGCCGGAGCTGTTCAGAGCAGATAATTTAAAACGTAGGCTAAAGAACCAGAGAAGAACTACTTGTGACAAACTCCAGCGCAATGCAATATATCAAAGTACAAGGAATACACAGAAATTCATGAAAAGAGCAAACTAGAGAATGAAACTAATGAAGACACTAACCATCATTCGGATCCGTGGCACCGTTGATGGCAATGAGCATCCAACCCAGAATGCAGGTGCTGATGAACACCAGCACGAGCCTTCGATCCTCCAACATCTCTCTCTCCCTCTCCTCTCTCTGAATCAATCTCTGTCCACTAAATTCTTCCAACCCAGAAAGCGAAAAGAGAGGAGCAGTCAGCCCCTTTTACCAAATGTTAATTTTTCGCAAGAATCTTAGGGTTTATAATTATATATATAGCCATGGCCAAGTAAAGCTGGAAAGCACGAATTGCCAGAAGAATCCAAAGCCACAGAAGTTTTATTTACTTTATCACAGTATATACTATGAATTATATTCTAATGATTTATAATTATCATTTCGTTTTCAAATCTATTAAATAAGAAAGAAAATTTATAAGCTTTGGTTGATGTGTCCCCTGTATCCATCATCATCATATCTGTTTTGGACTTTCTTCCCTCAGTAGCTTTCACAGGGATGAATTACACGCGTTTGAGTTTTTCTTATTCATTCATTTGTTTATTCGATAATATGCAAGAACGGGTATGCGTGGCTATATAGCCGACGCTTTGTGAAACAAAAATAGAAAGTGAAAGAAATCAACCCCTCATGTTTACCGTTAAGGAAAAGACAGAAAAATAACACATCATTGTGATTTAATATTTTAATTTATAAAATTAAATCATTAATAATTTTAAGGAATATTCTGCTCACAAAGATTAATTATTATAAACTTTATAAAAAATATTTAACCAATCATTATATAATAGGATTATATAAATAAAATAAAATAAGAGGTGATGATTAATTAAAAAAATTTTTTGTGAAATTTATAAAAGTTAACATTTCAGAGAAATTTTAATAATTTCTTAACCAAAATACATTAATTAAAATATAAAAAGGACTTTTGGTAACTAGCATTGATTCTATAATTAATGCATTAATCTTATAAATTAAAGTATTATTTAGAAGTGTCATTTAAGGTTACTTATTTTTATATAGTGTAAATTTTTTGGTAAATTTTATGTTACCG